>CM040427.1:79417958-79809817 GCA_022702705.1 Papilionanthe hookeriana x Papilionanthe teres | reverse complement strand
GATCGAAAGAAGAATGGTCGGATCGAGATCTGTGTGGACTTCGAGAGATTTAAACAAGGCTTGTCCAAAAGATGAATTCCTCTACCGATCCCAGAATTAATGATCGACATTGCTAACACATGAAATATTCTCGTTCATGGATGGATCTTCGGGATACAACCAGATAAAAATGGCTCCGAGAAGATGAAAAGCTTACGCGCATTCGAACGCCGATCGGAGTATTTTGCTACACGATGATGCCATTCGGATCCGAAGAACCGGGAGCAACCTACCGGAGAGCAATGACAAGAATTTTTGATGATCTCATCCACAATCAAGTCGAATGCTACGTGGACGATGTGGTCATCAAAAGCAAAGTAAAGGAAAACCACTCGTATGATTTGAGAATTGTTTTCGAACGATTAAGACAATTTAACCTTAAGATGAATCCCTTAAAATGCGCCTTCGGCGTCACCTCCAGGAAATTCTTAGGATTCGTTGTCCGACATCGTGGAATTGAAATCGACCGGAAAAGATTAAAGCTATCTTAGAAATGCCGCCTCCCAAAACCTTAAAACAACTACGATCTTTTCAAGGAAGGCTGGCATATCTTCGACGCTTTATCTCGAACCTGTCGGGTAGGTGTCGACCTTTCTCGGCACTAGTTAAAAGGACGCCAAATTTATTTGGGAAGAGAAATGCCGAAGGCCTTCGAAGACATTAAACAATATTTAATGACACCTCCTGTCTTAGCGACCCGAGTCTCGGAGTAGACCGTTGATACTTTACACCGCGGCTTTAGACGACTCTCTCGGAGCCTCGTTAGCCTGGGTCGATGATGAGGGTAAAGAAAATTCTCTTTACTACTTAAGCCGTCGTTTACTTCCGACGGAAGTAAGGTATCCCACAATTGAAAAGCATTGTTTGGCCATGATCTTCGCCGCTCAAAAGCTCAGGCACTACATGCTTTCTCACAAGGTCAACCTGATTTCGAAGTTTAATCCATTGCAATACTTGATGACTCGTCCAACACTTTCCGTGCAGACTTGCCAAATGGTCGATGATATTATTGCAATTCGATATAACTTTCGTGCCTCTGCGTGCCATAAAGGGACAAGTCTTAGCGGACTTCCTCGCAAGCACACCCTTTGCGGCGAATCTCCTCTCGATGATGATTTGCCGGATGAACAAATAATGAACCTAGAAGACCTTGATGATCGACGTTGGGAATTATATTTCGAAGGAGCATCTTCGGCACACAAAGATGAAGAATCGCAAGTGATAGTGCCCGGTAAGGCAGGAATCGGGCTAATCTTTATAACACCGGAGCGGAGGATGTTAAGATACTCCTACCACTTGACAGAACCGTGTACAAACAACGAAGCAGAATGCGAAGCCCTCATAACGGGATTAGAATTAACTATTCAAATGGGGGTAACAGACATCAACATCTACGGGGATTCACAGTTAATCATTCGACGGATCGCCGGACAATACGGAATTTTTAAACCAAGACTCGAACAATACTTCCGGTATGCCATACGATTGTTGGAACATATTTCGAATGTGACAATTTACAAGATTCCCGAAAAGAAAACGCTTTAGCGAGATGCTTTAGCCCGTCTCGCAAAAGAGTTTGCTGTTTGCGAGATGAATCGGTGGAAGTGTCGGTTCACGGACGTCGAGTCCTATCACGGCTCGACATAGACACAATACACAAATCGACAAAAGAAAAAGAATCGGTTGCGGCGAGTGACGAGAAAACACGGAAGATTGGCGACGACCATTAATGAACTACACCGCAAACCGGAAAGCTACCGGACGATAGGTCGCTAGCCCACCAGATCAAGAAAAGAACTTTGTCCTACACATTAATAAACAACACATTGTACAGAAGGTCTTTTGATCAAATGTGGCTAAGGTGCCTCAGCGGGTCCGAGGCCCGTGAAATTGTTAAAGAAGTGCATTCAGGACTCTGTGGCGCTCACCAGTCGGGTCCGAAGATGAAAATGAAAATTAAAAGATTAGGATACTACTGGCCCTCAATGATGTCCGACTGCATGAAAATCGTCAAGAGTCGTCATCGATGCCGAGTGCACGGAGTGGTTCTACACCGACCTCCAAATGTGCTACACCCGACAATTGCGTCGTTGCCATTTGAATGTTGGGGCACGGATATAGTGGGTCCGATAGAACCACCATCTTCAAAAGGACATCGCTTCATTCTTGCGGCTACAGATTACTTTTCCAAGTGGGCGAGAGGCGGTTCCACTTAGAGAAGTGAAAGCACACCACGTGCTTACGAGTTTTCAAGAACCAAGTTGTCTACCGTTTCGGAGTGTCGTGCGGGATCATCTCGGATAATGGGTCGGCATTCGGAAGCACGCAAATCAACAATTTTGTCGGGAGACACGGAATCGGCTGGCGATACTCGACAATTTACTACCCGAGAGCAAACGGTCTCGGCGAGGCTTTTAATAAAACTCTCGTTCAAATCTTAAAGAAAACCTTGGACGATAATAAGAGAAATTGGCACGAGAAATTGTTAGAAGCCTTATGGGCCTACCGGACAACTTTCGGAACTCCTACTCGAAGCTACACCTTACGCTGCGGTGTATGGGTCCGAGGCGAGTGTTACCTTTAGAGGTTCGGCTTCCTTCACTCGGAATTGCGGTTGCAAACAAGATCACGACGAAGAAAACGCCGGATTACGACTCGAATAATTAGAAAGCTTGGAAGGAAAAGACTTGCGGCGCAACGAGAATTTAGAACTATACCAAGCTAAGATGGTTCGAAGCCCATGACAAAGCGGGTCCGCCCGAGAACCTTCAAAGTTGGTGACTTAGTTCTCGTTCTCGAGACCTATTCTTGCACACCGCAAGATAGGAGGAAAATTTGAACCCACTTGGGAAGGACCATTTGTGGTTGAAGCGGTATACTCGGGAGGTTCCTACCGGCTAGTGAATTGCCGGGGAGAACGACATATGCTTCGGATCGACGGACGATACTTGAAAAAGTATTACGCTACTCGATGTTTCGAAGGAATGAATTCTTCATCCCTAAGAAACACGGGCGAAAGTAATTACTTATGATTGGGTCCGAACCCAAAAATAATAAAATGTGCCAAGATAAATAAAATCATGATAATTAAGTTTTCCTTGTTTTCTTTTTCAAATCAAAATCTCTTCCCTCATCTTATCCTACTTCATTCTCGTTAAATTTCAAAATATAGGAGAAATAAAAAATGTATCTTTAATAAACATTTTCTTAATGTTCTTGTTCTTAGTACGACCCACGATCCTTTTCCTTGTCTTTTCGCGGGGAAATGTCGAACGGGCGGTTGGTCCTGAACTTTAAGAATGGCGCAAGCCTTGCACTCGATGAAAAGAGGGTGAAAGATGGAGCGATAATCGAGATTGACTCGGATTTCGCACCAGCAGGCCTACGATGCGAGGAAAGTGAGTCGGGTCCCGATTAACGAGAAGAACTACCCGGGCAGACAGTGATGAAAGTGGGTGGCCCAAGCCACCAATCCAACAACAAGAAAAGAAAAGCAAACACCGAAGAAGATAAGAAAATGTAGGTCGTAGTCGCTACAGCAGAGGGCAGGCCTGTTAGCGCCGTGCCCACAGAGATTCAAGAAGTGCGGAGAGCTACTCTCACAGCCACGCAACGAAGAAACAAGAATCGCCGTATCCGTAAGATGTTAACAAAACTAGGCCGCGGAACGACTCGACGAGACGATTGCTAATGTCGGTGCATACACTTCGAGGACACCGGTTCACGGGAACCTAAAGAAAGGAGGCCGGCTCCTAGGATAACGAAAGAACCGGGGAAATCTCCGGAAGATCGGAAGAAAGAAGGCTACCACGCCACTAGGATAGAACCACCGGTAGTGCATGACCTTGTTGCGAAGCAACCCGGGGGATGTCCCGACAGAGCATCATCCACGAGGAGCCGAGGTATGCGGGGGAACGTGAAGGGATTGAACCATATATCCCACAATATGTCACAAGGCCTCGCCATCTGCGGATCATTCCGGAATACGAGTGGAGAGAATGCGAATGTTGAAAAGAAAACTTTTGAATACTTCGAGAGAATTAAAGGAAGAAGGATCAACATACTTGAGGGCCTCGAGCTACATACAGACGTATTCTCGGAGTATGAACAACAACAAATCGTGGATTGTATCCGGGATCCGAAAAGAATGGGCCGAGCGAGGCCGCCCGAGGAAAACACATACTCGGAACCCGGAGATGGATGCCGGGGAAAGGAAGAATCACAATACAATGCGGATGTTGCTACAACTTTCGTTGAAGACGGAAAGGGAAACCCACGGGGATACTCCGTCATGGGCAAGTAGATCCGATGCCATTAGTCATCGGGAGAATGGTAAAAAGATTGATAACATGGAGGGTACGCCAGCAGATTGCGTACCCGATAGCTGCATTATCAACATCTACAAACGGGGTATTGCATACCCCCGCATATAGATCACCACGACTTCGTCGGACCTTTACGCACGAGTCTCTTTCTTGAACGAGTGTGACATCATGTTCGGATCCGACCTCCGGATAGCGAGGCCGGGTGAGTTCCGAGGGCCGATGAAGATACCTTTACCGGTGGGTTCCGTCATGATGCTGCGGAGCAACGGAGCGGATATCGCTAAGCATTTCATACCGGGAGTGCCGATGGAGCGAATCTCGGTTACTTTCGGGAGGATGGAAGACGACAAGATACCTTACCATTTCCGACCGGACCCAGAGCTAGAGAACCTCCGGCCTTACGAGCTATGAGTTACATGGGAAATATCACACCTCCAACATACATCCAGCCGGCATCCTTGCCAAGGATGGCTTGGAAGGTGATGTTATTGACCATGTACCCCACCATTCAGACATGGATTTTTGACAGATGCTTCTTTTGATGGACCAACAAAGATCATACACGATCCGTTTTGAGTCTACATGGATTGTATGAAATGTATTCCGGATCGAGTTGTACGACGTATTTTCAACATGATTGGAATGAAAGTGACCATGTCACATTTTTGGCCTTCACCTCTTTTGTGCAAATTGATTGGGAAACGCCATTAAAGTTAAATGAACTTCGAACAACGAACAGAAAAGAAACAAAAAAAGGGATAAAAGAAAACTTTCTAAAAAAGAAAAATCTAAAAATGACAAACACCAAATAAACGATAAAATAAAATTTGAATCATTAAAAGATAAACGAAATCAACACAAATCTCAAATTCCATCCTTCCAAATTTCAAATCAAATTTGATCTTTCCAAATTCCAAGTCAGATTCTCAATCAAATTTCAAACCCAATCTCGATCAAGTTTCAAACTTGATCTTCCAAATTTCAAATCAAATCTTAAATCAAATTTCAATCGAGTTCAAACTCATCCTTCCAAATTTCCAAATTCAATCTTTCCGGATTTCGAGTCTCGATCAAATTCAAATTCAATTTCTTCCAGATCTCGAATCAAATATCAATCAGATCAAATTCAAACTTTTGGGTCGAGGATTTTACATCCAAGACTGCACTGCTTTAGGATTCTTTCCTATTGCACTGAAATACATCGAATTCAAACTTTTGGGTCGAGGATTTTACATCCAAGACTGCACTGCTTTAGGATTCTTTTTCCTATTGCACTGAAATACATCAAAATCAAACCTTTTGGGTCGAGGATTTTACATCCAACATCTGCATTCGCTTTAGGATTCTTTCCTATTGCACTTTGAAATACATCGAATTCGAACCTTTGGGTCGAGGATTTTACATCCAGTACGCACTTGCTTTAGGATTCTTTCCCTATCGCATTCGAAATACATCAAATTCAACCTTTTGGGTCGAGGATTTTACATCCAAGACTCGCACTTGCTTTAGGATTCTCCCCTATTGCACTGAAGTACATCAAATTCAAACCTTTGGGTCGAGGATTTTACATCCAAGACTGCACTGCTTTAGGATTCTTTCCCTATCGCACTGAAATACATCAAAATAAAACCTTTTGGGTCGAGGATTTTACATCCAAGACTGCACTGCTTTAGGATTCTTTCCTATTGCACTAAAGTACATCAAATTCAAATTTTTGGGTCAAGGATTTTACATCCAAGTACCTATTGCTTTAGGATCCTTTTCCCTATTGCACTGAAGTACATCAAATTCAAACCTTTTGGGTCGAGGATTTTACATCCAAGACTGCACTGCTTTAGGATTCTTTCCTATTGCACTGAAATACATCAAAATCGAACCTTGTTGGGTCGAGGATTTTACATCCAAGACTGCACTGCTTTAGGATTCATTCCCTATTGCACTGAAATACATCGAATTCAACCTTTTGGGTCGAGGATTTTACATCCAAGACTGCACTGCTTTAGGATCCTTTTCCTATTGCACTGAAATACATCAAATTTAAACCTTTGGGTCGAGGATTTTACATCCAAGACTGCATTGCTTTAGGATCATTTCCTTATCGCAATGAAATACATCAAAATTAAACTCTTGAGGTTAAGGATTTTACATCCAACACCGCATTACTCTGAGATCTCTTCTCATTGCAACGATTCAATCTAATCAATTCAATTTTCTTTCATGGTTGAAGATGTTACATCTAAAACCTCAAAATTCCAATTTTCATTTCAAATCAAATCCTTCAAATTAATTTTGACAAACGCCAATCTAAATTGAAACTCCAAATTGAAATTTAAACTCACACATTGAAACTTAAATTGAAACAAAATAAAATCTAAATCGAAATTCTCCCAAGTCATATGATTTGGAATTCACCTCCTTTTCTTTTCCCCAGCGAGAGTTCAGGTATCTCCAGTTTTGGGAACATACCCGATACTCCCCAGCGGAAATTCTTTTACTCTGTCCCAAGTTTGTCACTTGGACTTCTGTGTTGGTTGTGTTGATCTCTTCGGTCAACACCGATACGCGCGGTGTGCTCCGTCGGCACACCACACCTATTGGGGGTCCATTTGTTGACCTCATTTTTGATGAGGTCTTCTCTTCTCTCTTTAGTACTTAGGATCTAGCCTTAGGCTTTTCCTTTGACCATCTTAGAGGACTAGAGATGGGACCCACCACTTATAAATTTCAAACCACTTCTTAACTCCCTGCAAACTCCACAAACTTGATTATAGACCCCTAATCACCTAGAGGGTTGAAATCAAATGTGGAAGTTTAAAGGATGAGTTCCTATAGGACTCTTTGGCCTTAGAGGCTCACCACAGGTGGTACGGTGCAGTGAAGGGGCTGACTTACACACACACTACACTTACACACTACATTTCCACACACTTCCTAAAACCACACCCATACCCAACTTGACCTCCCGACTCATGTAGGTGATTCACATGGATGGTCCTTAACCCCTAAGCCCTTGGCTAAGAGGGTTAGGAACAACATAGTGAATGCCTCAAATGAGTCCTTTCATGGCTCATATGGGCTTGATATGGCTTCATGGCTCAACCAAAATAATTTCTTTCCACCCAGATTCACCCAATCTTTAATTTCCCAAATTTTCAATTTTTAACCCCCGGGACCCTACACCCGCTTAGCCTACCCAAAACCCTTGAAATTACCCAAATTTCTCAAAAATTTCCAAATTACCCAAAATTTTCCAAAATCAATCCCAAACATCTCCACATCACTGAAATTGATCATTCATACCCAAAAATACCAAAAATTCCAAAAATACCTCCCAATACCCTCCAAATACCCAAAGTACCCCTCTTGACACAAAAATCCAAAAATTCAGAAAATTCCCAGAAAATTCCAGAAAATCCTAAATATTCCCAATTTCATTTTGTCCAACTACACCATGGGCCAATTTTGTCAATTTATCCTACTTTTGTCAAAACCCCCAATTTGACCCATTTTAACCCAAAGTGAACCCAATGTCAAACCAAACCTATCCAATTGACCCAAATTTTGGTCCAATTCAATTCTAAACTTCAATTCAACATCCCCAATACCAACCTAGACCAAATCCAAGTCCAATTTGATTGACATTTGGATCCAATTTCACTTTTGGCCTTAAAGCCTAATTTGGACCCATGACCCAAACTTAACCCGAACTCACCCAATTCAACTCCAATTAACCCCAAATCTTTTCTAAATCTTCCTTAGGATCCCCACTAAACAAAACACTAACATGATTTGCCCAAAATTCGAACCCAAACCCCACTCAAACTCAACCCAAAGCTAAAAGGCCCATTTTTGAACTTAACCCAAATCCAACCCAATTCAAGCCCAAACTACCCCAAATTTGCTTCAAGTCACTCATGACACATTCATGAGCTAAACCCAACAATTATTTGGCCCAACCTCTTTACAAAATTTCATCCCAAAATCCATTTTAAAATTCAAAAGCCCACTTTCCTAATCCATCTTAAAAGCCCATCTAAAACCCTTTCAAAAAGCCCAAAATCCACCCTAAAGCCCACATGACATCTTCATTTACCATTCACTTAATTAAAGCCATCACCTAAGTCCTAAATTCATCATCAAATAATTCCAAATCAAGCCTCATGCCAAATCACCCCTAAATACTAAAATTTTCCTTAAATCCATTTCCATGAAATTGACTTCACTTTTCCCAAGCCAAAGGTGAGCCATGAAGCCATGCATGAGCCACATGGAAGCCATGAGAGCCTCTTTACATGTCACCATGCCATTTTGGGCAAAAGGAGGAGGCTCTTTCCTTAATTCCTAAAGGTGATTAACCACTTCCATGACTCCACTAAACCATGCTTAAGCCTCAATTGTACTTGGATTGTGACTTGACCCCACTAATCAAGCTGATCCAAATCACTTTCTCCTCAGCCTAAACCAGGCCTTGGGTGGTGCACCTAGCCCAAATGGGTGGGTTGACCCATTTAGGTCCAAATCTAGCCATGCCCCATTCCACTTTGGATCAAAGCCTTTACACATGTCCATGGCGATTGATTGCACAAACCTCCGACCACGACCCACCTGACCTTGAGGGTGACCCATGCTGGCCGGCCGGCCACCAGGCCGCCGGAAAACACCATGGCCGAGAGCTCGCATGTGAGCCGACATTGAAATTCTCACTTCTGAGCTGCCCCATCCCCGGTGGCTACCATGGTCGATCTTCTCCTCACCGAGAGCGGTGATCCCAAGCACTAACTCCCACAGGAGGCCCCAGCCAGCTCATTTAAACTCCACCCCTCTCGGCCATGAGAGGAGCTAAGCAAAACCTTGCAAAACTACGCAAAATTGTTCCGAGACCCTCCTCCACCCTTAGAGCACTTGATCCCCGAGTGAAATCCCCCTGCCATTTCTCCTGCGCAAGCTCGATTTCGGAGTTGAAATTCCACCCAAAACCAGGACACTTCTCCACGGTGAGCCAATCCCCAAATTGATTGGCTCTACACCTTCACCGGACGAGGGAAGGTGTCCACCATCAAAAGCCCCATCTCCGAGCCACCCGGTTGTTCCGACCTCCAAGCTTTGTGATCGGGCTTGGTCGAAATCATATCCGGACAATTCACTGCAGACCGGGAGACTTCATCCGGAGCTTCGTCGGGATCCGATCGAAGGTGCAACAACTCTCGGATTGAAGCCACACTTCTCCGAGCCAAGGTATGAGCTAACTCTTCATCCCGAGCTTCTGGAGATTCTCCATTTCAAATGCCTTAGTTTCAATGCATGTTAACCATATAGATGTGTTCGTCTCTTCAAGACGAATCCATAGAGTATAAGAACGTAAAAATCCATTGAGAATCGAGTGAGATCTTAGGGATTTAGTGTGGACGGCTCTCGGGTGAGAACACTTGGGGACGATGAACGGATGCCGTCCATTCGATACACGCGCGGACGGACGGCTCAGATGGCGTCGGACCAGGAGACGGTGCGAGAACCGCGGGGCCGGGCTGCCGACTCGAGTGGCGGCGTCGAATGGGAGCGCGCCGCGTGGCCTTTCGGAGCGCCGAGGATGCGGCGGCGCCGCGTGGATAAATAGAAAAATAGGGTATTTTCTTATTTATTTAATTCCCTAAACTTCGAAAATTCATATCTCCGTGTAGAAAAATCGAGAAAAATAAAATAAAAATACCCTCTTGCTCGGTGAAGAGAGGAGAATAATGTGGAAAAGAAATCACTTAATTTCATCGAAATATTTTTTTTTATAATTTATTTACTCTCTGCATTATTTTAATTCTCCATACATGCATACAATTCACCATGGCATGAGACCATAGGGCTTTTGAAGCCTCCGAATTTGGGAACATTCCCTGAATTTTCCAAAGTCGAGGCCATCCCTATGAAGAGTTATTGATTTTTCGAGTTCATGTTACTTGTTTTGAGTATTTTAATTCCAATAAATAGCATGTTGTGAAATAAATTCTAGGAAAATTTGGTGATGTTCCTTATGACCGAGAGAACCACTAGGAAAAATAGGTTTTGATTTAGTTCATTTAAAACAACCCTAATTGGCTTAAACACCCAAAATAGGTCTTTAATTAATTAGAGTTAACCAGGCATCAAATTGACTTGAATTCAATTCTCCACTGACCTTTAGGATCAGAGTAATCCACCATAAAAATTTGAGGTCAATTGGGCTTGGTTAACCCCACTAATTGGGTTGATCAAGCCACTTAGCCATTTTAAACTTTAAAAATTCATAACTTCTAAAATACCTTTCAAAAATTCACCAAATTGGTTTTGGAGCCTCTCTGATATCAGGGGAACCTAAGAAAATTAAAATTTCAATTTTCTAAAAAAGTTGATTTTTAATAATATTTTAATATTTTTAATAATTAAAAAATAATAAAAATCACAAAAATAATTAAATTCACCAAAATGTCACATTTTGAATTTTAATCACTTAGGAACAAACCCCACATTTTTCTTAGGTCTATTTAGTGAGATATTAAATTTTAAAGCTTTAAGGTAATTTTGAAATTAAAAAATGTATTTTTTTAGCACTTTCACTAAAATAATTATAGTAAATCATAGAAAAATCAGAAAATTGCAAAATTTGCTTCTCTGGTTTCCTTGATATTAGAGAGATTTTTGAAAAATATAAAATCCATTTTTCAACATTTATTTTATTTTTTAAATTAATTAACACTCCAAAACTTAAAATAATTATAATAAAAATAATATAATTCAAAAAATCACCAAAATTGGTCCAAGTACTTCTCTGGTCATTAGGAATGTCCCCTAATTTTCTTAAGGATAGAAACTTTCCTTTGGTCATGTTATCAAATTTTCCTTGAAAATCTCTATTTTCCACCAAAAATAATTATATAAATAAATTAAATACAGAAAAATCACATTTGCTCCTCTCATATCTTTATTGACATATGAGTGATGTCACATAAAAATTTTAAGTTCATTTGAGTTCAATTTAGTAAGTTATGAAATTATTAAGCTTAAGGGGTAAAATGGTAATTAAACTTTTAACCCTTAATTAAAATTTTAGGTTTAATAAAAAATTAACAAGTAAAATATTTGATCCTAATCTGATTTGGATGATTGAAATTTAAATAATTAAAGGGTAGAAACCCATTAAACAAATTTAAAATGATTAAACTTTAATTAAATAATGGATTAAATTTGGAAGAATAATAAAATTGGAATTATTAAAATAAGGGATATTTATTAGGAAGAGATTTATTCTTTAATTTAAAAATCCCTAAACTAATTATCTCATTAATACTCAATTCTTAATTAAAATGATAACTCAAATTTAAGATATTAAAAGACTTAATCATTAAACTAAAATTAAATTATTAAACTCTTTTAAAAAAATTCAATTAAAATTAAAATAAAATAAAATTAAATTAAATTAAAATAAATTAAATTAAATTAAATAATTAAATTAAATTAAATTAAATTAAAAATTAAATTAAATTAAATTAAAAATTAAATTAAATTAAATTAAATCAAATTAAATTAAATTAAATGAAATTAAATTAAATTAAAAATTAAATTAAATTAAATTAAAAATTAAATCAAATTAAATTAAATTAAATTAAATTAAATAAATTAAATTAAATTAAATTAAATAAATTAAATTAAATTAAATTAAATCAAATTAAATTAAAATTAAATCAAATCAAATTAATATAACATCAAATCAAATTAAATTGAGCTATATTAAATTAAATTAAAACTCAATTAAATTAAGTTGAATTAAATAACAACACCTAAAAACAGAATGAAATTAAATGTAAAGCAACTTGAACACTATTCCAAATTTAAACCCTTTAACTTAAATCAAATCATTTGAATACTAATTTACCCTTGAAAGCTTTGATTATTATAACTCCTAAATGGAACATTAAATAAAATGTTACTTCACTCATAGGATATTCAAATGTCCTAGTTCATGAAAGCAAGATAACAACAAAATTTGAATTCCCGGACGATTAATTCATTTGTATAATTAAACTCATTTGGACTTAAAACAATCACTAGAAATATTGAAAAGATGTTTAAGATTTGTCTTAAGCACTTCCTCGATACGATAGGATGTTTATAAGAACAATTGAATTTAATTATTCTTTGATGAAGAAAATCGTCCTTAAACAAAAAAACACAAAGAACCTAGACGTCATAGGAGATGACTAGCTATAGGATTAGGAATTTGGTAGAAAACCATAACCTTTCCCTTAGCTTTACCTAGGAACTTGCTTAAATATTCTAATTGTGTTTTAAGTGCGGCTTGGGATGACGGGAAGACCCTCAGGTACGCTTTTATTTTATTGCGATTTACTTTCTGCAATTTACTTTCTTGCAATTTACTTTATTGCAAATGCACTTTACTTTTCTTGCATGATAAGACAATCGTTGCATGAAAACCCACACCTTTAGGATAGCCCTAAAGCTGAAACCAAAACTAATTTAAAAGTCATTGCAAGATAAAATTCACCGCCACAACATTTCAAAATATAAAACAACTCAAAATTTAATCACAAACAGAACACAAAACTACGATTGCAACTAAATTAAAACGTCTCGTTGGATGATCGGGAATACCTCGGATGATGTAACCTACGTGTTGCTAACGGGATTTCCACGGTCTAAATGAAAGTGTGGAACTCATTCGGTTGAGTTTAGCAAATTCATCCGGACTAAGTGAATCCGATAAAAATAATGATGCCGGAAGGATGGAACCGTGGGATCTTAGCAGGTGTTGTTATAATCAACTTTAAGATTTGTTTTAATCGAAATACAAAAACACTTGGAAATTAAGACTTCTCTAAACCAAAACACTTTTCTCATCCCCGATTTATGATTTCTAAAACTAAACCTCCGCAACAACAAGGAGCTCGGGGCATGGTGGGCGGCACGGCCATCGTCGTCGGCAAAACTTGAACCTACTTCAACAAAACCTTCTTAGAATTAAACAACAAAGCCATAGGACTTCGAGGTAGCTTCCCTAGTGCAACATAAATCCTCAACTCTTCGTTAGGCATTTGCATTGCAAATTAAGCCCTAACCGGACGTAGGATTCCGAGGTAGTCGTCCGATACGACATAAACCCTCATATCTTCTAGGTTATTTGTTTGATTTTATCATACAAATATAAGCCCTAATTAATTAAAATTGGAAAGATTGAAATACTAAATAAACATTAGGACTTTCCGAAACTCGAGCCAAACAATAGGATAGTCGGGAAGTTACTGAAGTTCGCTTCGAATCTGTGATTTCTCCTAACTTTTCTTCCTTTGAATTCCCAAAATAAAATGTTCCAAACTTGATCCATTCCTATTGAAATTCCAAAATTCAATCTTTGAAAACCTTAAACTTTGAAATTCTTGAGAGCGAAATTATTGATTATTATCGAGAGTTTTCTTAGGTGATTCCCGTCACTTAAGATGTAATTAACTATAGGGGCTTGCCCTTATAGGGAATTTTAAAGAACCCGAGTAATATAAACCCTGTTTAATACTTTCATATTAAGCGGGGAATTTGTCGGCTTATAAAATTGGTTCGCGGACCAAACGGATGTCACAAAACTTTTAGTTTATTTGATCGAGCCCCACCATCGAGCGAGTGTGTCTATCCTTCGGGATCGATACACGGTTTGTGGTACGGTGCTCGTTTATGTAAACTATTTGGGATGTGAGATCAGTTTAATCTCACATTTAAAATTATTTTCAAAATCAAATACTACTTTCTAAATTATATATATATTTAAATTAAATTTAAAATTTAAATTCGCCGACAACTTCTGTTAGGCGACCCCTTTTTAAAATTTCACACAACCTAAAAATAGTGCCGACAGTAGCAGAAACTAAATCTAAACTTATGATGCCATAAATTCACTAAATAAAAGTTTAATTAGCATAACAGGTATCAGCAAGGGAATATAAAAGTGTTCTTCAAGTCTTATATAGATTTGTAAAACAAACACAAACACAAATGATAAATGAGGTCAATTCTTCCATTAACTCATCACATCTCACTACCTACCTCCAATTTCTAATAGAATTACTACACTAATAAATCAGATACTTTTTGGAATGATTTAATAGATTATAATCCCAAAGATAAGATTATCCTTGATATATTGGCTTCCGTATATCAATCTCCGGCATCATCTAATCCCCTTAATTAAGCACCTCTAACAGTTATAAATCATAGTGTACGATCATCCTCAAGTTACTCAACAAATAGGTTCACTACTCCTATCAAATGAAAGCAAAGTTAGAGAAAGGAAGTAACAAAAATGAGATGGAACTATCACTCCTTAAATTCATGATATCTCTCGTCAAACTCATGTCCGAGTAAGGCCCAAGTTGTAGTGGACTCGTTAATACAACTACTACAACAGAACAAACAAGTCTAACAATAATAAGAAGTTAAGGAATCACCTCCCTCATAACACACAAGATCAAATCAAACTACTAAAAATCCAAATATTCATAAAAAACAATAAAATTGATCAATCCACACTAAAGCAAACATAATAAAACACTAACAATCATGACTTTCAAGCAAACTAAATCAAAGCACACTAATAACTATGGGTTGCCTCCCATAAATAGCTAGGTTTAACATCGTGAGCCCAACAAATGATTCCCCATGAATCAAAATTACAATTAAGTAATCATGGATCAATCGCCCCATCTTTTCAAAACCAGGGATTCCTACAAAATCCTCAAATTTTAATTTTTCATTCAGCTCTTACTTTTCAGATTTATTTATATCATTGTTCCTCATATTTCATTCAAGATCCAATATTCTTCTATTGATTTTCTGAATTTTCATATTAATATCATCCTTGAAATTTATAAGAAATGGATCTCTATAAGAAAATTCAGGATCTCCAAAATTTTGGATTGGTTTCTGACTACATAGTTCAGATTCAGGATCAAAATCTTCTATGTTACTCTTCTGTTTCAAGTTATCTTCCAATTCTTACCATTGGTAATTTTTAAATGATGGAGGTGGTCTTTCTATATCTATCGTAGTTAAGGAAATAAGTTTCTCTAATTCCTTAGGAATTTCTTTTAGTGGTCTTTAAATATCCTTATCCTCTTTTCTCAACTCAAAGTTCTTTTGAAATATATCCTCAAATACTCTTCCAAGTCTTAGTTCAATAACTTTATTTTGTTCATCATTCAATTAAGATTATTTTTGTGATTAACTCAAAGCTAAAGATATAAAGATTGGTGGTGTAGAAGAATTCCCAAAATAGGTAGGCTTTAAAGTTGTATGGGGTACATCCATCTTAAGTTCATGAGAATTTTTAACAGATGGAATTAAAAGTTCATTATTTTTGGTAGCATCCATCATTTTACACCTCTCTTGAACATACATACAGTCTTCTTTAGATAGCATTTTCAACTCATCATGAAAGTCCATTTTGATCTCATCTGTTAACTTACTTTTAAAATTTTTTTGAAAATGGTCTTTAGTCAAATAATAATCAATTTCACGTATCAAAAAACAACCATCAATTTCTCCAGTGGATGTTTCATAGTGTTTAATACATCAAAAGTTACTTCTTTGGTCATTAATATTATGGATTACTTTTTTAACTTTGCGTATCGTAGCTTGTCCCGATATGAGGAAATGTCTCCCTAAAATAATTGGAATTTCTTTATCTTCCTCCATATCTAATACAATAAAGTCCACGGAAAGATAAACTTATCCACTTTAACGAGCACGTCTTCTATAACTCCTTTTGGATAAATGATCGACTAACATAAGGGTTACGGTAGTGGGAGAAATATTGACTAAACCTAACCTTCGAATATAGATAGAGGCATCACATTAATGCTTACTCCTAAATCACATCGCTTTTCCATAATCTTTTTCCAATTGCACGGGGTATGGCTTCTGATGATCGTTAAGTTTCGAGGAAAATTTTCGAAGTATAATGGCCACTCCTCATTTAGTGCAAGCATCTCATAATCCCCAAATTTCCTTTTTATTGTTTAATATCTCCTTCATAAACTTTGCATAACTTGGCATACGGTCCAAAGTGAAAGGAATATTTATTATTAACTTCTTAAGTACTTTCATGAAATTTGAAAATTTCTTATCTGACTCATCTTGTTTATGTCTTTGAGGAAATGGAAGTGGTTGTCTTTCTAGATTGATTTTAGTTGGAGATATTAATTTTTCTAGATCCTTAGAAACATGTTGTTCGAGTCTTTTAGTTTCCTTTGTGTGTCTCACAACTTCTTTCTCTTTCTAACCACATCCTCTGTTCTCTTCCACTTTTTAATTTGACTTCTACATATTCATTAGTGTTCTCTTTCGGGTTGATCTCAATGTTGCTACGAAGTATTCCTTGGAGTCTATTGCTTTGTGAATTAACAATTTGTCCCGATTGATTCTACATGCTTAAAATCGCGGCATTTTGACTTTGCGAATTTGGTTTCAGCACAATCTACACTTCTTCCATAGACATCTCCTTATCCTCGAAAATGTTGATCATTGTTGAAGTCGGGTGATATGAAGGTCTACGGTTGTGTTCCACGATTATTCCAACTTCTATTAGGATTTGCATGATTATTTTCCCATTTTTGGTTTCCATAATAATTAGTATGATTCCGGTTAAACTTAGGATGATTCTCCCAGAGCACAGGTTGTAAAAGTTAGAATATAGGTTGTTTGTGGTATTTAAAGTTTCATATGATAAGTTGAATCGATCATATTCCCTAATGAACTTTCCTTCTTGAGTAAATTGGTAGTTCCTCAAATTGGTCAACTTCCTTGATATTTCGGCAATACGAGATGCATGAATTGCGATCGCATCTATATCATGAACAACGGCTACCTTTTGGGATTTACCCTTGACATTCAAATTCATTTGTAGCCATTTTTTTAATTAATGCATACGCTTCATTAAATGATTTTGACATTAATGAACCACCGAGCGGTAGCATCGATTATGAACCCTAAGGGATCCTACTAACCGTTATAAAAAATTTGAATGATTAGCCGTCGGGCGAACATGATGTGGACACTTTCTTAGGAGTTCCTTAAATCTTTCCCAACTTCATATATTGATTCTCCTTCATATTGACAAAATGAGATAATATCATTTCTAATTTTAATAGTCCTTGAAGGTGGAAAATACTATTTAGGAATTTGCGAGTTAACTCCACCTAATTTTAAAAGAACCGAGTCTTAATGACTATAACCACATTTTTGCCTTATGTCTTAGTGAGAAAGGAAAAAGCCTTAGTCTAACGGCATCGTACGACATCTTGTTATAACTAAATGCTTAGCACAAAGTTCTAGAAAACATGATATTAAGTGCAAATAGGGATCCTCTGAAAGGAGTTCCTCCAAGGCGATTGTTACGCACCGGTTGGATAAATCTCGGGATTTATTTGAACGAGTCGGCTTACACGACGGGGTTTTGTATACTTGAGTGAATTTCATCTGTCGTAGGATTTACATAATCCCTCGATGAAGTATGATTATTTTCTAAGTTATTATCTTGAAAGTTTTCCATTTGCATTTCTAGTTTTTGAGGTCCTTCAATTTTTTTAATTTTTTCCATTTTTCTAACTCGGGATCATAAGGCATAGTCCTTGAGATCCTTTGTTTCGCATACGAACGCGACAAACGGTACATTAACAATTAAACAAATAATAGATAAAATATATTCAACACAACGAAAACATTTTCGCGAGAACACCTTATTTTTCACACGGCAGTTTTACGACACTACAATTTCAGTCTAAACCCTAGTGTTGTTAAAATTCTACTAAGTTCTTACGAAGCTTCCCCGAAGCAACGGCGCCAAAAACTTGACCCGACCCGCAATAATGCGGTAATATTCGCTTCCGAAAAGATGGCAAAAAACTTGACCGATTTATAAATAGCGGTAGTGTATAAAAAAATCGAAATGTTATAAAATTTTAGAGCATATTTTACAAACTAGGGAGTCTTACGCAAGTATACGTATCGTTTCAAGTAATATAGGGTTTTCTTTTATAACTTGATATCGATCCCACGGAAAACTAGGTAAGAAATCCTTTAAAATTTAAATTCCGATCTATTTCTATAAGGGCTAAATTTGGAATGTCGCTTAAAATGAGTTTTCTAATAACCAATCCTAAATTAAATTCTTAAATAAAAAGATAACTTATGGATAAATTGGTTTGAATAAATTTGAGATATTAAAAATTACCATTCTCTTGCGATTACATAGATAATGTGTAAGAAAAATGTGCTAGAATTAATGTAGTAGTGCCGGAAATATAAGCATTCACATTTTTACCCTTTGGTCCAAATATAAAGAACATTATTTGTCTATAGATCGGTTGAGGATGTTTTATTAGTAGAATGGGTTAATCTGAGCTCACCTTTACTAGATGTCCAAGGGTGGCTATGGTCGGCCACACCGGCGACTTGGATTCTGCATGGAGTCAGGTATTAGAATTTAGTATGTCATAAAACTAATCAGTGCAACGACCAATAAACAATATCTCCTTATTTATTTGCACTTTACCTTGAATAACCCGCACAAGGCCTTCGATTACCCAAGGATTCATGTGATATCTACTAGTTAAGAATTCATCTCCTTCTAGGTCTCGGGGTATGACGGTTTCAACAATACAAGTGATCAATTTGTAAAGTAAATGAAGATACAGTATGAATATCATCACCATAATTTAATAAGAGAATATCTAAGCAAATCTTAATTCCTAAACATGCATCTATTTCATTACAAAATAAAAAGTAATTAAAAATAATGGCATAAGAAGTAAAAGAATTGATAAGTATATAATAACTTAAGTGTCGACAAGGAACTTATTTCATTAGTATTCTATTATTTTTATGCAACTATCATCACTAGAAGCATCTAATAGATAATTCTATCATTTTAATGATTTTCCTACGCATGCCACTACTTCATATTAAAAAGAAAAGAGTAAAGGGAAATCACTTACAAAACATGGATAATTCACGACGAAAACTAGAGTTTAAAATAAAGAAAAATCCACCCGGGAAAGTGTTTGTGATTATAAGAGAATGAAGAACACAATACTTAGCTTTTTCCTTATGAAAGAAAGAAGAAGATCTCTCCACAAAAATTTCCTACGATCCATCCGACGCTCGTACATCCCTTACATACATATCTTAAAATCCTTCACCAATCTCTCCATAAGATGTAAAAATCTACATCCATGGTAAATGACTAAAATGACTAAGGGGAAGAAAGAAAGAGACTATAGGGTGCGATTTTTCTATACCGAAGGAGTGGCCTCTATTTATAGGCTTCAGGAGTTGCCTCAAGGCACCTCTTCAAAATGTGTCCATGTTCCATTGAATCTTCTAGAAAGTACGTGCAGGCGCATAGGCGCGGAATCGCTTTAGGCGCCGGTGCAAGCGCCTTGATTCTTTGCACCTCTTCACTTTTGCTCGTACCTTTTCGCTATTAAGCTTAGTTCCAATGTGTCTAAGATTCATTTGTATCACATGTCTTATATGTAGGAATAACTTCCAAGCTTCTAGAAGGTCTGAAACTACTTAACACCTTGAAAATAACTCCCGAAGTCGTCGAAATCCGATCGATAACCGTTTTGGATGATTAGGGTGC
Organism: Papilionanthe hookeriana x Papilionanthe teres; assembly: GCA_022702705.1. NCBI lineage: Eukaryota > Viridiplantae > Streptophyta > Magnoliopsida > Asparagales > Orchidaceae > Papilionanthe > Papilionanthe hookeriana x Papilionanthe teres. The sequence goes on along the minus strand of CM040427.1, from coordinate 79,789,780 downwards.
TAGGCGCCGTTTTCTTGTCGTCAACGGCGCACGGGCGCGGGTTTGGCGCCTAGGCGCCACCCTGTGCGCAACTTTACCATTTGCTGTTTGGCTCCGTTTTCGACTCGTTTCGCCCACAATTTCGATTGCGTTGCATTCACAACATCTTCACCTAGAAGATAGACATAATAGCAACTTTTATCGAAAGTATAATTTCATCCAAAAACATATAAGAAATATAAAAGATATTAAACATAGAAAGACATATCAATATGTACTAAGTTAAAATCTTCTTCCTTTCTTATTTTGGCTCGAAAATTACATAGTTTTTCTTTATTTTCTATAAATCATATTTTTATACTTGAAGACAAAATTATGCAAAATTACTTCTTTATAGTGTAAAATTATTAAAAATGTGCATAAAGTTAGCATGAAATGCACACTAAAAATAGGTTCTTTTTTTCGTGGATTAGGCAACATCTCGCCATAAAACTTGTCGCATCGAGCAAATTAGGGGCTTTGGTACGTAATCTAAGATCTCTAATTCTACACCTCTAAACATGTATATCTCCTGTTGTTGCACGCAAATATATGGTTCACATTCTCACCCATATAATCTCATGTAATTTTTTACCAATAGTTGGCGAAACCGATACCGCATTAGTTCTTACATGTTCATGATTTTTAATATACCGGTTGATCGAGTTTACATGTAAATGAAAAACAAAGTAAAATCATCCCGATATATTCTCACACTACTCGATTTTATATCCTACACATACATGTACTAATTCATTATAAAGGAAAGAGTAGAAAACTACTCACTACACATGAATAGAAGCAGCCAAAAAGAACTTTTCATTGCACAAGTCTTTAAAAAACTATACAAATAAACTACTAAATCCAAAGATCAACATACAATGAACATACTTATCTATGATGAAAATCAAACTCTCCTTGTATAACAAAGCAATCTCCTTGCAATCCTCTCCATGAACAAAGTGAAAGAAAAGAATAAATTCTCACACTCTCTCTTTCTCTCTCTCTCCTTGTCGCCTGGCCAGGGGCTCGCGCCCCGATTAAGATTCTTTTCCTCGAAGTCTTCTTCTCTTCTAATCCTTCTAAATCTTCTTCCTCTCGAGAGTCGAGAGATTTCGGGAGAGTTCTTAAAATATCTCGAATCCATATTTATAATATCGAGAGATGCTTAAGTGCCTCTTAAATAGTCAGGGTTCGATGAATCTTCCGAAGGGTGCCTCGAGTGCCTCTTCGATCCAAAGACACAACTCTTCGATAATAACGCCGACGATCCTTTGGCGCTGAGCGCTGTGGGGTTGGCGCTTAAGCACCAGTGTCTTGTGGCTAAGCGCGAATTTGGCGCTTAAGCACCCGATTGCGGTACATAAGTGTCGATTCGACCCGTTTACCTTGGGTATGCTGCGGTTTGACCCGTTTGCTACGAGTATGCACCATTTTGGTCCACTTTTTGTTCCTTTTGCTCAAATTACCCCAGGTCTCCAATTTTATGCGCCTCTGACAAAAAAAAACTAGTAAACATGCATTTAAGCGTAATATCATTATAAAATATATAGCGAAAAAATTATTAATTTTTTAGGTGTATCAAAGATTAGGTTATAAATTGATGATTTTGACCAATTTGATCTTTCGGTCAAATTTGACTAGTGGGTCAATAGGGTGCTCATTGGGTCAGAAGCTGACCAGCTTGACCAAAGTTAAACATTTGGGTGGGGTGAAGCTGTTAGTGCCGATGGTGAGGTCGTTGGGTCGAGGTGACTAGTTTAATAAAATTGACACTTGGGTCGAAAGTTTGACCTATTAAGTCCATAGGATGGTCAGCTAGGTTAAGAATTGACTAGTTTGACCAAAGTTAGTAATTTGGCTCGACGGTTAACCCATTGAGTCGATAGGGTGGTCATTGGGTCGAGTGCTGTTATGACGAAAGTTGATCATTTGGGTAAAGGTTGATCTATTTGGTCGATAGGGTGGTCATTGGATCATGATTTGATTAGTTTGACAAAAGCTGACCATTTAGGTCAAAGGTTGACCTATTGTGTTAATAGGGTGGTCATTGGGTTAAGAATTATGGTACATTAAGAGTGGTCATTTGAATTCGAAGGTTGACCTATTGGGTCGATATGGTGGTCATTAGGTCATGAATTGGCTAGTTTGACCAAAGTTGATCATTTAGGTGAGTTGACATATTGGAATTGATGGGGTGGTGATTGGGTCGAAATTGACGAGTTTGACCAAAGTTGACCATTTGGGTGAAAGGTTGACCTATTAGGTCAATAGGGTGGTCATTAGGTCAATAATTTGCAGTTTAACCAAAGTTGACTCTTTGAGTTAAAGGTTGACTTATTGGGTTAATAGGGTAGTCATTGGGTCATGAATTAACCGGTTTGACTAATATTGACCATTTGCGTCGAGGTTGACTTTGTGGAATGATAGGGTGGTCATTGAGTCAAGAATTGACCAATCTGACTAAAGTTGACATTTTGGGCAATGGTTAATACATTGGGTAGAAGTTGATCAAATCGGTTTGTTATTGCTTATTTGATCATTTAAGAATGTCATTAAAATTTGGGTTGAAAAGGCTTCATTAGAGTTTTATCACTAGGCATTGTTTTAATGACCATTGGTAAGGTTTAGGAGGTCAACGTTGGTAGACTTCTTTTCTCGAAATGATCGAAATGATCCTCGCAGTGATGTCGACAAATGGACCCCTAATATGTGCGGAATAATGTATAAGTTTGCTACTCATATTAGCGTTGACCGAAACATTATAGAAACCTAATAAAATTGTCGATTTATTATTAGAGAATTTTATTTTGAAAAGTAGATGGATGACATATTTCATTAAAGGAGGTATCACATTACTTTTGAATTCCGAATGTTAGTATTTTTTTTTTTTTTTTTATTTTGGTGGGACTACTATGCAACTTATATCTTTTCTCGGAGAAAGAGCTATAGGAATGGCATATTCCCGTAGCCGGGGAAGGGACTTATATCGATTAGGCGAAGAAGATGTCATGTCATCTCTCGAAAAAAATGTCCAAATATCGATATGTCGATTTTGAGAGCTATGCGACTTACATCACTCGAAAGGAAAAGCTATGGGAATGCTATATTTGTTTGTGTTTGGAAGGGACTTATGACCAATAGCTGAAAAGAGAGATGATGTCATATCATACATCAAAAATGTCAGATGTCAATATGTCGAGTTTGAGAAGGAATGTTATATGACTTATATCCTTTCTCGAAGGAATAGCGATAGGAATGTCATATTTCCGTATCGAAGGGACTTATATCATATAGTTGAAAAGAGAGGAGATGCCATATCATCTCTAAAAAATGTCGAATGTCGATATGTCGGTTTGAGAAGGAATGTTATACGACTTTTATCCTTTCTCGAAAGGAAAAGCTATAGGAATGACATATTTCCATGTCGGAAAGACTTATATCAAATAGGCGAAAGCTATGTGTTAAGAGCACATAACGAAAAGCATAGCCGGCAGGATTTAATCTTTACAAGTCGAAAGGATAAATCTCGTATTGAAAATCATCACAAGTTATTTATTATGTCATTCTTTTAATTTAAAGTGTTTTTTTTAGCATTTTGGGTAGGTCGATATTATTATTAACATCGAGGAGTATCTTACAAGATTTTATTCCATTCTCGAAGATAACATACATAGATGGTAGAAGTCAATAGTAGATCATATATCACACAACATACCTTTGAACTATTTACATATTATCATATCGGAAGCTTTCGGATTGTTTGCCGCTCGTTATCCTTGGATACGCTAGACCTACCATAAACATCTAACGAGTCCAAGACATTGTTTTTTGAATATGTCTTAGGTGTTCAGATCTTTATAGATACAAGGTAGTTCCAAAGGTCGTAGTCCTTCAAGTTCGAATTGGCTAATATCCGTCGGGACGTTTTTCGGGATGCATTCTTAGCAATGTTATTATACTTTACCGACTTACTCTCATTATACAATGCTTAGAAACATCGGCTCCATTATCTTTCGAAATAAAGAATGATCCCTATGGTAGAAGAATGCAGTAAGTCCATAAATTCTCCCGGTCCATAATTTGTAATTCTCTTCCAAATAAAATAGAACATGTATTCATGAGCGACGGAGTGAAAAATGGTCTCTCAATCATGGATGTCGATATGAGGTGGTATACGGTCTCTTCTTTATATATATTTATGATGAAACTATCTAGAACACAATCTTGGGCATTATATTATGTTATCGATCGTCTGATAATTTGAATAATCCTTGTGGGTAACAAATCCACTTGTTCATGTCGTAAAATTAGAAGGATTACCCTCCTTGTTTATAACATAATTATAGCAACATCCATATTGGATAGTTATTCGGCCTTTGCCACGTATCCACTTGTTGGGTTGAGGTATGTTCTTATTCTTAAGTGTTCGGCTTGTCGAGATCGCATGCTTCAATTACATGTTCGACAAAGGCGCCTTGTTGACTTCTTCGAAAACTTCTGGTGAATAGCTGAATGCTTCTAGTATATTGACGGTTATTTGTTAATATATTTAAATTATTCGAATGTTTTCATGCAATAGCGTGGATACACCTTAATTCTTCTTCGGAAACGTGTGTTTATTAGTTGACATTTTTACGGTGATGTGAGATCCAACTTTAGGTCATCAGGAGTCGGGATGAATGTTGTTCTTTCAATCCTTTCTTCTTCTTAATCCGGTTTTTCTTCTCATGTCTAAAATATGTTTCTTTAGGAATATTTTCGAAGCTGAAATTTGAAATCATCATTTTTCTCCGAAAGATTCATTTCTTGGTATTTTTAAGTCGTTTATTTCGAGTTTCTTCTTTGAGCTCTAGTTAATTGGGAGGCTGACTTCTTTACTCACTATGACGAATGTTTCTTGACTCACGAGTTGTAGTTACCACTACGCAGAAACGATTTCTTCTATCTCGTAATTTTGTAGTCGAAGTTTAAATTCCAACATAGTGGTTTTCCTTTTGCCTCTTCTTGATGGCAAAAGATAATAAAAGGTCCATCATAAAGTAATTCGAAGCTTAAGACAGTCGAAATCCAAAGTGAATTTTGATTCTTTTCAATACATCTTAGGTCAATTCCAAACACACATCACTTGAAAAAGTGAATAAGAGTCTCATATTCGACATTTCCCTACAAACAGCAAGTTAATATAAATATATCAGACCATGTTTCGATTTAATTTATCAATATGAAATTTATTATTATTAAATACAATTCACGAACACATGTTATGTGAACAAAATAAATGTTCGAAAGTGATTGTCGAATTTAGTTTGTAATTTTATTCATTATTATCACAGTTTACAAACGAGTCTATTATATCTCTTAATATTTTTTCAAGAAATGCACGTTGATTGGTGGCATGACTCTTTTTCCTTGACAATCTACCAATTCTTTAAGATCCTCATGAATATGTTTTTAATTACATATGGGCCCTCCGCATTAGTTCAAACTTTCCTCTTTATTCTTCGATGAGTGGGGATAGGTCTTGAGAGAACTAGACTAATTCACCGATTTGAAAGGTTCTAAAATGAACTAATTTGTCATGGGCTTACTGTCGTATATTTTTTAGGTTATGTGTCTTTATATTTTGAAAAGTGGTCGCCTACGAAAGTTGTCGGCGAATTTTAAATTTTCGTTTAATTTAAATATATATATAATTTAGAAATTAGTATTTGATTTTGAAAATAATTTTAAATTTGAAAATTTTAAGATATGAAATCAAGCCGATCTCACATCCCAGATAGTTTATATAAGCAGGCACCGCATCACGGAAACCATGTATACATCCTGGGAGAATAGATACCTTTGCTTGATGATGGGGCTCGGTTAAATAAACTAAGAAGATTTGTGACATTTGTTTGGTACGAACCAATTTTATAAGCCGACAAGTTCCTACATTTAATATAAAATAAATTAAACGGGGGGGGTTTATAATACACAGGTTCTTAAGGTTCCTGTGAAATGACCTCTATAGTTAATTACATCTTAAATGACGGGAATCATTTAAGAAAACTCTCGATAATGATCGGTGGTTTTTGCTCTCGAAATTTGAAAGTTTAAGGTTTTGAAGGATTGGATTTTGGAGATTTCAATAGGGAATGGATCAAATTTGGAGCAGTTTATTTCGAAGAATCCGAAGGAAGAGAAGTAGGAGAAGGCGGGATCCGAAGAATCTTGGCAACTTCCCCGAAACTATCCTGTTGTTTGGCTTCAATTCAAGAGTTTATTTAATATTTCATCTTGCATGTTTTAATTAATTAGGACTTATATTAGTATGACATGATCATACAAACAACTGGAAGATATGAGGGTTTATGTTGTACGAACGATTACCTCGGAGTCCTAAGACCGGTTAAAGTTTAATTTGCATAACATGATTATGCAAATGCCTAACTAAGTATTGAGGATTTATGTTGCACTAAGGAAAACTACCTCGAAGTCCTATGGCTTGGTTATTTAATTCTAAGAAAGTTTTGTTGAAGTAGATGCGGGATTTTCTTGATGACGATGGCCAGAAATTTGCCTGTCTTTCCAGGAGCTCCTTGTTGTTACAGAGGTTTATTTTTAGAAAATGATAAATTAGGAGATGAGAGAAGTTTTTTGGTTTAGAGAAAATCTTAAAATCCAAGTGTTTTTTAATATTTTAATTCAAATAAATCTTAAAGTTGTTCATGAACGATTAAGATCGCGGTTTCGTCGTACGACACCGTTATTTTCATCGTATTCTAGTCCGGATGAATTTCTTCAAGCTATTTGAATGAGTTCCACACTTTCATTTAGGCGGAAATTGAAATCTAGTTGCTTTGACACGTGGGTTACATCATCGAGGTATTCCCGATCATTCAACGAGACGTTTGCGATTGTAGTTTTTGTTCTATTTGTGATTAAATTTTGAGTTGTTTTATATTTTGAAATGTTGTGGCGGTGAATTTTATCTTACAATGACTTTAATTTAGTTTTGGTTTCGGTTCGGGGACTATCCTAAAGGTTTTGGTTTTCATGCAATAGTCTTATTTAACATGCAAGAAAAAGTAAAGCGTGATGCATGTAAGAAAATTGCAATAAAGTAAATTGCAATAAAATAAAAGCGTACTGCTTGAAGAGATGCCCGTCATCCCGAAGTTTGCACTTAAAACACATGTTAGAGCATTTAAACATATTTTTTGCAAGAAATACTAGGTAAGGCTAAAGGAAAGGGTTTTGGTTGTCTCACAAGATTAAATCTATGCTTAGTCATCTCACACATGGCCTTTAGGTTGTTGGTTCAGTTTAAGGATAGTTTTAATCTTCAAAGAACAATTAAATTCAATTGTTCTTCTAAAACATCCGTCATATTGAGGAAGTGCTTAGGAGAGTCCTAAACATCTTTGATATACGGGATTATTTTGAGTTCGAAGTAAATTTAGTTGCACATATGAATTAATCATCCAAGGGAGTTTAGTTAAACTTTGTCTCTTGCTCGGTGAACTTGGGTATTTGATTACACGATGAATGAAGTGACATCTCGCCAATACTGTTAAAATTTTATAATAATTAAAGCCTTTAAGGGCAAGTTGGGTTGTTGAGAATTTCATCATTCTTAATTTAAAAGTTTAGTTAATGATTTAAAGTGATTTAATTTAATTATGAGATTTTAATTAATATTTTAAGTTTGGAATAGTGTTAAATTATTTTAGATTTAATTTAAATCTTTTCACTTTCAATTATCTTAGTATTTGATTGATGTTCATGTTTTAAATTTACTTGGATAGAAAGAGGTGTTGAAATTATTGATATATTTTGATTTAACTCTCAATGATTTAGTTTAGGTTTGTTGTTAAGTGATTTTAATTTAATTTAATTTGATTTGATTTTATTTAATTTAATTTTAATTTAATTTAATTTAATTTTAGTTTAATTTAATTTAATTTTAATTTTTAGTTTTTAGTTTCATACTTTAAATTTAATTTAATTTAATTGTTAAGGTGTTAATTTGATTTAATTTAAACTTTGACTTAACTTAATTTAATTTAATTTAGTTTAACTCCAAGATTTTAAATTTGATTTTAATTATTGGACCATTTAACATTTTAAGCTTTAATTCATTTAAGGGTTATCTTCTTTTAATTTTTAATTTATTTAATTTGGATTATTATTTTAATTTTAATTAAAAACTAAATATTATTAAAGTTACTTATTTAGGGATTTTTAAGTTAAAGAATAAACATCCTCTTAATAATATCCCTATTTTAATAATCAATTTTAAATATATTCTTTCAAAATTTAAATTATTTAATTAATTAAAGTTTCATTTTGATATTTTCAAAGTGTTTAATGGGTTTCTACCCCTTAATTTCTAAGTTTTAATCATCGAGAAAGTTAAAAATCAAATGTTGCAATGCATTTTGATTAAACCTAAAGTTTTAATTGAGGGTTAAAATTTTTAATTACCTTTATGCCCTTTTAAGCTTATTTATTTCATAACTCACCAAATTGAGCTCAAATGAATTTAAAATTTTTATGTCACCTCACTCACATGTCAATTAAGACATTAAAGGAGAAAATGTGATTTTTCAGGATTTAATTTATTTATGTAATTATTTTAGTAGAAAATATGGGTTTTCAAAAGAAAATTCAACAACATGAGCAAGATAAAGTTTCTGTCTTCAGAAAATTATGAGAAATTTCTAATGACTAGAGGACCACTTGGACCAATTTTTATGATTTTTTAAATTACATTTTATTTATTATAATTATTTTGATTTTTAGAGTATTAATTAATTTTAAAATAAAATAAAAGTTGAAAAAATAGATTTTATATTTTTCTTAAATTCCATGACCTCAAGGAGTCCAGAGAAATAAATTTTATAATTTTTTGATTTTCTTTGATTTATTAGAATTATTTTAGTGAAGAGGTTAAAAATTCATTTTTTTAATATTAAAAATTACATTAAGCCTTTAAAATTCAATATCTCATCCTATGAGGACTTAGGCAAAATATTTGATTTGTTCCTAAATAATTAAGAGTCAAAATGTGACATTTTTATGATTTTTAATATTTTATGATTTTTATTATTTTTTAATTATTAAAATATTAAAGTATTGTGAAAAAAATCGAAACTTTTTAGAAATTCCAATTTTAATTTTCCTCGACTCCCCTAATATAGAGAAGTTCCAAAATCGTTTTTGTGAATTTTTGAAAAGTATTTTTAGAGTTATGAATTTTTAAAGTTCCATTTTGCTTATGAGGCTTAATCAATCCATTTGGTGGGGTTAATCGAAATCAAATTGATTTGAAATTTTATATAGGTTCCTGCGACCCTAAAGAGTAATGGAGAATTTTTTTCAAGTTAATTTGATGTGTGTTTAACCCTAATTAATTCAAATTCAATTTTAGGGGTAGACGATTAAAGGTTAATATGAATGAATTAACTCGAAATATATTTTCATAGGGTCCACAGTCCTAGAAAACATCACTAAATTTTCCTATAATTTTAATTTACAACATGTTGGTATTGAATTAAAATACCTAAAAACGAGTGACATGAACTTGAAAAATCAATAACTTTTCACGAGAGATGGCCTCGACCTTGAAAAATTCAAGGAATGTTCCCGAATCGAGCTTGAAAAGCCACATGGTCTCAAATGCGTGGTGAATTATACATGCGAATAGAGAATCAAAATATTAGAAATAGTAAATAAATTATTAAAATAAAATACTCATCCAATTAACTTGATTTTTTTCACATTATTCTCCTTTGTTCACTGAGCAAGATGGTATTTTTATTTTATTTTTGTGATTTTTCTATGCGAATATGAATTTTTGAAGTTGAGAGCATTTAAATAATTCCAAAATACCCTAATTTTCTACTTATCCGACTCGGCGCCGCGTCATCCTCGTCGGATTGAAAGCCCGCGTCGTTGCGCAGTTCGCCGCAGCCATCTGACTTAGTGCTCGGGGGCCCGCGGTTCCGTACCATTGCGCTTCTCCGGCCAGTCTCGGCCGAGTCGGCTCGATACACGCGCGATCGACGGCTCCTTGTCATCGTGTTCTGGTGTGCACCCGTGGCCGTCCACACTCGAACCCTTTAATATCTCTCTCGATTCTCGTGGATTTTGATTTCATATACTCTATCGATTCGTCTTGAAGAGACGAACACATCAATATGGTTTATAAGCTACGAAATTAGCAGACAAAATGGAGAATTGCTAGAAGCTCGGGAGGAGGAAGAATGAGTTCATACCTTTGCTCGAGAGAAGTGAAGCTTCGATCGAGGGGTTGTCTGCTTCGATTGAGTCCATGAGAGCTCCGGATGAGTATCGCTGCGGGGTGTCCCAAGTATGTAAGTGACGGCCCGTCCACAAAGCTTGGGCTGTTTGGAAGCAATGGGCGGCACAGTGAGGGGGCTTTTCTTTGGAGAACTTCTCCTCTTGGTTTGGTGAAGGTGTAGGGTCAATTAATTTGAAGATTGACTCCTTGTGGTGAAGTGTCCTATTTTTTGGGTGGATTTTCAACTCGAAGTGAGCTCGCGAGAGAGGGTTTGGGGCTGGATTTCGGTGGGGATGAAGTTCTCACATGTGGAGAGGGATGCGGAGTGATTTTGGCGAGTTTTGGTAAAGGTTTGGTTGACACTTTTTTTTGGCCGAGAGGGGTGGTGGGTTTAAATAGACATGGGTAGGAGGGCTTCCCGGGGTTTTGATGCTTGGGATCGAGTGCTCTATGCGAGAACAGCGATGGTGTTCGGTGGACTGGGACGACTCAGCGAGGAAATTGAAAATTTTAGCTCACATGGAGCTCTTGGCCATGGTGTTTTTGCGACGACCCGGGCAAATTTGGCCGGTAGGGTTAGGTCACCATCGCTCGGAAGGGTCAGGGGTTGGCAATGGTGCGGTCGGTGAGGCTTGACATGTAAGGAGTTTGATTTAAGTGGTAAGGGTAAAGATTCATTTTGAGCTTAATTTGGTCGAAGCCATGGAAATGGGTTGGGTTCACCCTCAAGAGTTTGATTTGGCTGGAAATGAATCATTTGGCTCAGCCCGACTTTAGGTGGAGAAGTCTGCATCCACGGGAATTTTGACTAAGCATGGGTTAGAGTGTGGCCTTAAAAGGGGTTAAAAAAGGCTTAAGAAGGAGTTTGGAAAGGGGTTCCCTCTCTAGCCGTAAATGGTTTGGTGATGTGGAAAGTGGCTTCCAAGGCTTGCATATGGCTTATGCACAGCTCCATGGCTCAATGTGGCTTGGGGCAAATCTTGATCGATTACATGAAAAAAGGTTTTAAATTTTTAGACATTTTGATGGAAAATTTCCATGGGGCCACATTTGGTTTGTTTAAATGATGAAATAAAACTTAGGGAGTGATTTTATCAAATGGATGACCAATGAAGATGTCATATGAGTTTTGAAATAGGTTTTGGGCCTTTTGAATTTTGGTGAAAATGGGTTTTTAAAGGCTTTATGGAAGTGGGCTTTTGGGTGAAAGTTTTATGAAGGATCATGCCAAATAAATGTTGGGTTTAGTTTAGGGATGTGTCATGAGTGATTTGGAACAAATTTGAAGTTATTTTGAATTGAATTGAGTTTAATGTGGGTCTTTTAGTAAAGCGGCCAAAGTGGGTGAGTGGGCTAACTTGGTTTAAGGTTGGGATAAAGTTGGATTTGATGTAAATTAATGTTGAGAAATGTTTATGGGAGTGTCACAAAGAGTTTTGACTTTGGTTAAACTTTGATTTTGGATGTAGGCCCACTTGGGTTTGGTTTGGGCTTAGGTCGATTTAAGGGATTTTGGTTTTGGGTTAGGTTTGGGTGGAGTTTAGGTTCAAATTTTAGGCAAAACAAGTTAGAGTTTGTTTATGGGGAGGTTAGGAAGGCCTTAGAAAAGATTTGGGGCCAATTGAAGTTGAATTGGGTTTGGTTTTGGGCTAGGTTAAGGTCGTGGGCCAAAATTGGGCCTTGGGCTTAATTTAAGTTAGACTCGGAAATGTCGTCGGAAGTGGACTTGTATTTAGTCTAAATTGATTTTGGGGATGTTAGTTGAAGCTTAGAATTAAATTGGACCAAAATTGAGGTCAATTGGGGTGGTTGGTTTGGCATTGTATGCCTTGGGTTGAAAAATGGGTCGAGTGGGGTTTTGGTAAAAGTGGGAGTAAATTGGAAAAAATTGGCCCATGGTGCGATTGAACAAAATAAGATTGGGAATATTTGGGATTTTCTAGATTCTTTGGGGAATTTTACCGAATTTTTGGATTTTGGGGTAAAAGTATTTTTGGTAAATTTGGGGGGTTTAGGGGTATTTTTGGAAATTTTGGTATTTTTGACGAAGATGGTCAGATTTGAATGGTGGGAAGTGTTTAGGATTAATTTTGAGGGATCTTGGGTAATTTAGGTAATTTTACAAATTTTGGTTCATTTCGAGGGTATTTGGTATGTTTGGTGGGTCGGGGCCGAGGGTCGAAAATTAAATTTTGAAAAAGGAAGATTGATCGAAAATGTGAGTGAAATGGGATCACTTTGGTTAGTACTTGAAGCCATATTAAGCCATTATGAGCCGTGAGAGGACTCGTTTGGGGTATTATTTATGTTGTTCTAACCCTCTTCGTAGGGGCTTAGGGGTTAAGGACCATCCATATGAATTACCTACATGAGTCGGGAAGTCGGGTTGGGTGAGAGTGTGGTTTAGGACTTGGTATGTGTGTGAGTGTAGTGTATGTGCATGTCGACCCCTCGCGAGACCGAGCCTTGAGAGTATTCTGGTAAAAGTCTATAAGGAATCATCCTTTAAACCTCCACATTTGATTTCAACCCTCTAGGTGATTAGGGGTCTACAATCAAGCTTGTAGAATGCAGGGGAGTTAAGAAGTAGTTTGAATTTTCTAAAGGGGTGGGTTCCATTTCTAGTCCTCTTAAGATTAGTGAAAGGAAAAGCCTAGAGGTAGATCTAAAGAATGCTAAAGAAGCAAAGACCTCATCAAAAATGAGGTTAACAAATGGACCCCAATAGGGGTGGTGTGCTAACTGACACACCGCGCGTATTAGCGTTGACGAAGAGATCCAACAAAACCAACACGGATGTCAGTGACAAAATTAGTACAAAGTAAGAAGGAATTTCCGTAGGGAGTATTAGGTATATTTTCAAGGCCAGCGATTCCGGAACTCGTGGGGAATGAAAAAGGAGGTGAACTCCAAATCACAAGATGCAGGAATTCAATTTAGATTTCGGTTACTTTTAAATTTCAAGTTTCGATGTGTGAGTTTTGGTTGATTGTTACGAGTCAATTTCGATTGAAGTTTAATTTAAAAATTGATTTAAGGAAATTTTTGAATTTGAAATTTGGATTTGAAATGAGAATTGAAACCGGGGGAGTATCCAACCTCGGGACTGCCGAAGAAGCTGGAATTTAGGTACCCGGCCTCGGAGTGAGAATCGAGTTTAAGTATCGACGGAAAAAGGATGAGAATCGAAATTTCGTGCCCGATCTCGTGAGAGTGAGATTTGAAATTTAAGTATCAAACACGAAAGAGAATCGAAATTTAGGTATGAATCTCGAATGAGATTCGGAAATTTGGGTACCAACCTCGCGGGGAAAAGAAGCTGGAATTTAGGTACCGATCTCGGAAATTTAAATTGAAATTTAGGTATCAATTCGAAAAAGAATCGAAATTTAGGTATCGATCTCGAATGAGTGTCGGAATTTAGGTACCGACCTCAAAGGGAAAACTGAGTTGAGCCACCCGATCTCGGAAATTTTAAATTGAAATTTAGGTATCAATTCGGGAAGAAGAATCAAAATTTAGGTATCGATCTCGAATGAGAGTCGGAATTTAGGTACCAACCTCGAAGAAAGAGAACCGAATTTAGGTACCGATCTCGGAAATTTAGAATTGAAATTTAGGTATCAATTCGAAGAATCGAAATTTAGGTATCAATCTCGAATGAGAGTCGAAATTTAGAGTACCGACCTCGAGAAGGAAGAAGCTAGAATTTAGGTACCGATCTCGAAATTTAAATTGAAATTTAGATATCGATTCGAAAGAGAATCGAAATTTAAGGTATCGATCTCGAATGAGAGTCGGGAAATTTGGTAACCAACCTCGAAAGGAAGGCGAATTCAAGTACCGGTCTCGGAAATTTAGAATTGAAATTTAGGTATCAAATCGAAGAAGAATCAAAATTTAGGTATCGATCTCGAATGAGAGTCGGAAATTAGGTACGCGACCTCGAAGGAAGAGAACGAGAATTTAGGTACCGGTCTCGAAAATTTAGAATTGAAATTTAGTTATCAATTTGAAAGAAGATACAGAAATTTAAGAGTATCGATCTCGAATGAGAGTCGGAATACTAGGTACCGACCTCGAAGGAAGAACTGGAATTTGGAGTACCCGGTCTCGCAAAATCTGGGAGTGAAGTTGGGCATCGGTCGAAAAGGGTGAAATTTAGGTATCGATCTCGAATGAGAGCAAGAATTTAGGTACCTACCTCGAAGGAAGAGAACTAAAATTTTTGGTACCGGTCTCGGAAATTTAGAATTGAAACTTAGGTATCGATTCGAAAGAGAATACGACATTTAGGTATATATCTCGAATGAGAGTGGGAATTTAGGTGCCGACCTCCGAGGAAGAGGCGATTTAGGTACGGGTCTCGGAAATTTAAATTGAAATTTTGGTGTCGATTTGAATGGGAATCGAAATTTAGGTATCGATCGCGAATGAGAGAGTCGGAATTTAGGTACCGACCTCGAAGGAAGAGAAGCGGGAGGGTAGGTAACCGGTCCTCGGGTGGGGTGAAATTTATGTATCAATTTAAAAGAGTCTCAAAATTTAGGTATCGATCTCGAAAGGAGAGAAGCGGAATTTAGTTACGGAGTCTCGAGAAATTTAATGAGAAATGAAGCGAGTTCGATCTCGAATTTATACGTATGAAGAGGGTCGATCATGCCATCGAACCAAATCAAACAAGTTAAGACGTATTGTCGATAGAACTAGTCGATCTCTAAGTCTTAATGACAGAAGAAATTGAAAGGAGCTAGTTGGTCATAAGTGAAAAAGACTTGACTTAACGACGAGTCGAAGAGAATATTCAAATTTCAAAAGAGCTTCAAATGGAATTCAATTGAGGAAAGAAATGAAAGGTTTGAATCAGAGGATCAGAATAGAGATTCAATTGGTCCCAGATTCATTTGTTTGTCCTTTGCGATCATTTTTATTTTTTATTTTTTATTGTTTATTTAGTGTTCATGTGAATTTGTAGTTCATTTTAAAATTGATTTTTAGGAAAAGTTCTCATTTATTTTCTTTTCTTTTCGTTCTTTGTTGAAAGTTCATTTAACTCTAATGGCATTTCCCGATCAATTTGCCTGAGGTGAAGGCAAAATATGACATGGTTGTTTTCATTCAAACTTGCTGAAAGTACATGTTACAACTTGATCTAGTCATGATGACATTTTTTTCAGAAATTTAATGTCTAATACAATCATATAAATCAAAACGGTGTGTAAACTGCTGAACCATTCAAAAGCATGCGGCTCAAAAAAATCCATGTCGGAATAGTAAGAAACATGGGCGATAACATCACCTTCCAAGCCACCCTTGGCGGGAATGCCGCATGTGGATGTGCATTGGAGGTGTGTTATTTCCCATGTAACTCACAACTCGTAGGGTCGGATAATCTCAGAATTTTGGATACGGCTCGAAATGGTAAGGAATTTTTAAATCGTCCATTCTTCTAAAAGTAGCCGAGATCCGCTCATGAGGCACTCTGGAGATGCGATGCTTGAGAATCCTCCGTTTCCTTGCCGGACGGAACCTAGGTAGTGAGTATCTCCCACGGCCCTGGAACTCACCGGGGCACGCAATGCGGAGGATTAGATCGAACATGATGTTGCAACGGTTGACGAATGACCTTTGTGCGAGAAGGGGTCTAACAAAGTCATGATGGTACATATGCGGAGGTATGCGGTCGCACTTCCTTGTAGATGTTAATAATTGACCCGAGTATGACTAACGCGGTAATATTCGCTTCCGAAAAGATGGCCCCGAAAGCTTGACAATTTTGTAATATGGTAGTGTATAAAATCAAAATGATGTAAATTGTTAGAAAATATTTTTACACACTAGGGTGTTGACCTCATTTTTGATGAGGTCTTCCTGCTCCCTCTTTGTACTTAGGATCTAGCCTTAGGCTTTTCCTTTGACTATCTGAAGAGGACTAGAAATGGAATCCACCACTTAGAAATTCAAACTACTTCTTAACTCTATGGCTCCCAGCAAGCTTGATTGTAGTAAGCCTAATCACCTAGAGGTTGAGATCGAATGTGGAGAAGTTTAAAGATGAGTTCCACATGGGACTCTTTGGCCGTAGGATCACCACAGGTGGCACAGTCACAGTGAGGGCGGCACATACACTACACTCTCACACACACATTCCAATTCCTAGAACCCACACTTTCACCCAACTTGACTTTACGACTCATATAGGTAGTTCATATGGGTGGTCCGCAACCTAAGCCTGGCGAAGAGGGATAGGAACAACATAGTGAATGCCTCGAATGAGTCCTCTCATGGCTTGTATGGGCTTAATATGGCTTCATGGATCAACCAAAATGATTCTATTCTACTAAAATTTGATCAATCTTCATTTTCCAAAATTTCGATTTTGACCCACAGACCGGACCGCTGCTTTACCAAAAGTCCCTTAAAATTAAAGGAAACCTCCAATTTCCAAATCACCCAAAAACTCCCCAAATTAACCTTAAACATTTGACCATTCAAATTGATCATCCATAACCAAAAATACTAAAATTTCCAAAAATACCCCAAATACCCTCGAAATTACCAAAATACCCCTCTTGACCCAAAAATCCAAAAATTCCAAAAATTCCCAGAAAATTCCAAAAATTCCAAAATATTCTCAATTTCATTTTGTTAAACTACACCATAGGCCACTTTTGTCGATATACCCTTACTTTGCCAAAACCCCAGTTGCCAGTCGAACCCAAATGAACCCAGTATCGAGCCAACGCTCGATTGACCTCAATTTTTGGTCCAAATCAATTATAAACTTCGATTAAATATCCACGATATCATCTAGACCAAATCCGAAGCCCAATTTGATTGACATTTGAATCCAATTTCATTTTTAAGCTTAAAACCCCAGTCTTTGACCCATAGCACCCAGGCACTTAGCCCAAACTAATCCAATTGACCCCAATTGACCCCAAACCTTTTCTAAACCTTCCCTAACATCTCCATAAACAAAGTACTAGCATAGTTTGCCCAAAATTTGGACCCAAACCTTACTCGAATTCAACTGAAACCCAAATCCCCCAAATTGACCTAAACCCAAAACCTAACCCCGAATGGGCCCAGTCCCAAAATTGAACCCCAACCAAAGTTGAAAACTCTTCATAATATTCCCCTAAACATTTCTAAACATTAATTTTACATCAAATCCAACATTAGCCCAACCTTAGCCCAAGTTAGCCCAAATTGACCCACTTTGGCTCCTTTACCAAAGAAACCCAAATTCAACCCCGATTCGAATTCAAATCACTCCAAATTGATTTCAAATCACTCATGACACATCCACAAACTAAACCCAACAGTGCTTGGCCCAATCTTTTACAAAACTCCCATCCACAAATTTATTTTCTAAAGCTTCAAAAGCCCGCCCATTTAAATCATTTAAAAGCCATTCCTAACCAATTCAAAAGCCAATTCATCCAAAGCCCATATGACACTCTTCTTGATCATGACTTCAATTAAAACCATCCTTAAAGTTCCAATCAAATATCAATTTATTCTAAATCAAGCTTCATTTTAACCTCTCATACATTATAAAAATGCCAAAATCCACTTTCATACAAATGCACCGCCAAGCTATGTACGAGCCATAGGCGAGCCATGTGAAGCCATGCACGAGCCACATGGGAGCCATGAAAGCCCCTTTGCATGTCACCATGCCATCATGGGCAAAGGAAGAGGTTCTTTCCATATTCCCTTAAAGTGATTAACCACTCCCATGTTTACCCTAAACCATGCTTAGGCCTAATTATACTTGGATGGTGACTTGACCCTACTGATTAAAATTTAGACGAACAACTTTCTCTTCGGCTAAACAAGCCATGGGGAGGTGAACCTAGCCCAAAACCATAGGTTGACTGACAAGCCACAATCATCCCCTCCACATTCCATTTCAATCCAACTCATTTACAAGGCCAACTCCAATTGACTTCACCATTGCCAAGCCACTGCCCTCCTTTGGTCAGATGGTGACCTAACCTGTTGGCCGGCCACGGCCAGCGGAAAACACCATGTTGAGACCTTGTGAGGAGCGAAGTTTGGAATTCCCTGGCGAGCTACCTCATGTGATAGCCCGTGGGCACATTCTTCCCTTGCCCGAACAGGCGGTCAGCCATTAACCACGGGAAGCCATGGCCATGGGCGGTAAACCAGCCATTCCTCTCGGGCAAAAAGGTTGGCCTAAGCGGACCTTCGCGAGAATCCATCCAAACTCCTCACAAAGCTTCCCCTAGCTAAGAGCAATCTATCCTTTACTCTGCCCTAACTCCCATTGATTGAGCTCAATTTTGGAGCTCAATTCTCCAAGCAGACAAGACACTCCCAGAATCCTCCCACCAAAATCGAATTAAACTCACCCGCTGCCGCAGACCGAAAGTTCCCCCGTGAAAGCCCCCTCTCCAGGCCGCCCATTTGTTCAACTCCGAAAGGTTGAAATCGGTGCAGTGGAAATCAGGTCTAGGCAATTCCCCGGGGCCAGACTTCATGCGGAGCTTGCTTGGAGTCCAATTGGGGGAAGGTGACACAACTCTCGAGATTGAAGCCACACTTCTCTGAGCAATGATATGAGCTCTCTCTTCTTCCCAAGCTTCTGAACATTCTCTATTTTGATTGGGTTAATTTCATGCCACATAAATCATACGGATGTGTTCGTCTCTTCAAGACAAATCCATAGAGCATAAGAACACGAAAATCCGTTGAGAATCGAGTGAGATCTAAGGGTTTTAGTGTGGACGGTCACGGGTGCACACCAGTCATAGACGATGACCAGGAGGCCGTTGGATCGCACGTGTATCGAGCGGACGGTTCGGATTGCGTCGGACCGAGGGAATGTTAACCGCGGGCACCGGAGGGCGGCGGGCGGATGGCGGCGCCAAATCAAACGTCGCGTGGCCTTTCGGAGGCGCGAGGATTGCGTGGCGTCGCGTGAATAAGTAGGAAAATAGGGTATTTTTATTTATTTCGAGTATCGAACTTAATTCATAACTTTGTGTAGAAAAACCATAAAAATAAAAAATACAAAAATACACTTGCTCAATGAACAGAGGAAAATGATGTGGAAAAGAAATCAAGTCATTTCATCGAGTATTTTATTTTTAATGATTTGTTACTCTCTTGCATTATTTTAATTCTCCATGTGCATAGGCAATTCCATATGGCATGAGACCATAGGGCTTTTGAAGCCTACGAACTTGGGAACATTCCCAGATTTTCAGTCAGGAGAACCATCCTATGAGAAGTTATTGATTTTTCAATTGCATGTTACTGTTTTGAGTGTTTTAATTTTAATAATTAGAATTTTGAGAAATAAATTCTTGAAAAATTTGGTAATGTTTCTTATGACCAGAGGACCCTAGGAAAAATAGGTTTTGGACTGTTTCACTTGGAACAACCCTAATTGGCCTAATTACCAAAACTGAACTTTAATTAATTAGGGTTATTTACACATCAAATTAACTTTAAAATAATTCTCCACTGATCTTTAGGATCAGAGGAACATCACATAATAATTTGAAATCAATTGGAAATGCTAACCCCTGTAAATGGATTAATTAAGTCACACAACTAAAATCAGCTTTAAAATTCGTAACTCACAAAATACTTTTTAAAAAATTCACAAAATTCTTTTGGGGCTTCTCTGATATCAAGGAGTTTAGAAAAATTAAAATTGTAATTTTCTAAAAAAAGTTAATTTTTATCATTATTTTAATATTTTTAATAATTAATAAATAATAAAAATCATAAAAATATTAAAAATCACCAAAATGTCACATTTGAATTCTAATCACCTAGGAACAAACCAAATATTTTTCCTAAGTCTCTAGAGTTAAGATATTGAATTTTAAAGGCCTAAAATAATTTTTGAATTAAAAAAATGATTTTCTTTAACATTTCCACTAAAATAATTCTAATAAATCAAATAAAAATCAGAAAAATATAAAATTTGGTTCTCTGATTTTCCTGAGGTTAGAGAGATTTTTGAAAAATATAAAATCCATTTTTCAACTTTTATTTTATTTTTTAAATTAATTAACACTCCAAATATTAAAATAATCCTAATAAATAAAATATAATTAAAAAAAACACCAAAATTGGTCCAAATGGTCCTCCGGTCATTAGGAACATCCCATAATTTTTTTAGGAAGAGAAACATTTCCTTGGTCATGTTATTGAATTTTCCTTGAAAACCCTTTATTTTCCATTAAAAATAATTACATAAATAAATTAAATACAAAAAAAATAACATTTTCTCCTCTAATGTCTTAATTGACATGTGAGTGAGGTTATAAAAATTTCAAGTTCATTTGAGCTTAGTTTAGTGAGTTATAGAATTATTAAGCTTGAAGGGCAAAAGTGTAATTAAAGAATTTCAACCCTTAATTAAAGTTTTAGGATTAATCGAAAAGGGAGGGTAAAATATTTGATTTTAAAGCCAGTTTTGTATGATTGAAACTTAAATGATTGAGGGTAGAAAGCTACTAACCATTTCAAATATAATTAAAATAAAACTTTAATTAATTAATTAATTGAAATTTTGGAAGAATAATAAAATTGAGATTATTAAAGTAGGGATATTATTAAGAGGATGTTATTCTTTAATTTAATAATCCCACTAAATTAATCCCACTTAAGTAATATTTAATTCTTAACTTGAGATAATCCTAACTTAAAATTTAAAATTAAATTAAATTAAATTTAAGATGTTGAAATTAAATTAAATCGAAATCTGTCAGTTAACACCTTAACAATTAAATTAAATCATATTTAATAAATTAAGATAAAAAATTAAAATTAAATCAAAATAAATTAAATCAAATGAAGTTGAATTAAAATTAAATTAAATTAAACCAAATTAAATTAAATTAAATCAAATTAAATTAAATTAAATTAAAATTAAATTAAATTAAAATTAAATTGAATTAAAAATTAAAATTAAAATTAAATTAAAATTAAATAAAATTAAATAAAATTAAATTAAATTAAAATTAAATTAAATTAAAATCATTTAACAACAAACTTCAAAATGAAATCATTAAGAATTAAATCTAAAATAATTTGAACACTATTCCAAACTTAAAACTATTAATTAAAACCTCATAATCGAACTAAAACACTTTAAATCATGAACTCGAAATTTGATTAAAATTCTCGATAAACCCGACTTACCCTTAAAGGCTTTAATTATTATAACTCTTAAATAGAGTATTAAGTGGATATCACTTCATTCATCGGTAATCAAATACCTAAAGTTCAGGCAAAACAAAACAAAAATACAAATCGTTGGATGATCGATTCATCCGTACAATAAAAATTCACTTGGACTCGAAAAACGATCCCCGAAATATTGAAAAGATTTTTAGGACCTGATCTAAGCACTTCCTCAATGTGACGGGATGTTTTAGAAGAACAATTGAATTTAATTGTTCTTGATGAAGAAAAATCATCCTTAAAAGCGAACGAGAACTTTAGACGTCATAGGAGATGACTAGCGATAGGATTAGGAATTTGGTGAACAGCTAAAACCCTTCCCTTAGCTTTACACAGGTACTTGTTATAAATATTTAAATGCCTTAACATGTGTTTTAAGTGTAGCTTGGGATGACGGGAAGACCCTCCGGGTACGTTTTTATTTTATTGCAATTCACTTTATTACGATTACTTAAATACATTGTGCTTTACTTTTCTTGCATGATAAAAAAAGAGCGTGTTGCATGAAAACGAAAACCTTTAGGATAGTCCCACGGAACTGGAGAACGAAAACTAGAGAATTAAAAGTCATTGCAAGATAAAATTCACCGCCACAACATTCCAAATATAAAAACAACTCGAATTTAATCACCAAGAACAAAACGAAAACGAAACTACGATTATAACTAAATTAAAACGTCGTTGAATGATCGAGAATACCTCGGATGATGTAACCCACGTGTTGCTAACGGGATTTCCCGCGGTGCAAATGAAAGTGTGGAACTCATTCGGTTGAGTTTAGCAAATTCATACGAACTAAATTAAAGATTCGATGAAAATAACGGTGTCGGGATGACGGAACCGTGGGATGTAATCGGTTATTTAAACAACTTTAAGATTTGTTTTAATTAAAACACTAAAAAACACTTCGATTTTAAGATTCTCTCTAAACCAAAACACTTCTCTCATCTCCCGATTTATGACTTCTAAAACTAAACCTGCGCAACAACGAGGCTCGGAGAAGGTGGGCGACACGGCCATCGTCGTCACGGCAAAACAATTACATCAATTAAACATTCCAAATTAAACAACGAAGACATAGGACTTCGAGGTAGTTTACTGGTAGAGCAAAAATCCTCAACTTTTTGTTAGGCATTTTTCTTAATCATCTTATGCAAATTAAGCCACAGCCGGTCTTAGGACTCCGAGGTAGTCGTTCGGTACGACGCAAACCCTCACATCTTCGGTATTTGTATGATCATGTCATGCGAATGTAAGACCTAAATAAATAAAATTGGCGGGATTACAATATTATATAAATTCCTAAATTGAAGCCGAACAATAGGATAGTTTGGGAAGTTGTCAAGATTCTTCTTGGATCCTCGGCTTCTCTACTTCTCTTCCTTTGGACTCTGAAAGTAAGCATTCGAAATATGATCCGTTCCACATTATTGAAATTTTGAAATTCAATCCTTTGAAAACATTAAACTTTGAAATTCTTGAGAGCAAAACCACTAATCATTATCGAGAGTTTTCTTAAATGATTCCGAGTCATTTGGATATGATGCTTATAAAGGGGCTTTCCCTTATAGGGAACTTTAAGAACCCGAGTAATATAAACCTAGTTTAATTTCTTTATATTAGCAGAGAACTTGTCGGCATATAAATCGGTTCTCAGACCAAACGGATACAAATCTTTTAGTTTATTTAATCGAGCCCCATCATCGAGCGATTGTGTCACATTCATAAGGATAAATACAACATTTTTGTGCGGTGCTCGTTTTATAAACTATTTGGGATGTGAGATCGGTTTGATTTCATATCTTAAAAATTTGAATTTAAAATTATTTTCAAAACCAAATACTACTTTTCAAATTATATATATATATTTAAACTAAATTTAAAATTTAAAATTCGCGGAAAACCTTAAACACGTAGGCGACCCCCTTTGAAAACACATAACCTAAAAAAATCTGTGACAACACGGCAACTCCGGCAGGGAATAGTTCCTCTCCATTTTTGATTAGATGGTTTTGCTTTCTCCTAAAATTGGTAGTGTATCCATGTCCCTAGTGGACAAAACTTCTGATCTTTCGTTGGAATACCCCGTTCATTTCTATCTTGAACGCGTATAGCCGGCTCCTCTTGTGTTTAGGAGCCACTATTTAGACACCCCTAAACGGAGAGGTTCCGAGATCCTTTCACCTCTTTTCTGGTGGGGTGGACCCCCAATAGGTGTTAGTTTAGGAGCGGTCTTCAGGCTCGAAGTCTTGCATAAGACTTTTCTTCTTCTCCAGTGCTAAATCGGGCCCTTTACCTTTTCTACTGACCCTTTTCCTTGATCGTTTTGTCTCTATGTGAACCTCCTAATAAACAATTTCTTTTTAAAAATCACAAATACACTAAGATAAATGAAAATGTGTTCGGACTCTTTCTTTCAGTCTAAACTTTCATTGAAAACATAATTAAGAATTTGACATTCGGAATGCACTTTGAAGAAAATGACTGCTTTAGTTATTTTTCTTCACCAATGGAATGGACTTCGGCATTTTACAAGGATGAGCTGCCCGAAAATGGGATCATCCGTTTTGGACAAGGATTTGGCAACACGGATGTCAAGTTCGCTAACGTCACTCTCTTCACACTAATGGACAGTATTGAGAGAGCGAAGAGCCCGTGAGTTGAGTTCGGCTGAAGTCGACTCAGAATTCCCTCACAAGGATTCCGGGCGGGAAGGGGTACTCTTGTTCGTAGGAGGACTCTTGTCTCTACCCCACCGGTCTAGTCATCTACGCACCTACCCGGCTTCGCAGCGAAGGGGAAGGAAATCCGAGTCTATGATGAACTGTCACCGTGGACGGTACAGTTTCGCTACAATACATCTGTTTTTTAGATTGTGTTCAGTTCGAAGTTGCACCTAACTCGAACTCAAAAGGAGGAATAGAAGCGGAAAATTGCCAAGAAAGCTAGAGGAGATGCTGAAGTTGCTTTTCTGAAGAAATTCCCAAAGAAAGAAGAAGCTGCGAGTATATACCTACGGTGGAAGGAGGCAGGTTTCACCCCTCTCTGCTGCATCCAGATGAAGAGGATGTTCGTAGGATCACCTTTGCATACCACAGGCACGCATACTACAACAATTACAAGAGGAAAAGGGATATGTCCCGCCATTTGCCCATTGCAGTATAAAAAGATTGGCAAAGAAAGAAAGATGCAGTAATCGAAATCTTAAGAAGGATAGGACGTGCCGAGCTAAATCCCGCCTCGGACCGCGAATAGAAACCCTATTCTTTGCCACGGAAAACCAAAGAAGAAGATAAAAGCCGGTTCGCCCGTTGTTGTGACGGATACACAAATTAGAGATACCGCCTTCGGCCTTATGTGAATGGACATGGGTGCTGGAAGCTTCGAGGCTATGAGGAGGATGGTATGGTGACCTCTTTGCGAGCTAAGATGCCAAAACAGTATCCTGAGAAGAAAGTCTCGTCGGGAGACTTGAATCGAAGAAAGTGCGCAATAATGGGGACTCCGAGGAAGGAAGTTCAACAACCGTCACGAGACCTTTAAAGATCATGCGAAAAGGGGCAGAGGATGCCATGGACGGAGTTAAGGACCGACATCCGGCGATTAGCAATAAAGAAGAAGAATTAGGAGACGAAATTGACTCATCAGGGTTCATGGATGAGGAGTATGCGAGATCATGGTTGAGACCAGGCATCGTCAACCCCGCGAGTGCTGCGGCAGTGGAAAGAGATGAACGGAGGGGTGTTGAGAGCACGACTTCAGGAAAGTGACACAATTCCAGATAGCAAGGATGAAGAGATGGTTGTTGCCAGCCACTCTCAGTCGAGCCCGGCCTACGAAGAGACACCCCATCGTATCCGTATTGCGGATGGAGGAAAGGAGATCACATTCGTCGATGAGACGACGACCAAAGATTCAACAGCATGATTCAGAAAAGGATATTTAAAATATGGTAGAATAGCAGGTGAAGGCTAGCACAATCCAAAGAGTGGAGCACATCTATTCGGACGGGTAGACCTTACCGAAGAGTTCGTGCGGTCAAATGCAGAAGGCTTTGTACCACCTCTGTGCAAGACTTGATGGAACGGGGAAACCCTCGGCGGCTTGTGTCACACATTTTCGTACTAGTTGTTGCAATGCCGGTGGGAGCGACGCTTTACTCTTCCGCCGGTTCGTCAGCCGGTTTGTCGGGGATTGCCTTCGATTGGTACGCGAATTGCGAGCAGTTGGTAAGACACTGAGAGCGGGAGAATTTCTTTGTTAAACGATTTGTTGGAGCTCGGCTACATCTGTATCGGTGATCTAGTGGTGGGCAACAAAAGCCGAACGAGACTTTAGTGGATTACATACTTCGATGAAGAAACTTAAGCATGAAGTGTGAACCACAACTTGAGAACAACATACATTCGGTATCCTACTTAAAAGTATTTGTGTGATAGCACTCCTCGCAAGGATTTACAATCGAGACTTTTGAGAAGTTACTTAGCAAAGACGAGAGCTTACGAAGAGGCAAAGCAGTTGAAGTTTTGTAGGCAAAGAATGTAAGCGAAGCACAATGAAAACATTCGAGAAATACGGAATAGTCGCGAGCGGTGATCACGGCCAGCCGGCCAATCACGAGATACCACGAGACCGCGAGCCTAGTTACAAACCACGAAATAAAAGACATACCAACAACCTGGGCGGTATCAACAACCTCGGCGGGGCAATCGGTAACCTCGTCGAGCTATCGGTCACCTCGGCATTATGAACAGCAGCACCGTTCGTCACATACTTTTTGAGAACTCCTAAATGAGAAAATCCATTCAAAACTAAAGCGATTAGCGAAGATGTTACGTGACTTAATGAAGACAATTTGGATTTTTAATTGCGAAGCAAGAAGCCGGAGGAAGTCGATAGAAAGATCATCGAACTATTGCCCTTACCATCGAGATGCTCGGACACAAGATGAGGATTGCATCACTTTCAAGTTGACGATGACAATCTCCAAAAAGGGAACATAACGATCCGAAAAGGGCAAATGAAGGCCGAAGGAGGTTCCGTCGATGTTATTTCAACGGATCCCATTATTACGATAAACCCGGCTACCGATGGATAGATGCTGGACAAGATCATGAAGAATATTTTGGATATCCAGGCCGCTTTGAGTACGCGCTTGACTCGGTTGCACATCGAGCCGGCCTTATCACTTGCGATTGAAGAGCCGCCTAGAAGAGGAGAAGACCGTGGAAAAAAGACCGAGGCTCCGAAGGGACATTAAGAGGCGCTTATCTAGGATGGTTGTTCCAGGTTGGGGGAGAAATCCCTCAAACTCTTGACTCTATATGATTATCGCTCCTCGTGAGATCTTATAATGATAATAAAGGGTTATGGCGTTGGCTGCGTTTGTTGTTTCTAACGATTACGTAACTAACGACAACCGACATCCGGATCTCGATTCGATATAAATAACGATTCTCGAATCATACCCGACCTCGACGACCACGAAGAAGAAGGTGTTCGCGAAGGAGGCTACGGCTGTTCTTAACAACGTCCATTGCTTGAATTCTGAGGGGCTCCGATCACGATAAATTAATTACATCGTTGCAAACAGCACAGGCGGGGTGGTTCCGATTCGAAGATACATGAGTTGACATAGGTCGGAAGAAATAAGCCCGTCTCATTTAAGAAGTGGAAAAGGTTTTACCTCCGAGAATGGGTCCAGAAGGGATAAAGGAAAGAAGGTGGTTGCTCGGAAAGACCAGGCCAGCGGAAAGATGCCGGGTGGAAGAAACGAAGAACGTGGTGATAAAAGTGGACTACGACGTACTTGCTTCATCTTAGGGGAAATTACCCAT
The DNA here is from genome assembly GCA_022702705.1 of Papilionanthe hookeriana x Papilionanthe teres. Taxonomy (NCBI): domain Eukaryota; kingdom Viridiplantae; phylum Streptophyta; class Magnoliopsida; order Asparagales; family Orchidaceae; genus Papilionanthe; species Papilionanthe hookeriana x Papilionanthe teres. The sequence goes on along the minus strand of CM040427.1, from coordinate 79,762,405 downwards.
TGAGCCTAGCGTATACGCTACGATCATCGAAGGAGATGAGAGAAGCTACGATCGAAGTTTTACTTGATCAGAGATTTGTTTAGCTCAAATGGTCGGTGATTCTAACCGGCCGGGAATCTGCTGCGTTAGAGAACAGTGAGGGTGTTACCTTCACGGACGATGATACATTCTTGGGAGCAGTGATCGCAGCCGTAGTTGTACATTTAGTCTTATTGGAAAGTTTACGCTCCTACGAAGTGTTGGTTGATCCGGGAGCATCAATCAGCATAATGAATCTTGAGGAGCTAGCATATTTGGAAATTGATGCTCGCGAGCTTGAAGCTGGACAAGTCTTTATTAAGAGGCTTGATCGAAAAGGAGAAAGAGCTCTTGGATCGTAACACTACTAATGAGACGGTGATTTTAGCTAAAACTGACCGCAAAATTCCACATAATTGATTCGAGACATCGTTCAACGCTTTCTTGGGTCGGCCATGGATCCATGAAAGGCTGGATGGTACCGTCATCTCTGCACCGATGTATAAAGTATTACGAAGGAGGGGAACGATTATCAAAGGTGATTTAGCAGTTCTCCGTGCATGAAGTGAATTCATGAAGATACGGCCTCTTCATATACGAAGAAAACAATCTTTACTGGAAAATACCCTTCGATGAAGCAAATAAATTCGAGACGATGAAGAACACAAGTTACAGTCCCAGGTACTCACCACTCCTTACGGTGAGATGGTGAAGATTTCTCCGGGACTCGCACCGAAGTGGGGCGAACGAGGAACGTGGAAGAAATGTTTGAACGAGTTGGACGAAGAAACCGAGTCATCGAAGTTGATTGGGAAAACACTTAGAAGAAGAAGGAGAAATCGAAAAGAAGCGACGACAATAAGCCAAAAGAAACCCCGGTTCAAGATCTCTCTCGAAGATGAAAAGAATGAAGAATATAAATCGATATGCGAAGATTAACCATCATGTACATACTATGACCACGACCCCAGATCCATTCTAATAAGATCGAGGGTGTGGTAATCGAAATGCATGGTGGTGGTACCATGCCAATAAAGTTTTTACCGGGTGCTTCTCTAATGCGAAGAAGATGGACAATTTGAAGATGTTACTTCTTAGAGATTAATGGAACTACCTTTTGAGTGGTACTATCGCAATTGAAAATTTAATTCAACGGGGTGTCTTACCTCACGACAATGGACAAAAGGCGGTCAAAACACTTTGAAAAATTATGGAATAATGGGTGTGCCTTACGATTCAAAACATGGTCTTGGATTCGGCACGGTAGGATCGATTGATGATACGAAATTTTGTAGTTCATGAGCACAATGGCTTGCTTGGCGACTTCTGAAGATCTTGATGATTTACAAATCGGAGATGCTCCACCATAATTCTAAGAAGAAATCAAATCTGCGATAGATGAGTTAATGGAAGTTAACTTAGGTACTAGCGATGAGTACGACGACCTTTGTTGTCTTACTCGATAAAAAGATTCCGAAAACATAATCGAGTTACTAATGGAATTCAAAATTTGTTTTGCTTGGAGTTACGATGAAATGCCGAGTTAGCTCCGAAGTCGCGAGTTCACAAGTTAGAGGTAGATCTGCCATTCCCGGTCAGACAAAGCTCTGGGAAGAATGCGATGCAGAAATTGAGCAACAAGTAATAGCCGAAGTTAAGAAGCTAATAGACGCTAAATTTGTCAGTGAAGAACAATACCACTTGGTTAGCCAATGTGTAGTACCGGTCGGGAAGAGAATGTCGGTCAGATGCAACGTAGACTTGAGGAATTTAGTCTACTAAAGAATGTACAAAGGATAATTCCTGCGATCAGGCTGATGATCGGCATTTAGCCCAGCATGAAATATTTTCATTCATGGATGGGTCATCGGGATGCAACCGGATAAAGATGACACTGAAGACAAAAAAACTCGCGGTATTGACCCAGTCGGGTGTATTGCTACACGATTGATGCCATTCGGACTAAGACGCAAGAGCGACATTTAAAAAGCGATGATGAATTTTTGATGATCTCATTCACAAACGAGTTGAGTCTTGCGTGGATGATGTGGTCATGAAAACAAGCTGAAATAAGATCACACAGCCATGGTTGAAATTGTTTTTTCGAGCGACTAAGACAATACAACCTTAAGATGAATCCATAAAATGCACCTTCGGCGTCACTACGGAAATTCTTGGATTGTTGTCCAATATCGCGGGATTAAATTGTCCGAAAAAGATTAAAGTATCTTAGAAATCTTAGCTCTCTAAAACCTTGAAACGGCTACGTGCTTTGAAAGTTGTATATCTTCGCTATATCGAATTGTCGAGAATGTGTCAGCCTTTTACTTGCTTTGATTAAGAAGGATGCCCGAGTTTACTTGGGACTCGAATACGACATGCCTTGATGACATTAAACAATACTTAATGACACCTCATCTTAGCGACCCCAGGAGTCTCGGTGAAGTTTGTTGATACTTTATCTTTTGCGGCTTTAGACGACTCCTTTGGAGCCCTTGCTTAGGGTCGATGATGAGGGAAAAGAAAATGCTCTACGTGGTTAAACGTGGTCTAATCTAGGCGGAGTAAAGGTATCCTCTGATGAGAAGCCTTTGCTTGGCCACGATCTTCGCCGCGCGACTCGAACGGCCATGCTTTCTCATAAGGTCGGCGCCTTATTTAGAGTTAATCCGTTGCAATACTTGATGACCGGCCAGACGCTCTGCGGCGGACTTGCCGGTGGTCGATGATCTTATTACAGTTTGACATAACTTCCGTTCCTCTTGGCAAGTAGGGACGAGTCCTTGCGGACTTCCTCGCGGCACACCCTTCTCGGCGGATTCGCCTCTCGACGGCTTTGATTTGCACGACGAGCAAATAATGAGCCTAGAAGACCACGATGATCGACGTTGGGAACTATACTTCGACGGTGTGTCCTCATCACGAAGAAGAAAGTGCAAACGATAGTGCCGTTAAAGGCGGAATCGGACTAATCTTTATAACACGGAGTAGAGGATGTTAAGATACTCCTACCACTTAACGAACCATGCCTGAGCAACGAGGAAACGGAATCCTGAAGAAGCCCTCATAATGAGATGCAGGCTAACCATTCGAATCGGACGCGGACATCGAGCATCTACGGGAGTTCTCGGTTGATCATTCGACGGGTCGTAGAAACCGTGCATGATTCTAAAACTGAAGACTCGAAGCCGGTACTTTTAGTAAGCTATGAAACGTGGAACATATTCGAAATGTAACGATCTGAAGATCCCCGAGAAAAGAAAATGCTCTTGCGGATGCACTAGCTCGCCTTGCAAAAGAAGGCCGCACAACACAGATGGGTCGTTGAAGTGTCGGTTCGGGGACGAGAGGGTCCTATCACGGCTCGACATGGATATGATGCGGAAATCGAGGAAAAACGAGAGAAATCGGTTGCGATAATAACGGAAAGCACAGAAGATTGGCGTCGACGCTAATAGACTACACAACGAAACGGAAGAAATTCTCGGACGATAAGTCGTAGCCGATACGAGATCGAAAAGAACTCTGTGTATGCATTAATAAACAATACGTTATACATAAGGTCTTTTTATCGAATGTGGCTAAGGTGCGGCGAGTCCGAAGCTCGTGAAATTGTCGAGGTACACTCGGGACTGCGCGTGGCGCTCATCGGTGGGGTCAGATGAAAATGAAGATTAAGAGACTAGGGTACTGCGGCCCTCGATGATGACCGGCTATGAAGATGGCGAGCTGTCTGTCTTGGTCGCCAGGTGGTTCTGCATCAACCTCACGTGTGCTGCATCCGACAATTGCGTCGTGGTCATTTGAATCTTTGGGCGCGGATATAGTGGAGTCCGATAGAACCACGCGTCTTGAGGGACATCACTTCATTCTTACGGCTAAAGACTACTTTTCTAAATGGACGGCAGTTCCACTCGGAGAAGTAAAAGGCACACCACATGCTACGGTTTTCAAAAATCAAGTTGTCGTTTCGGAGTACCGCGAAGAATCATTTCGAATAATGGGTACGCATTAGAAGCATAAAAATCAACAATTTTGTCGAAAGAAATGGAATCGATTGACGATACTCGAAGCAATATACTATCCGAAACAAACGGCTGGCGAAAACCTGATAAAACTCTTGTCAAAATTCTAAAGAAAACTTTGGATGACAACAACGAAATTGGCACGAGAAGTTGTTAGAAGCCTTATGAGCCTACGGGACAACTTTTAGGACTCCTACTCGAGTCTACGCCTTACACTTTAGTGTACGGGTCCGAGGAAGTTTTACCTTTGGAGGTTCGGCTTCCATCTTAGAATTGCGAGTTGCAAATAAAATTACTACAAGAAGAAAATGCCGATTACGGCGGAAGAATTGGAAAGCTTGGAAGGGAAAGACTTGCCGGCGCGGCAAAATTTGGAGCTTGTACCAAGTTAAGATGATCCGGGCCATGATAATCTGGTCCGCCCAGAACTTTCGAAGTTGGTGACTTAGTTCTTGTCCTCGAGAACCTTTTCTTGCACACCGCAAGATAGGAGGTAAATTTGAACGAGACTTGGGAAGAGTTTGTTTGTGGTCGAGACGACCTACTTAGGAGGCTCCTACCAACTTGTGAATTGCCAAGGAGAACGACAAATGCTTCCAATCAACGGATGATATTTGAAGAAGTATTACGCAACTTTGATGTTTCGAAGGAATGAATTCTCATCCCTAGAAACGCGGGTGAAGTAACCACTTAATATTTGGGTCCGAACCCAAAAACATAAGAAAATGAATAAAAAAAGCATTAACAAAAAAAATGTGCTAAAAATAAAATATGTGAAATCATAATAATAAGAGTTTTACCCTTCCTTTCAAATCGAATCTTGTTCTTTGATCTTTCCCTCGTCTTTTCATACTTTCCTTAAAGTTAAAATAAGTGAATAATAATCTTCGGTGATAAATATTTTCTTAATGTTCTTGTTCTTAGTACGGCCAGTCCTTTCCTTGGCTTTTCGCGGGAAAATGTCGAATGACGGTTGGTCCTAAACTTTAAAAATGGCGTGAGTCTCGCACTCGATGAAAAGAGGTTGAAGGATGGAGCGGTATTAAGTGATTCGACTTCACATGACTAACCTATAGTACGAAGAAAATGATTGGTTCCCGAGTTGACCGAGAAGAGCTTCACGACGGACGATTGATGAAGATGGGTGGCCCAAGCCACCAATCCGGCCAACAAGAAAGAAAGACAAAAATCGAGGAAAGCAGAAAATCGAGTACGTAGTTACCATGGCGAGGAGGCGGGCTCGTCGAGGCGCCACGCCGTAGAAATTCGAGGGGTAAGGAGAGCTACTCTCCTTGCTACCCAAAGAAGGAATAAGAATCGCCGTATCCGCAAGATGTTGACTAAACTAGCGACGGATCAACATGAGGAAACGATCGCTTTGCCGGCACACGCATTTCGAATGCGGGTTCGTCGGGACCGGAAAGAAGAAGAAGTCAGCCTTGAAAATTAGAACAAATCGAAGAAGTGCCAAGAAGAACGAAATAGAGTCGGTGCCTCGACGGATAGAGATGCAGTTTGAAGAACCTTGTTGCGGAACGGCCCCGGGAGGATGTCTTAACGGAGACAATCCCAGGAGCCAAGGTATGCGGGAGAACGTGACGAGTTGAGCCATACATCCCGTAGTACTTTACTAGGCCTCGTCACTTACGGATCATCCCAGAATATGAATTGAAAGATACGAAATGTTGAGAAGAAGACTTTCGAATACTTTAAAAGGATTAAAGGCGAAGAGAATCAACATTTTGGAAGGCCTCGAGTTACACACGGATGTATTTACGGGTGCGAGCAGCGGCCAGTTGTGGAATGCATCTTGGGGCTAGGGAGATGGGCCGAGCAGTGCAATACGAGGGAAAAAGACTTATTCAGAACTTTGGAGATGGATGCCAGGGAAAGGAAGGGTCACAATACGGTGCGGATGTTGCTATAACTTCGCAGAGGATAGAAAAGGGATTCACCAGGGATACTTCGTCACAGTGAGGTGGATCCAATGCTGAGGATAATTAAAAGAATGGTGAAAAGAATGATAACGTGAGAGTGCGCGACGGTACATGCCAATAGGTTGCATCATCGAAACATTTACCGGAAAATGTTGCATACCTACACATAGACTACCACGACTTTGTCGGACAGCTACTGCACGGTTTCGTTCGTCAACCAGTCTGATATTATGTTGGATCGACCTCCCGGATGGCGGGCCCGGGTAAGTTCCGAGGCCGGTGGAGATACCACTTCGTGAGTTCCGTCATGATATTAAAAGGAAATCGACCGGACGTCGCAAAACATTGTATACGAATGTGCCGGTCGGAGGCTGGATCTCCGTTACCCCAGAAGGATGGACGACGAGAAAGGCGCCTTACCACTTCCCGACCGGATCCGAGTGGAGAGTCTCCGACCTTACGAAATTTGTGAGTTACATGGGAAATAGCACACCTCCCGTGCACATCCATGCGGCAATCCGCGAGGGTAGCTTGGAAGGTGATGTTATTGCCATGTTTCTGCTGTCGGACATGGATTTTGTGGTCTTTTGGATGGATCCATGAGAAGTTTATCTGATCCGTTTTGGAGTTACATGGATTGTATGAGACATTAAATTTCTTAGAAAAATGTCATCATGACTAGATCAAGTTGTATGATGTACTTTCGGCAAGTTGAAATACAAACGACTACGTCATATTTTGCCTTCACCTCTTTTTGTGCAAATTAGTAAAATCTCCATTAGAGTTAAATGAACTTTGAACGAAAGAACGAAGAGGAAAAGAAAATAAATGAGAACTTTCCTTAAAAATTTAAATATTAAAATGAACTCCCGAAATTCACATGAACACTAAATGAACAACAAAAAAATCGAGACCACTAAAGGACAAGTAAATAGACCTAAATCTCGAATTGAATTTCAATGCATCCATCTTTCGAACTCTCCAATTCTTCATCGAAATCGAATCTACTTGAGACCTCGCTGAAACCCTCTCTCGGGATATTTTCAGAACCACGAAAAATTTTCGATTTTGGTTATGATGGCATGGATTCATACCCTTCGCCAAATAATCTAACTTTGATTGATTCTCGTGGGATGTGGAATACTTTCACATCTCATTTCAATCTCCCGCTAAATCCAAATTTCCACAGTACATTTCAATTCAAAATTTTCGAGGCTAGTATCTACATTCAGTTCTCATTTCGAGATCGATACCTACATTTCGATTCTCATCGTTCGATACCTACATTTCAATTCAAAATTTCCAAGGCGGTACCAACATTCCGGTTCCCATTTGAGAGATCGATACCTAGATTTTGATTCTCATCCAAATTGATACCTACATTTTCGATTCGAAATTTTGAGAGTAGTACGTACATTCCGGTTCTCATTTCGAGATCGATACCTACATTTGATTCTCATACGAAGGTGTCTACATTTCAATATAAAATTTCCAAGGCGGTACCTACATTCCGGTTCTCATTTCGAGATCGATACCTACATTTCGATTCTCATACGGAGTGAAATACTACATTTCCAATTCAAAATTTCGGGCGGTACCTACATTCTAGTTCTCATTTCGAGATTGATACCTACATTTTGATTCTCATTAGAATTGATACCTACATATCAATTCAAAATTTACGGGCGGAAATGCCTACATTCCGGTTCTCATTTTGAGATTGATACCAACATTTCGATTCTCATCGGAATTGATACCTACATTTCGATTCCGTTGCGAAATTTGGTACCTACATTCCGATTCTCATTTCGAGATCAATACCTACATCTCGATTCTCATCTGAATTGATACCTACATTTCAATTCAAAATTTGAGCGGTACCTACATTCCGAGTTTTCATTTTAAAGATCGATACCTACATTTCGGTCTCATCGGAGTGATACCTACATTTCAATTCAAATTTTACAGAGATTGGTACCTACATTCCGGTTCTCATTTCGAGATCGAAACCTACATTTCAATTCTCATCTTTGGATTAATACCTACATTTCAATTCAAAATTTCCCGGTAATTTTTCACATTTCAGTTCTCATTGAATCGATACCTACATTTCGATTCTCATGCGGATTGATACCTACGTTTAAATTCAAATTTTGAGGCCCATTTTGTTCCGGTTCTCATTTCGAATCGATACCTACGTTTGATTCTCATGAATTGATACCTACATTTCAATTCAAAATTTTCGAAGCGAATGCCACATTCGAGTTCTCATTTCGAGATCGATACTACATTTCGATTCTCATCGAATTGATACCTGTTCCATTCAAACTTTAAAATTTGGTACCTACATTTCAGTTTTCATTCCAGATCGATACCTACATTTCGATTCTCATCGAATTGATACCTACATTTCAATTCAAGAAATTCAAAATGAACCTATATTCCGATTCTCATTGAATCGGTACTTACATTTCGACTCTCTTTTGAAATCGATACCACATTTCGATTCTCTCTTTCGAGATCGGTACTAAATTCGATTCTCATCCTTTTCCAATCGACACATAAACTTGGATGCTTACTCATTGCTACCTAAAAATCCGGTTTTCTTTGTAATCCGGAGTTGGAACTCGAGGTTTCAATTCTATTTTAATCCGAATTTCCTCGGAAACTGATTTTAAATCAAACTTCAATCTAAATTGGAACTCCAAATCAAAAATCTAAACTCACATCAAAAATTGAACATGAAATGAAACGAAATCTAAATCAAAATTCCCCGAGATCTTGTGATTTGGAATTCACCTCCTTTTCACTTTCCACAGAGAGTTCGAAATTCTCAGGTCTTGGAGATATACTTGATACTACCCGAGTGGAAATTTTCTACTCTTGTCCTAAGTTTTTCTTCAGGACATGTTGTGTTGGTCTTGTTGATCTCGTCGGTCAACGCCCAGGCGCGGTGTGCTTGGTTGGCACACCACACCCTGTGGGGGTCCATTTGTTGACCTCGTTTTTGATGAGGAGTCTTCTCTTCCTTTTAGTACTTAGGATCTAGCCTTAAGCTTTCCTTTGACTATCCTAGAGGACTAGAAATGGAATCCACCACTTAGAAATTCAAACTACTTCTTAACTCCTGAGCCACGGCAAGCTTGATTGTAAACCCCTAATCACTGAGAGTTGAGATCGAATGTGGAAGTTTAAAAGGATGAGTTCCTATGGGACTCTTTGGCCTTAGGATCACCACAGGTGGCACAGTGCAGTGAGGGCTGACTTACACATACATACACTCTCACACACACATTCCAAATCCTAGAACCCACACTTTCACCCAACTTGACTTTAAGACTCATATAGGTAGTTCATATGGGTGGTCCTTAACCACAAGCCCTTGGTAGAGGGTTAGGAACAACATAGTGGATGCCTCGAATGAGTCCTCTCATGGCTCATATGGGCTTAATATGGCTTCATGGCTTAACCAAAATGATTCTATTCTACTCAAATTTGATCAATCTTCATTTTTCCAAAATTTGATTTTTGACCCACGAGACTCCGGACCCACTATTTTTCTCAAAAACCCTTAAAATTACCCGAACCTCCAAAATTTCCAAACCACCCAAAACTCCCCAAAATTAACCTTGAACATTCCCAACCATTCAAATTGATCATCCATAATAAAAAATACCAAAATTTCCAAAAATACCCCAAATACCCTCCAAATTACCAAAATACCCCTCTTGACCCAAAAATCCAAAAATTCCAGAAAATTCCCAGAAAATCTCAAATATTCTCAATTTCATTTTGTTCAACTACACCATGGGCCAGTTTTGTCAATTTACCCCACTTTTGGCCAAAACCTAGAATTTGCCCGAAAGTCGAGCCGAATAGACGATGTCCGAACCAAGCCTTTCGATTGACCTCGATTATGGTCCAAATCAATTCTAAACTTCGAACCGATATCCCCGATATCAATCTAGACTAAATCCAAGCCCAATTTGATTGACATTTGAATCGATTTCATTCTTAAGCTTAAGCCCGATTTTGACCAAAAACCACTAAGTTAGCCCCGAAACCCGATCGATTGACCCCGATTGACTCCAAACATTTTCTAAACCTTCCCTGTATCTCCATAAACAAAACACTAGTTTTGCCCAAAATTTGGACCCAAACCTTACTCGAATTCAGCCCAAAGCGAAAATCCCTTAAATTGACCTAAACCCGAGCCTAGCGAATGGGCCCGAGTCCCCGAGGAAGTGAATTATTAAAGTTGAAAACTCTTCATAATATTCCCCTAAACATTTCTCAAATTAATTTTACATCAATCCAACATTAGCCCAACCTTAGCCCCGAAGTTAGCCCAGGTGATCCACTTTGGCCCCTTTACCCGAAGAGCCAATTCAACCCCGATTAAATTCGAATCACTCCCAATTGATTTCAAATCACTCATGACATCCACTAAACTAAACCCAATAGTGCTTGGCCCAATCTTTTACAAAAATCCCATCCACAAATTTTTTTTTCAAAACCTAAAAGCCCACCCATTTAAATCATTTAAAAGCCCATTCCTAACCAATTCAAAGCCAAAATTCATCCAAAGCCCGTATGACACTCTTCTTCATCATGACTTCGATTAAAACCATCCTTAAAGTTCAATCGAATCTCGCTTTATTCCGTCGAAGCTTCATGTTAACCTCTCACATTTATCAAAAATGCCAAAATCCATTTTCATGCAAGTAAACGAAGCTATGTACGAAGCCATGAAGCCGTACGAAGCCACATGGGGCCATGAAAGCCCCGCACACATGTCACCGTACCATCTTGAAGCAAAAGGAGAAGGTTCTTTCCATATTCGCTTAAGTGATTAACCACTCCCATGTTTCCCCTAAACCATGCTTAGGCCTAATTATACTTGGATGGTGACTTGACCCTCTTTTGATTAACTTTGACGGAAACAACTTTTCTTGACTTCAAGTAAGCCGTGGGGAGGTGAACCTAGCCCGAAACCATGGGTTGACCCAAGCCCAAGCCAAAATCATCCCCTCCACATTCCATTTCGATCAGCTCCTTTGCACATGACGGCCTCCGTTGACTTTCCTGCGTTGCCGAGCCCGCCCTCCTTTGGTCGAGATAGTGACGACCACCACGGCGGCCGGCCACCCACAATGGCAGGCCTGTAAGCAGAGACCTTGGGAGGAGGCAAAATTTTGGATTTCCTGCAATTGTTGCCTCATGCCCATTGGCCCATTGGAGTTGTTCTTCCCTTGCCCGAGCAGGCGATCCCAGCCATTAACTCACAGGAAGCCATGGCCATAAAATTTGTTAAACTAACCATTCCTCTCGGACAAAAGGTTGGCTAAACGGACAGCCATGATCCTCGACTCCTCGCAAAGCTTCCCCCTGGCAGAGCAATCTATCTCCTTGTTCTCTGCCCTAACTCCAGCGATTGAGCTCAATATTGGAGCTCAATTCTCAGACGAACGGGACACTCCCAAATCCTCCACCAAAATCGAATTAAACTCGCCCACGCACCTGAGAGTAAGAAGGAGTTCCCAGGTGGCCTCTCGGGCCACCCGTTGTTCTGGCCTCCGAGGTTGAAATCGGGTACGGTGGAAATCAGGTCTGGAGGCAATTCCCCGGGCTAGGGCCATGCGGAGGTTCTTGGAGTCCCGATCGAAGGTGACACAGCTCTCGGATCGAAAGCGGCACTTCTGCGAGCGAAGGTATGAGCTCTCTCTTCTTCCCGAGCTTAAGACATTCTCTATTTTGATTGGGTTAATTTCATGCCACATGAACCGTACGGATGTGTTCGTCTCTTCAAGACGAATCCATAGAGCATAAGAACATGAAAATGCATTGAGAATCGAGTGAGATCTTAGGGATTTAGTGTGGACGGTCACGGAATTGCACACCGGTTGTAGACGATGACCGGGAGCCGTTGGATCGCGTGTGTATCGAGCGGACGGTTCAGTTGCGCCGGACCAGGGGGAATGTTACGTGAACCGCGGGCCCGGGCAGGTGGGATAGGCGGTGCCGGGCTCAAGCGCGCGCGTGGCCTTTCGAACTGCCGAGGATTGCGTGGCGTAGCGTGAATAAGTAGGAAAATAGGGTATTTTTTATTTATTTAATTATCGAGAACTTCAAAAATTCATAACTTTGTGTAGAAAAATCATAAAAATAAAGTAAAAATACCATCTTGCTCGGTGAACGGAGGAGAATAATGTGGAAAAAGAAATCGAGTCATTTCATCGAAGTATTTGATTTTTAATGATTTATTTACTCTCTGCATTGTTTAATTCTCCATTTATAGGCAATTCACCATGGCATGAGACATAGGGCTTTTGAAGCCTACGAACTTAGGAACATTCCTTGAATTTTCCAAGGGCAGAGAAATTTATCCATATGAGAAGTTATTGATTTTCAATTGCATGTTACTATTTTGAGTGTTTTAATTCTAATAACTAGCATGTTGAGAAATAAATTCTAGGAAGATTTGGTGATGTTTCTTATGACCGGATAACCCTAGGAAAAATAGGTTTTGAACTAATTCACTTGGAACAACCTAATTAGCCTAATTACTCAAAACTGAACTTTAATTAATTAGGGTTAATTACACATCGAATTAACTTAAAAATAATTCTCCTACGATCTTTAGGATCGAGAGAAACATCACATAAATTTGAAATCGATTAGAAATGTTTAACCCACTAAATGGATTAATTAAGTCACATAATTAAAATCGAACTTTAAAAATTCACTAGCTACTTAAAATACGTTTCAAAAATTCGCGAAAAAAAGGTTTTTGGGGCTTCTACGATATCGGGGAGTTTAGGAAAATTAAAATTGTAATTTTCTAAAAAAAGTTGATTTTTATCATTATTTTAATATTTTAATAATTAAAAAATAATAAAAATCATAAAAATATTAAAAATCACCAAAATGTCACATTTTGAATTCTAATCACTAGGAACAAACCAAATATTTTTTCCTAAGTCTACGAGGTAGATATTGAATTTTAAAGGCCTAAAGAATTTTTTGAATTAAAAAAAGGATTTTCTTTAACATTTTCCACTAAAATAATTCTAATAAATCAAATAAAAAATTAAAAAAATAAAATTTGGTTCTACGATTTCCACGAAAATTCGAGAGAGATTATTGGAAAATATAAAATCTATTTTTCAACTTTTTATTTTATTTTTAAATTAATTAACGCTCCCGAAACTCAAAATAATCCTAATAAATAAAATATAACAAAAATCACCAACTTTGGTCGGAAATGGTGTTTTCTGATGCATTAGGAACATCCCATAACATTCTCGTAAAGACAGAAACATTTTCTTGGTCATGTTATTGAATTTTCCTTGAAAACCCACATTTTCCATTAAAAATAATTACATAAATAAATTAAACGCAGAAAATCGAAATAACTACTCTGCTCTAATGTCTTAATTGACATGTGAGAGAGGTTACATAAAATTCCAGTTCGTTTGAGCTTAGTATAGTGAGTTATAGAATTATTAAGCTTGAAGGGCAAAAGGGTAATTAAAAATTTCAACCCTTAATTAAAATTTTGATTAATCGAAAAGGGAGGAGTAAAATATTTGATTTTAAACTGATTTTGGATGATTGAAACTTAAATAATTGAGGGTAGAAACCTACCTGTTTCATTTAAAGAATATAATTAAAATAAAACTTTAATTAATTAATTAATTGAAATTTTGGAAGAATAATAAAATTGGAATTATTAAAGTAGGGATATTAAGAGGATGTTTATACTTTAATTTTAAGAATCCCTAAATTAATCACTTAAATAATATTTAATTCTTAACTAAAAGGATAATCCTAACTTAAAATTTAAAATTAAATTAAATTAAATTTAAGATGTTGAAATTAAATTAAATCGAAATGCAATCGATTAACACATAACAATAAAATTAAATCATATTTAATATATTAAGATCAAAAATTAAAAATTAAATCAAAATAAATTAAATCGAATGAAGTTGAATTAAAATTAAATTAAAATTAAACCAAATTAAATTAAATTAAATCGAATTAAATCAAATTAAATTAAATTAAATAAAAATTAAATTAAATTAAATTAAATTGAATTAAAAATTAAAATTAAAATTAAATTAAGTTAAATTTAAAATTAAATTAAAATTAAATAAAATTAAATTAAATTAAATTAAATTAAAATTAAATTAAATTAAAATCATTTAACAACAAACCTAAATGAAATCATTAAGAATTAAATCTAAAATAATTTGTTCTTATTCGAACTTAAAGCTTATTAATTAAAACCTCGTAGTATTTAAAACACTTTAAATCATTAACTCAAATTTGATTAAAATTCTCAATAAACTAACTTTCCCTTAAAGGCTTTAATTATTATAACTCTTAAATAGAGTATTAAGTGAGATGTCACTTCATTCCTCGGAGTAATCAAATACCTAAGTTCACCGTAGAAACAAAACAAAAATACAAATCCTTGAATGATCAATTCATCTGTACAATAAAAATTCACTTGGACTTCAAAACAATCCCCGAAATATTGAAAAGATGTTTAAGACTCGTCTAGCACTTCCTGTTATGACGCGGGATGTTTTTGAAGAACAATTGAATTTAATTGTTCTTTGATGAAGAAAATCATCAGCAAAAACCAAACGAGAACCTAGACGTCGTAGGAGATGACTAGCGATAGGATTAGGAATTTGGTAGACAAGCTAAAACCCTTCCCTTGCTTTAGGTACTTGTTATAAATATTTAAATGCCTTAACATGTGTTTTAAGTGCGGCTTAGGATGACGGGAAGACCCTCAGGTACGCTTTTATTTTATTGCAATTTACTTTATTGTAATTTACTTACATGCAGCATGCTTTACTTTTCTTGCATGATAAACGAAATTTGTTGCATGAAGACCAAAACCTTTAGGATAGTCTTTGAGCTAAAACCAAAACTAAATTAAAAGTCATTGCAAGATAAAATTCACGCCACAACATTCCAAAATATAAAACAACTCAAAATTTAATCACGAACGGAGACAACAAAACTACGATTATAACTAAATTAAAACGTCTCATTGAATGATCGGGAATACCTCGGATGATGTAACCCATGTGTTGCTAACGGGATTTCCCACGAGTGTAAATGAAAGTGTGGAAATCATTCAGTTGAATTTAGAAAATTCATACGGACTAGAGTGAATTGATGAAAATAACGGTGCGGGATGACGGGCAGGTGGGATGCTAATGGGATTGTTTAAACGAAAGCTTTAAGATTTTTTTTAATTAAACCACTAAAAAACACTTGGATTTTAAGATTATCTCTAAACCAAAACACTTCTCTCATCTCCCGATTTATGACTTCACAAACTAAACCTCACCAACGACAACAAGGAGCTCGGGGCATAATTGGACGGCCACAGTATCGTCGTCCCCGTGAAAACAATTTTACATCGGTAAACATTCCACAGAATTAAACAACGAGCCATAGAACTTGGGGTAGTTTGGTGAAACATAAATTCTCGACTTTTGTTAGGCATTTGCATAATCATCTTATGCAAATTAAGCCCTAACAGTCTTAGGACTCCGAGGTAGTCGTTCGGTATGACATAAACCTCACATCTTCGAGGCCATTTGTATGATCATGTCATGCGAATGTAAGACCCCTAAATAAATAAAATTGGCAGGATTACAATATTAAATAAATTCTAAATTGAAGCCAAAACAATAGGATAGTTTGGGAAGTTGTCAAGATTCTTCTTAGATCCTCGGCTTCTCTACTTCTCTTCCTTTGGACTCTGAAAATAAGCATTTCCCAATTTGATCCATTCCCTCTTGAAATTTCCAAAATTCAATCCTTTGGAAACCTTAAACTTAAAATTCTTGAGAGCAAAACCACTAATCATTATCGGGGATTTTCTTAAATGATTCCCGTCATTTAAGATGTAATTAACTATGAGGCTTGCCCTTATAGGGAACTTTAGAACCGGAGTAATATAAACCACAATTTTAATTTCTTTATATTAAACGGGGAACTGTCGGATTATAAAATCGGTTACTTAATTTGAACGGATGTCACAAATCTTTTAGTTTATTTAATCGAGCCCCATCATCAAACGATGTGTCTATTCCTCGGGATAAATACACGTTTGTGGTGCGGTGCTCATTTATATAAAGCTTATTTGGGATGTGAGATAATTTTAATTTCATATCTTAAAACTTTCAAATTTAAAATTATTTTCAAAACCAAATACTACTTTTCAATTTATATTTATATTTAAATTAAATTTAAAATTTAAAATTTGCCGGCAAACTTCGTAGGCGACCCATTTCAAAACACATAACCTAAAAAAATATGCCGACATGGGAATACAACGAGTATACGTATCGTTTCGAAGTAATATAGGGTTTTCTTTAATAACCCCGAGTATCTATCCCACGGGGAAAAATTATAGTAATAAATTTTCTAAATATTATATTTCTAAAATATCTTTTTATCCTCTAAATTAACTATAAATTACTATTAATTTACTAGTACGAAATAAAGAAAACAATAATAAAATGATTTATGAAAACTATAAAATAAAAAACTTTCTTTCCTTGATTAATGTAAGATTTTTAAGATAATTTAATATTCGTTGGAGAATTTGCTTTATGGTATTATGCCAAATAGAAGCATTCCTATTCTTTACCCTTTGATCCGGGCGCAAAGAACATTGGGTAATTTACGAATAGGTGGGATGTATTGCTAGTAGAATGGGTTAATCTAGGCTCACACTTCCTAGATGTCAAGGCGCTATGGTCGGCCCTACTAGTGACCACTTCCTAATCTATAAATCAAATTATAAGAATTTAGTACGTCACTCTAAAAACTTATCGATTCTACATGCTAAATCTTATCTTCTGTTATTTGCACTTCGCATCGAATAGCCCGCACATGGCCTTCGACTACCCGAGGATTCATGTATTTGACAGCACAAGTTAAGAGTTCTTCTCCTTGAGGTCTCAAAACTTTTCAACGGGTTTTAACAATTTAAATGGCCAATTTAAAAAGTAAAGTAAGATCGGTATTAATGTCATCCTGATGTTTTGAAAATATTTTGAATTTCAATTCTCCATCGAATCTTTATATTATCTTATCTATCTCTTCATAATTGAAGGAAGAAAATAAACTAACTACTCGGAACACATTGAAGATAAATAGCAAAACATAATAAATAAACTTTGAATCGAATGTAAAATACTTATCTCGAAATATTCCTTCTAGGATCCTTACGATTCTGCGGCTCACGGTGTAATGAACTCCGGATGCAACAACTTGAAAATAAACTCACTAAACTAAACAAAAGTTGGCCCTAAATTTCTCTCTACGATTTCTCTCTAAGGATGAGAGGTCCTAAAGTGGATAAGAGAAAGGATTCTGATAGGACGCATTTTCGAAGAAATGGACCACCATTTATAGACCGAGGGTTGCCGCAAGGCACCTCTTGAAAACATTTCCACATTTTAATGAATCTTAGAAGGTGGGTACGGCGCCTAGGCGGAGAAATCGCGCATAGGCGCCCGACACCCCGTCCGAGTTCTTCGCACCTCTTCACTTTGGCTCGCACCTCTTCGTGTTTAAAACCATTTTGGAGTGTCAGAATGCAATGTATCACATGTCACATTATCGAGGAACAGCACCGGTCTTCTAGAATATCCAATAACGCTCACTCTGTCAAAAAAGCTGCTCGAACGTTGTAAAAAACTAGGCAGGTTTTGTATCGGAAATCCCAGCGCTTAGGCGCCGGCTTTTGGCGCTTAGGCGCAGTATATTAATTTTTTATACTTTTTGTAATTTTGCTCATTTTTGCTCCTTTTGCTTCTTTTTTCCTTTTTGGACCTTTTTACATCTACTACATCCAAAAAACACGAGAAAAAATACCTTTCATTAAAGCATAATATCCTTAATTGATAAAGTCAGACATAAAGAAATAAGGTATTTTTTTATAGATCGATAATGCAATTTGTTGGGTATGCGATCTGCGGGTAGTACCCTCCATGTTATCATCCTTTTTACCATTCTCTTGATGATTCTTGGCATTGGATCCACCTCGGCTGCGGCGAGTATCCTTAGTGGGTTTCCTTTTAAATACATGCGCCCAATTGTAGCAACATCCGCATTAGATTGTAACTTTTCCCTTTCACGGCATCCATCTTCGGGTTACGAGTATGTCTTTCTCTCGGGCGGCCGGCTCGACCCATTTTACGCGAATTCGGATGCAATCTACAATTTGTTGTTGCTCGCCAATACGAAAAACATGCGCATACCGGCTCGAGGCCTTCAGATGTTGACCCTCTTGTCTCCCGATTCTTTAAAGTATTCGAAAGGTTTTCTTCTCGACTAATTGCATTTTCTCGGCTCGTATTCCGGGATTATCGGGATCCTCGATTATTACGTAACATCTTGCGGGATGTATGAAACGACCCCGGCACGTTCTTCTGCATGTCTCGGCTCCTCGGGGATAGTCTCCGTCGGGACATCCTCACAGGGTTGCTTTAGCAATAAGACTCTTCCGATCGGAAGTACATATGCTCGGCGTCGAGAGTACCGACTCTATTTACTTTTCTTGGTATTTCTTTTATTTGTTTCGACATTATTGGAGTTGACTTTCTTCTTTACGGTTGCGACGAGCCAGGTCTCCTTAGAGCATTTGCCTTAACGGTATCACATTTGTTCATGTTGATCTTACGCAACTTGGTCGACATTTTGCGAATGCGACGATTTTATTTCTTCGGCCGTGCTTGGAGTTAGAGTAGCTCTCCTTACCCCTTGAAAATGCGGGTGCGGCAGCGACGAAACTTTTACCCTTCTTTGTGGCAACCACGAACTTAATTTTCCTATCTTCTCTGGTTGCATGCGCGGAGTTTGCTTTTCTTTTCTTGTTACTAGATTGGTGGCTCGGGCCACCCATCTTCATCATTGTCCCGGCTATGAGTTCTTCTCGATCGGCGGGATCCCGATGTTCTGCCATGTGGCAAAGTAAATTTGGTGTGATACGCGATCCAATCTCTATCCTTGCTCCATCCCTCGCCCCTCTTTTCATCAGAGTGCTAAGACTGCGTCATTTCTAATGTTTAGAACCCGGCAACGTTCGACATTTCCACTGCTTAGAAAAAAAAAAAACAAGGGAAAGGATCGGGGGTACATCTTTTAAGAGCTTAGAACAATAAGGAAAACACTTAAAAATTCTTATTTACTTCTTTTAAATTTAAAGGAAATAGGAAGGTGAGAAAATATCGAAGTGGGAATGGATTTAAGAGGAAAGATTGACATTTTTATTATTATGATTTCCCATGTTTTCTTTTAACATTTTCGTTGGTGAGATTTTTTTATCATCCATTTTATTACATTTTGGGTTCGGACCCAATCACAGTAATTTATCTCGTTGTCGGCATATTTTTAGGTTATGTGTTTGTGGTGTTGTATTTTTGAAAAGAGGTCGCCTACGAAATTGTCGGCGAATTTTAATTTAATTTAAATAAATAATTTGAAAAAGTAGTATTTGATTTTGAAAATAATTTTAAATTTGAAAATTTTAAGATATGAAATCAAGGCGATCTCACATCGAATAGTTTATATAAACGAGCGCCGCACCACAAAACCGTGTATCTATCCCGAAGAATAGACACCTTGCTTGATGATAAGGGCTCGATTAAATAAACTAGAAAGGTTTATTATATCCGTTTGATGCTATGAGAACCAATTTATAAGCCGACAAGTTCCCCTGCTTAATATAAATGAATTAGCGGTTTATATTACACAGGTGCTTAAAGTTCCATTTATAAGGGCAAGCCCCTATAGTTAATTACATCTTAAGTGGCTTGGAAATCACCCAGCTCTCGATAATGTCCATTGATTATGCTCTCAAAATTTCAAAGTTTAAGTATACAAATAGCCTCGAAGATGTGAGGGTTTATGTCGTATCGGACGACTACCTCGGAGTCCTAAGACCGGTTAGGGCTTAATTTACATGATATGATCATGTAAATGCTTAACGAAGAGTTGAGGATTTATGTTGCACTAGAGCGAAGCTACCTCGAAGTCCTATGGCTTGGTTATTTAATTCTAAGAAAGTTTTCTTTGAAGTAGACTCGAGTTTCTTGCGATGACGATGGCCGTGCTACCCACCATGCTCAGAGCTCCTTGTTGTTGCGAGAGGTTTAGTTTTAGAAATCATAAATCGGGAGATGAGAGAAGTGTTTGGTTTTAGAGAAAGTCTTCATTTCCATGTGTCTTTAATATTTTAATTAAAACGAGTTTTAAAGTTGATTAAACGAACCGATTAAGATCCCACGGTTCCGTCATCCCGGCATCGTTATTTTCATCGAATTCACTTAGTCCGGATGAATTTGCTAAACTCGACTAAATGAGTTCCGCACTTTCATTTAGACCGTGGGAAATCCCGTTAGCAACACGTGGGTTACATCATCCGAGGTATTCCGATCATTCGATGAGACGTTTTAATTTAGTTGTATTTGTAGTTTTGTTGTTCTGTTTGTGATTAAATTTTGAGTTGTTTTATATTTTGAATGTTGTGGCGGTGAATTTTATCTTGTAGTGTCTTTTAATTTAGTTATGGGTTTCCGTTTTGGTTTCTGTCCTAAAGGTGTAGGTTTTCATGCAACTGTTGTTTATCATGCAAGAAAAGTAAGTGCGATGCGATTAAATAAGTTGCGATAGAGTAGATCGCAATAAAATAAAAGCGTACCTGGAGGGTCTTCCCGTCATCCCAAGCTGCACTTAAAACACAGTTAGAATATTTAAGCATTTAAAGTAAGTCCCTAGGTAAAGCTAAGGGAAAGGTTATGGTTTTCTACCAAGTTCCTAACCCTATAGCTAGTCATCTCCTATGACGTCTAGGTCTTGATTTTGGTTTTAAGGATGATTTTCTTCACCAAAGAACAACTAAGCTCAATTTGTTCTTAAGGACATTCCATCATATTGAGGAAGTGTTTAAGACGAATCTTAAACATCTTTTCGATATTTCGGGAATCGTCCTAAGTCCGAATGAATTCTATTGTTCAAGTGAATTAATCATCCGGAGTGTTCGAGTTAAGTTTTATTTCTTGCTCGGTAAATTAGGATGTTTGAATATCCTTATGAGTGAAGTGTCATTTCACTTGATTCTCCATTTAGGAGTTATAATAGTAAAAGCTCCTAAGGGCAAAATGATACTTAATGATTTGTGATTCAAATTTAAGTTCAAATTAAAGATTTAAGTTTGGAATAGTGTTCAAGTTATTTTAGATTTATTTTTGAATTCTTCATGTCTTTATATTGAATTTAATTTAATTTAACTTATTTTAATTTAATGTGGTTTAATTTAAATTAATTTAACTTAAGTTAATTTAATGTAATATGATTTAGTTTAATTTAATTTAATTTAATTTAATTTAATTTAATTTAGTTTTAATTTAATTTAATTTAATTTAATTTAATTTAATTTAATTTAATATAATAAAATATAATTTAATTTAATTTAATTTAATTTAATATAATATAATATAATATAATATAATTTAATTTAATTTAATTTAATTTAATTTAATTTAGTTTAATTTAATTTAATTTAATTTAGTTTAATTTAATTTAATTTTTAATTTAATTTTAAATTTTAAAGGAATTTGTTTTAAATAATTTAATCTTGAATTTAATTTAATGATTAAGCCTTTTAGCATTTTAAATCTTAAACTTGAATTATCATTTTAATTAGGAATTAAATATTATTGGGATGATTAATTTAGGGATCTTTAAATTAAAGAACAAATCTCTTCCTAATAATATCCCTATTTTAATAATTCCGATTTTATTATTCTTCCAAATTTAATTAATTATTTGATTAAGGTTTATTTCAATTATTTTAAATTATTTAGTAGGTTTCTACCCTTTAATTATCTAAATTTCAATAATCCAAATCAAGTTAAAATCAAATATTTTGCCTATTAATTTTATTAAACCTAAAGTCTTAATTAAAGGGTTAAGATTTTAATTACCATTTTGCCCTTCAAGCCTAATAATTTCATAACTCACTAAATTGAGCTCAAATGAACCTGAAATTTTTATGTTACTTCACTCATATGTCAATAAAGACACTAGAGGAGAAAATGTGATTTTTCTGTATTTAATTTATTTATATAATTATTTTTGGTGGAAAATAAGGATTTCCAAGGAAAATTTAATAATATGACCAAGGGAAAGTTTCTGTCCTTAAGAAAATTATGGGACATTCCTAATGACCAGAGGACCACTTGGACCAATTTTTGTGATTTTTTAAATTATATTTTATTTATTAGAATTATTTTAAGCTCTGGAGTATTAATTAATTTAAAAATAGAATATAAGTTGAAAAATGAAATTTATAATTTTTAAAATTCTCCCTGATATCAAGGATTCCAGAGAACCAAATTTTACAATTTTCTGATTTTTCTTTGATTTATTATAATTATTTTAGTGAAAATGCTAGAAAATACATTTTTTCAATTTTAAAATTACCCTAAGGCTTTAAAATTTAATATCTCATTAAATAGACCTAAGAAAAATATGGGGTTTGTTCCTAAGTGATTATATTTGAAAATATGACATTTTGGTGAATTTTATTATTTTTGTGATTTTTATTATTTTTTAATTATTAAAATATTAAAATAATACTAAAAAATTAACTTTTTTAGAAAATTGAAATTTTAATTTTCTTAAATTCCCCTGATATCAGAGAGGCTCCAAAACCAATTTGGTGAATTTTTGAAAGGTATTTTGAAAGTTATGAATTTTTAAAGTTTAAAATGACTAAATGGCTTAATCAACCCATTTAGTAAGGCTAGCCAAGTCCAATTGACTTGAAATTTTTATGGTGGGTTCCTATGATCCTAAAGGTCGGTGGAGAATTGATTTCAAGTCAATTTGATGTATGGTTAGCTCTAATTAATTAGGGGTCTATTTTGGATGTTTAAGCCGATTAGGGTTATCTTAAGTGAATTAACCCAAGTCCTATTTTTCCTAGGGTTCTCTGGTCATAAGGAACATCACCAAATTTTCCTAGAATTTATTTCACAACATGCTAATTATTGGAATTAAAATACTCAAAACAGTACACATGCATTTGAAAAATCAATAACTTTTCACAGGGATGGCCTCGACCTTGGAAAATTCGGGGAATGTTCCCAAGTTCGAGAGGCTTCAAAATCCATATGGTCTCATGCCATGGTGAATTTCGTATGAATGCATGGAGAATTAAAACATATGCAGGGAGTAAATAATTAATTAAAAATAAAATACTTGAACAAAATTAATTAATTTCTTTTCCACATTATTCTCCTCCGTTCACCGAGCAAGAGAGTATTTTTATTTTATTTTTGTGATTTTTCTACACAAAGATATGGATTTTTAAAGTTTCGGTATTTAAATAAATCAAGAAAATCCCTAATTTCCTACTTATCCACGCGGCGCCGCGTCATCCTCAGCATCTCCGAAGCGACCGCGTGGCGCGCTCCCGTTCGACGCCGCCATCCGAGCTCGGCGCTCGGGGACCCGCGGTTCGCGCATCATCCGTCGGTCCGGCGCGATCCGAGCCGTCCATCCGATACACGCGCGATCCGAACGGCTCCGGTCATCGTCTACGGCGGGTGCGATCCCGTGAGCCGTCCACACTCTAACCCTAAGAACTCACTCGATTCTCGATGGATTTTCGTGTTCTTATGCTCTATGGATTCGTCTTGAAGAGACGAACACATCCATACGGTAAACATGCATTTAAATTGACTCAAATTAAAATGAGAATCTCTGGAAGCTCGGGAAGAAGAGGGAGTCCATACCTTTGCTCGGAGAAGTGAAGCTTCGATGCGAGAGTTGTGTCACCTTCGATTGGGTCCAAGTAAGCTCCGAGATGAAGTCCCTTGGCACAGTGAATTGTCCAGCTATGAAAGTGACCACGGCCGATCACAAAGCTTGGAGGTTGGAGCAAGCTGGGTGGCTCTGGAGATGGGGCTTTCGGTGGGAAACTTCTTCCCTTGGTCCAGTGAAGGTGTAGGACCAATCAATTTGGGGATTGGCTCACTGTGAGGAGATGTCCTGGTTTTTGGGTGAAATTTCAGTTGAGAAATTGGATTACGTCGGTGGGGATTAGGGCAAATTGACAGCGGGATCAACTGCTCTAAGTGTGGAGTAGGGTTTGGAACAATTTTGGCAGAGTTTCGGCAAGGTTTTTGCAACTCTCCTCCATGGCCGTGAGGGTGAGGGGTTTAAATAGGCATGGCTGGAGGGCCTCCCAGGGGGAGTTGAGGGCTGGGATCAGCTGCTCTTGTCATGTGAAGAACAGCCATGGTGGCCATTGGGCATGAGGCAGCTCAGCAGGTGAGAATTCCAAGTTTGGGCTCACATGTGAGCTCTCGGCCTGGTGGTTTCCGGCGGTCGTGGTGGTGGCCGGCCGGGCAGGGTCACCCTCGAGCTCGGGTGGGTCGGGGCTGGAGGCTTGTGCGAGTCGATGGGCCTTGCCATGTGTAAAGGGCTTGGCTTCGAAGTAGAATGGGGCATAGGCTAGTTTTGAGTCTAAATGGGTCAATTCACCCATTGGTTGGGCTTGGTGCACCTTCCCAGGTGGCTTTGAGTGCTGTGAGAGGATCGATTGGGATCGACTGGTTAGGCATGGAGTGGTCTCTATCCAAATATATTTGGATTAAATTTAAGTTATAGTGTTGAATCATGATTAGAGGTTAAAATGAGCTTTAGGAAGGCTTAAGGAAAGGACTCCCTCTTCTTGCCCAATAATGGCATGGTGGCAGTGTCAAAGCTCTCATGGCTCACATGTGGCTCATGCATGGCTTGCATGGCTTGCCTTTGGCTTGAGGAAAGGCTTGACTTGATTTCATGAAAATGGGTTTTAGAAATTTTTGATAATTTAGGGAGTAATTTGGCATGAGGCTTGATTTGGGATGATTTGATGATGAGTTTAGAACTTAGGGAATGGCTTTGATTAAGTGGATGGCAAATGGAAATGTCATGTGGGCTTTAGGGTAGATTTTGGGCTCATTGAAATGGTTTTAGATGGGCTTTTAAAATGGTTTAGGAAAGTGGGCTTTTGAATTTTAAAATGGATTTTGGGATGAAATTTTGGTAAAGACTTGGGCCAAATAATTGTTGAGTTTGGTTTAGGGATGTGTCATGAGTGATTTGAAACAAATTTGAGGTGATTTGGGTTTGAATTGGGTTGGATATGGGCCTTTTGGTAAAGAGGCTAAGGTGGGCCAAAATGGGCTACCATGGGCCAAAGTTGGGCTAGAGTTGAAATTGATGTAAAATTAATGTTGGGAAATGTTTGTGGGAGTGTTTCAAAGAGGTTTTGGCTTTGGTTAGGTTTTGATTTTGAGGTTTGGGTCTATTTGGGCTAGGTTTAGGTTTAGGTCAAAATTGGGCTTTTTGATTTTGGGTTGAATTTGAGTGGGGTTTGGGTCTAAATTTTGGGCAAATCATGTTAGTGTTTTGTTTATGGGGATGTTAAGGAAGGTTTAGAAAAGATTTGGGGTTAATTGGAGTTGAATTGGGTGAGTTTGGGCTAAGTTTGGGTCATGGGTCCAAATTGGGCTTTAAGGCCAAAAGTGAAATTGGATCCAAATGTCAATCAAATGGACTTGGATTTGGGTCTAGATTGGTGTTGGGGATGTTGAATTGAAGTTTAGAATTGAATTGGACCAGAATTTGGGTCAATTGGGTAGGTTTGGTTTGACATTGGGTTCACTTTGGGTTAAAATGGGTCGAATTGGGGGTTTTGATAAAAGTGGGGTAAATTGACAAAATTGGCCCATGGTGTAGTTGAACAAAATGAAATTGGGAATATTTGGGATTTTCTGGAATTTTCTAGGAATTTTCTGAATTTTTGGATTTTTGGGCTAAGAGGGGTATTTTGGGTATTTGGAGGGTATTGGGAGGTATTTTTGGAATTTTTGGTATTTTTGGCTATGAATGATCAATTTGAGTGGTGTGGGAATGTTTAGGATTGATTTTGAGGAATTTTGGGTAATTTAGGTGATTTTGGAGATTTTGGGTAGTTTCAAGGGCATTTGGTAGGTTAGGCGGGTGTAGGGTTCCGGGGGTCAAAAATTGAAAATTTGGAAAATTGAAGATTGGGTGAATATAAGTGGAATGAAATCATTTTGGTTGAGCCATGAAGCCATATCAAGCCCATATGAGCCATGAAGGGACTCATTTGAGGTATCCATTTATGTTGTTCACTAACCTCTTGCCGAGGGCTTAGGGGTTAAGGACCATCCATGTGAATCACTTACATGAGTCGGGAGGTCAAGTTGGGTATGGGTGTGGTTTTAGGAGGTGTATGGAAGTGTAGTGTATGAGTGTAGTGTATGAGTAAGTCAGCCCCTTCACTAGACCAGGGCCACCTGAGGCGATCCTGAGCCGAAGAGTCTATAGGAACTCATCCTTTAAGCTTCCACACTTGATTTCGACCCTCTAGGTGATTAGGGGTCTACGATCAAGTTTGTGGAGTTTGCGGGGAGTTAAGAAGTGGTTTGAAATTCTAGATGGTGGATCCCGATTCTAGTCCTCTAAGATAGTCGAAAGGAAAAGCCTAAGGCTAGATCCTAAGTACTAAAGAGAAGAAGAGAAGACCTCATCGAAAATGAGGTCAACAAATGGACCCCGATAGGTGTGGTGAGTGACGGAGCACACCGCGCGTATTAGGCGTTGACCGAAAAGATCAACAAAACCAATCACGGATGTCCAGTGACAAACTTAGGACGAAGTAGAAGAGTTTCCGGCTGGGGAGTGTCGAGTATATCTCTAAGGCTGGAGATTCACGAACTCTCGGCAGGGAAAGGAAAAGGAGGTGAATTCCAAATCACAAGATCCGGGGAAATTTCAATTTAAATTTTGTTTCGAGTTTAAGTTTTGATGTGTGAATTCGGATTTCAACTCGAGTTTCAATTTAGATTGAAGTTTTGTTAAGATTAATTTTGAAGGGATTTGATTTGAAATGAAAATTGAAATTTGGCGGTTTTAGATGTAACATCCTCAGCCTCGAAAGAAAATTGAATTGATTGGATTGAATCATTACAATGAGGAGAGATCTCGGAGCAATGTGGTATTGGATGTAAAATCCTTAACCTCGAGAGCTCGATTTGGTGTGCTTCATTGCAATAGGAAGAGAATCTAAAGCGATGCGGTATTGGACGTAAAATCCTCGACCTCAAGAATTTGATTTTGATGCATTTCAGTGCAATAGAGAAAGAATCCTAAAGCGATGCGGTCTCGGATGTAAAATCATCGACTTCGAAAAGTCGATTTTGATGTATTTCGGTGCGATAGGGAAAGAATCCTAAAGCGAGTGCGGTCTCGGATGTAAAATCCTCGACTTCGAGAATTTGATTTTGATGTATTTCGAGTGCGATAGGGAAAGAATCCTAAAGCGAGTGCGGTATCGGATGTAAAATCCTCAACCTCAAAAAGTTGATTTTGATGTATTTCGATGCTGATAGGGAAAGAATCCTAGCAAACGTGCGGTCTCGGATGTAAAATCCTCGACTTCAAGAATTTGATTTTGATGTATTTCGAGTGCAATAGGGAAAGAATCCTAAAGCGGTGCGGTATCGGATGTAAAATCCTCGATCTCGAAAAGTTGATTTTGATGTATTTCGGTGCAATAGGGGAAGAGTCCTAAAGCGATGCGGTATCGGATGTAAAATCCTCGACCTCGAAAAGTTGATTTTGATGTATTTCGGTGCGATAGGGAAAGAATCCTAAAGCGAGTGCGGTATCGGATGTAAAATCCTCGACCTCCAAAAGTTGATTTTGATGTATTTCGAGTGCAATAGGGAAAGAATCCTAAAGCGATGCGGTATCGGATGTAAAATCCTCGGCCTCGAAAAGTTGATTTTGATGTATTTTAGTGCGATAGGGAAAGAATCCTAAAGCGAGTGCGGTATCGGATGTAAAATCCTCGACCTCCAAAAGTTGATTTTGATGTATTTCGGTGCAATAGGGAAAGAATCCTAAAGCAGTGCAGTCTCGGATGTAAAATCCTCAACTTCAAGAATTTGATTTTGATGGGTAATTGACTTTGCAACGATTTGTAGTGTTGATTTGAAAAGTGTGGAATTTTGGTGTTTTGGGAATTTCATGAAAGTTGTAAAAGACTTTCATGGAAGGAAATAGATTAGGAGGGAATATGTAGATGTTACATATCCCATTCGGAAGAGTTGATTGAAAGTTCTTTGGTTTGGATTGAATGTGATTCCTCGCCATCGGATTCGATCCGTGTCAATGGAATCGACCGCTTCCTTCCCGGACAAGGGAGAGAGTAGAACGGAGTTGGACTTCGGATTTGGAAGGGTAAGTGTGAATTTGGTCGAGGTTTGATGTGAGATGCGAAAAGATCGAATTTGAAATTTGATTGAGATTTGATTTGAAATTTGGAAAGATTGAATTTGAAATTTGATTGAGATTTTGTGGTCATTTTGTTTGTCTTTTATCGATTCAAATTTTATTTTATCGTGAATTTGGAGTTTATCATTTTTTAGATTTTAAGGAAAGTTTTCTTTTATTCTTTTGGTTTCTTTTACGTTCTTTGTTCGAAGTTCATTTAACTTTTAATGGCGTTTCCCGGTTAATTTGCACAAAAGAGGTGAAGGCCAAAATTGTGACATGGTCACTTTCATTCCAATCATGCTTGAAGATACATCGTACAACTCGATGCGGAATACATCTCATACAATCCATATAGACTCAAAACGGACTATGTATGATCTTTGTCGATTCATCCAAAAGGGTATCCATCAAAAATCCATGTACGAATAGTGAGGTACATGGTCGATAACATCACCTTCCAAGCCATCCTTGGCAAGGATGCCGTATGGATGTACGTTGGAGGTGTGATATTTTCCATGTAGCTCGCGGCTCGTAAGGCCGGAGACTCTCTAACTCCGGGTCGCAGTCGGAAGTGGTAAGGTGCTTTCTGTCGTCCATCCTTCGAAAGTAGCTGAGATCCGCTTCATTGGTACTCTCGGTATGCAATGCTTAGCGATATCCGCTCCGTTGCCCTTCGGTATCATGACGGAACCTACCGGTAATGGTATCTTCTGCGGCCCTCGGAACTCACACGGGCTCGTTATCCGGAGGTCGGATCCGAACATGATATTACACTCGTTCGAAAAAAGCTGTGCGAAAGGTCGACAAAGTCGTGGTGATCTATGTGCGGGGGTATACGGTCACCCTTCTTGTAAATGTTGATAATGCAGGCTATTGGGTATGCAATCTGTGGCGATACCCTCCATGTTATCATTCTTTTTACCATTCTCTTGATGACTAATGGCATCGGATCCACTTGCCCATGACGGAGTATTCCCGGTGGGTTTCCTTTCTGTCTTCCGCGAAGTTATAGCGAGCATCCACATTGTATCGTGATTCTTCCCTTCCACGGCATCCATCTCGGGGTTCGAGTAAGTGTTTTCTCTTAGGCGACTGCTCGGCCCATTCTTTTCAAATCCGGATGCGATCCACGATTTGTTGTTGTTCATACTTCGAGAATACGTACGTATGTAGCTCGAGGCCTTCAAGTATATTGATCCTCCTGCCTCTAATTCTCTCGAAGTATTCAAAGGTTTTCTTTTCGGACATTCCGCATTCTTTCCAGCTCGTATTCGGAATGATTTGCAAATGGCGAGGCACGGTGACATCTTGTGGGATATACGGCTCAATCCCTTCACGTTCTCCTGCATACCTCGGCTCCTCGGGGATGATGTCCGTCGGGACATCCTCCGGGGTTGCTCTGCAACAAGGTCATGCATTACCGGTGGCTTCATCCGATGGCGTAGTAGCCTTCTTTCTTCGTTCCTCTTGAGATTTCTCCGGTCTCTTCGTCGTCTCGGGAGCTGGTCCCCTTTTTCGGGTTCTGGCGAGCCGGTATCCTCGAAGTATATGTCTCGGCGGTAGCAACTTCCTCGTCGCGCTGGTCCGCTGCTAATTTAGTTAGCATCTTGCGGATACGGCGATTTTTGTTTCTCCGTTGAGTTCGTTGTGAGAGTAGCTCTTCGTACTTCTCGAGTTTACGTGGGCGCGGCGGTAAGTACGCCCTCTGCCGTAGCGACTACAGATTTGATTCTCTTGTCTTCTTCGATGTATGCATTTTCTTTTCTCTTCTTTGGATTGGTGGCTTGGGCCACCCACTTTCATTGCTTGTCCGGCCGGGCGATTCCTCTCGGTCGATCGGGACCCGGTCACTTTCCTCGTATTGCGAGGCCTGCCGGTGCGAAGTACGAGTCGATCTCTATTATCGCTCCATCTTTCACCCTCTTTTCATCGAGTGCAAGGCTTACGCCATTTCTAAAGTTCGGGACCAACCGCCCGCTCGACATTTCCTGCGAAAAGACAAGGAAAAGGATCGAGGGGCATGCTTAAGAACAAGAACATTAAGAAAATGTTTATTAAAGACGAAAATTTTTATTTTTATATTCAACAAGAATGAAGTGGGAATAGATCAGGAAAGAGATTTTGACCTGGAAGAGAGAAAACAAAGAAAACTTTATTATCATGATTTTATTTATTTTAGCACATTTTTTGTTATTTTTGGGTTCGGACCCAGTCATAAGTAATTACTTCACCCGTGCTTCTAGGGATGGAAAATTCACTCCTTCGAAACATCGGGTAGCGTAATACTTTTTCAAGTATCGTCCATTGATCGGAAGCATATGTCGTTCTCCTTGGCGAGTTTACTAGGCCGGTAGGAGCCTCTCGAGTAGGCTGCCTCCACCACAAACGGTCCTTCCCAAGTGGGTTCAAATTTTCCTCCTATCTTGCGGTGTGCGAGAATAGGTCTTTTGAGAACGAGAACTAAGTCACCAACCTTAAAGGTTCTTGGGCGGACCCGGTCACGTCATGGGCTTGAACCATCTTAGCTTGGTATAGTTCTAAATTCTGCTGCTGCTTGCAAGTCTTTTCCCTTCCGGGCTTTCCAATTCTTCTAGTCGTAATGCGGCATTTTCTTCGTCGTGAGTTTGTTTGCAACTGCAATCTGAGTGAAGGAAGGCCTGGACTTCTAAGGGTAACACTGCCTCGGACCCATACACTAGAGCGTAAGGTGTAGCTTGAGTAGGAGTTCTGAAGGTTGTCCGGTAGGCCCACAAGGCTTCTAACAACTTCTCGTGCCAATTTCTCTTATTATCGTCCAAGGTTTTCTTTAAAATTTGAACGAGAGTTTTATTAAAAGCCTCAACGAGACCGTTTGCTCTTGGGTAGTAAATTGTTGAATATCGCCGATCGATTCCATGTCTCACGACAAAATTGTTGATTTGCGTACTTCGAATGCTGACCCATTATACGAGATGATCCTGCGCGGCACTCCAAAACGGTAAACAACTTGGTTCTTGAAAAATTGTAGTACGTGATGTGCTTTCACTTCTCTAAGTGGAACTGCCTCTGCCCACTTGGAAAAGTAATCTGTAGCCGCAAGAATGAAGCGATGTCCTTTTGAAGATGGTGGTTCTATTGGACCCACTATATATCGTGCCCCAACATTCGAATGGCCACGATGCAGGCTGTCGGATGTAGCACATTTGGGGGTTGGTGTAGAACCACTCCGTGCACTTGGCACCGGTGACGGCTCTTGGCGATTTTCATGCGAGTCGGTCATCATCGAGGGCCGGTGGTACCTAGTCTTTTAATTTTCATTTTCATCTTCGGACCCGTCGGTGAGCGCCACGAGTCCTGAATGCACCTCTTTAACAATTTTACGGGCCTCGGACCCGCTTAGGCACCTTAGCCACATTTGATCGAAAAGACCTTCGTATAATGTGTTGTTTATTAATGCGTAGGACGAGTTCTTTTCTTGATACGATGGGATAACGACCTATCATCGCAGTAGTTTTCTGTCTGCGGGTAATCTAGTAATGGTTGTCGCCAATCTTCGTGTTTTTACATCCTTCTTTGCAATTGATCCTTTTTCCTTTTCGATTTGTGTATCGTGTCTATGTTGAGTCGTGATAGGACTCGACGTCCGGTGAATTGACACTTCCACTGATTCATCTTGCAAACAGGCAAATTCTTTTGCGAGACGGGCTAGTGCATCCGCTAAAGCGTTTTCTTTTCTGGGAATTTTGTAGATCGTCACATTCGGAATTTGTTCCAACAGTAGTATGGCATCTTGGAAGTATTGCTCGAGTCTTGGTTTTAAAATTCTGTATTGTCCGGCGATCTGTTGAATGATTAATTGCGAATCCCCGTAGATGTTGATGTCTGTTATCCCCATTTGTATAGTTAATTCCAGTCCTGTTATGAGGGCTTCGTATTCCGCTTCGTTATTTGTGCACGGCTCTGTCAGGTGGTAGGAGTATCTTAACATCCCCCGCTCCGGTGTTATAAAGATTAGTCCGATCCCTGCCTTCACGAGCACTATCACTTGCGATTCTTCGTCTTTATGTGCTGAAGATGCTCCGTCGAAATATAATTCCCGACGTCGATCATCATGGTCTTCTAAGTTCATTATTTGTTCATCGGCAAAGTCGTCATTGAGAGGCGATTCTGTAGGCAAAGGGTGTCTTTGCGAGGAAGTCTGCTAAGACTTGTCCCTTTACGGCACGAAGAGGCACGAAAGTTATATCGAATTGCAATAATATCATTGACCATTCGGCAAGTCCGCAGGAAAGCGTTGGACGGGTCATCGAAGTATTGCAATGGATTAAATTTCGAGATCGGGTTGACCTTATGAGAAAGCATGTAATGCCGAGCTTTTGAGCGGCGAAGATCGGGGCCAAACAATGCTTTTCAATTGCGGGATACCTTATTTCCGTCGGCGATAAACGACGGCTTAAGTAATAAAGAGCATTTTCTTTACCCTCATCATTGACACAGGCTAACGGGGCTCGAGAGAGTCGTCTAAAGCCGCGGTATAAAGTATTAGCGGTCTACACGAGGCCAGGGCTGCTAAGACGGGAGGTGTCATTAAGTATTGTTTAATGTCCTCGAAGGCCCTCCGGCATTTCTCTTCCCGAATAAATTTGGCGTCCTTTTTAACTAGTGCCGAGAAAGGTGACACCTACGACAAGTTTGAGATAAAGCGTCGAAGATATGTCGACTTCCCTTGAAAAGATCGTAGTTGTTTTAAGGTTTCGGGAGGCGGCATTTCTAAGATGGCTTTAATCTTTTCGGGTCGATTTCGATTCCACGATGTCGGACAACGAATCCTAAGAATTTCCGGAGGTGACGCCGAAGGCGCATTTTAAGGGATTCATCTTAAGGTTAAATTGCCTTAATCGTTCGAAAACAATTCTCGAATCATACGGTGGTTTTCCTTTACTTTGCTTTTGATGACCACATCATCCACGTAGCATTCGACTTGATTGTGGATGAGATCATCAAAAATTCTTGTCATCGCTCTACGGTAGGTTGCTCCTGCGTTCTTCGATCCGAATGGCATCACTTGTGTAGCAATATACCCCGATCGGCGTTACGAATGCGCGTAAGTTTTTCATCTTACGGAGCCATTTTTATCGATTGTATCACGAAGATCCATCCATGAATGAGAATATTTCATGTGTTGAAGCAATGTCGATCATTAATTACGGGATCGGTAGAGGGAATTCATCTTTTGGACATGCCTTGTTTAAATCTCCGAAATCCACACAAATTCGATCGACCATTCTTCTTCACGGCCGGTACCACGTTGGCTAACCAAGTCGGGTATTGTTCTTCACGGACAAATTTAGCGTCTATTAGCTTTTTAACTTCGGCTATGACTTGTTGTTCGATTTCTAGACGCATTCTTCTCGGACCTTGTCGGTCGGAACGAAGCGGGATCCACTCCTAGCTTATGGATTGCGACCTGCGGAGCTAAACCTGGCATCTCATCGTAGCTCCAAGCAAAACAGTCTTTAAATTCCATTAATAACTTAATTATTTCTTCAGAATCTTCTTTATTGAGTAAGGAGCTAACAAAGGTAGGTCTAGGTTCTTCGCTAGTACCTAAGTTAACTTCCGTTAACTCATCTATTGTAGATTTGATCTCCTCTTCGAACTACGGTGGAGCATCTCCAATTTGTAAATCTTCGAGCTCTTCTGTAGTTTCCATGCGGTTTTCATTAGACTCGCAGGTGACAACCAAGCAAAATTCGGTATCGTCGGCGATCCTGCTGTGCCGAATCCGAGACCATGTTTTGAGTTGGGTGGACGACCGGAGTTATTCCATAAATTTTCAAAACGTTGTGATTGACCTTTTGTCCATTGTCGAGGTAAGAAACCACGGCTGAATTAAATTTTGAACACGGGGAGAGTACCACTCGAAAGGCAATTCCATTAATTCTGATGAAGTAGCATCTTCAAGTTGTACATTATTTTCAGTCTTGGAGGAAGGAGCACCACGGTAGAATTTGATGGGCTTTGCACCACTGCTACGTACCTCTTTGACCTCCATACCCTCGATCTTATTAGAATGGATCGGGGTCAGGGTCATAGTATGTACATAGTGGTTAATCTTCTCGTACATCGATTTATATTCTTCGTTTCTTTTCATCTTCGATAGGGATTTTGAATTGCGGCTTCTTTCGACTTATTGTCGCTGCTTCTTGTTTGATTTCTTTTTCTTCTTCGAACTATCTTCCCGATTCGACATTGATGGTCGGTTTCCTCGTCCAATCGTCCTAACGTCTACTGCCACGACCTCGTCCCCGGCCTCGACCTCGGATGTGAGTTGTGGAGAAACCTTCACCATCTCGCCGTAAGGGAGTGGTGAGTGACTGTTGGACTAGAACTTCAGGTTCTTCGTCGTCCCAAATTTCCTTTGCTTCATTTGTTATGGTATCTCTGGAGAAGATTGTTTTCTTCGGAGGTGCATAATAAGTTGCATCTTCATGGATTCTGATTTCATGTACGGAGAACGGTTGTAAGTCACCTTTAATACCTCTGTTCCCCTCCATCGTAGTATTTAATGCATTGATGTAGAGATGATGGTACCATCCGGTTTTCATGTATCCACGGTCGGCCCGATAGAGCGTTGAACGACGTTTCTGAATCAATTATGTGAAATTTCGCGGTTGTCTTTGCTAAGTCACCGGTCTTCATTAGCGGTGTTATTGAGCCGAGGGCTCTTTCTCCTTTCTGGTTGAATCCTCTTAATAACATTTTGTCCGCCTCGAGCTCGCGAGCATCAATTTCCAAGTATGCTAGCGTTCGAAGATTCATTATATTGATTGATGCTCCTGGATCCACCAATACTCTGGAGAGTGTAAACTTCCCAATTGTAACTGAAATGTACAATGGTCGGTTGTGGTCTGCTGTCCCAAGTAATAGGTCGTCGTCCAGTGAAGGTAACACCTTGTTTGTTCCTTTAACGAGCAAACCTCATCTAAGGACTCTCCGGCCATTTGAGCTAAGCAAATTTATGGATCAAGTAAGGCCTTGATCAGAGCTTCTCTCATCTCCTTTGATAAGATGAGAGCGTCGTAGATGCTCAGTTTGGCTGGTAGTTTCCTAAGATGGGCTAGCACGTTGTAATCCACTTTGTTTTCATGTGCCTCGTTTTCTTCTCGAATGGGTATTTCTTCTGCCGGGTTGGTTCTTCCCGAACAACCACCGCTTTCCTTTGTCTTTTGGACCCATTCTCGGAGGTAGAACTCTTCCACTTCTTAAGTTGACTTCGTGATTTCTTCGAATTTAGCATTGAGTTTGCTGGTGTCTCTTCTCGAATCGGAATGACGAGTTCTTCGGATTAGCTTCGGAGTACGAAGGCTCTAACTCTATTGTGATTGGAGTTCCTCGAAACTCGCAGAATAGATTCGTTGCTTGTTGAACTCTCGTAGCCTTCTCGGTGGATGTCTTCTTCATCATTGTGATCGTCGAAATTGTGTATGATTTGAGAATTGTTATTTGTATCGGAATCGACGTCCGGATTAGGTTGATTGTCGCTAGTTACGTAATCGTTAGAAACAGTCAAAACGTAGCCAACGCCATAACCCTCATCATTATAAGATTCCACCGGAGTGAGTAAATAATCATACGGAGTCGGGGGTTCGAGGGATTTCTCCCCGAATCGAAAACAACTATCCTAGGATAAGCGGCCCCTAGTCTAGCCTTAGGTGCCTCGGTCTTCTCTTCTTCGTCAATTTTCTTCTTTTCTTCAATTGTTTCTTGTTGAGGTGGTTCTTCTATCGCAAGTGATAGCGCCGAATTGACAGGTTTCGAACTCTGAGTTGAAGCTCGCACCGAAGTGGTTTGGATGCGGTCTAAAATCTTCTTCGAAGACTTTGTCCAAGCGGTAGTCCATCCATCATCAGTCGCATAGGGATCTATCGGAACAATGAGATCCGTCGAGATAACATTGACGGAACCTCCTTTACGGGGTTCCTTCATGTACTCCTTCGGGATCGTTATATTCCCTTTCCGAAGATTGTCGTTGAGCCAACTCTTGAAGGTAATACAATCTTCTATCTTATGCCGAAGCATCCGGTGGTAAGGGCGAAAGTTGGGATCACCTTTCTTGTCGACTTCTTCGGTCTCTTAGGTTCCGGTAGTTGGAAATGCGGAGTCTTCATCAAGCTGCGGAACATTTTTGGCACTTGCCTCATTCTTGAACGGATACTCCTGCTCGAAGCTCCCTTAACGTACGTTGCGGACGAGGCGGTTGTTCATCTTGTTGAGATGAGTGATAGGCTGGGTCGGGGTTGTTGGTAATTCGTTGAGGTTGCTTGCGGCCGTTCGACGATATTTGTATCGGTTGCTTGCCTTTGTCGACTAGCTGCAACGATCCGGACTTCTTTTCAAAAGTTTTCACGGGCTTCGTTTATACGTTTTATCGGTGAAACTTAATTGCTTCGCCTCCTCTTGCAAGCTTCCGGCCTTGCTTAACAACTTCTCGAAAGTCTTAATAGTAAATCCCTTGAGGAGAAGTGCTTATCGGGCCATGGATGCTTTTTAGTAAAATGCCATTGCATGCTTGTTCTTGTAGTTGTGGCTCACACTTCATACTTAGGTTCCTCCATCGAAGTATGTAGTCCACCAAGGTTTCATTCGGCTTCTGTTTCTCTACCACTAAGTCACCTATAGTGATGTGGTGCTGAGCTCCGGCAAATCGCTTGATGAAGAGGTTCTCTAATTCTGAAAACGTCTTTACCGAACCGTTTGGTAATTCCGCATACCAATCGAAGGCGATCCACGACGAGTGGCGACAAATTGTCGGAAGAGTAAAGCGTCACTTCCACCGGCGTTGCAACAAGCGGCACGAAAATGTGCAACATGCTTGCCGAGGGTTTCCGGTTCCATCAAAGGTCTTGAACGAGAGGTGGTACGAAGCCCTTCGGATATTGGACGGCGTCGAATTCTTCGGGGTAAGGTCTGCCGTCCGAATGGATGTCCCGCTCTTTGATTGTGCTAAGGCTTCTCGCACTTCGTTGTTCTACCAAGCTCTTGATATCCTTTTACGGAATCATACTTTGTGTTGCATCCTTCTTTAATTGATCATCCCCGTTGACGGATGTAATCTCCTTTCCTCCGTCTACAATGTGAATAACTTCCGGGGTGTTTCTCTTTGGGGTTGAACTCGACTGCGGAGAGTGGCTAGGGCTACAGCCATCTCTTCCATCCTTTTCGCCATCCGGGCGATCGTATCATCTTTCTCTTGAAGGCTGCCTCCTCATTACTTCCGGCTCCTCTCTTCTGCGATTGCGGGGAGCACCTTGTGAAGGCGACGAAGCTCGTGTTTCTACCATGTTAATTTCTGCATACTCATCATCCATGAACTCTGACGAGTCAACTTCATCTCCAAACTTTTCTTCTCTTTCCCTTGCTAGTCGCCGAATATCAGTTCTTAACTTTTCCATAGCATCTTCTAGAGGTCTTTTCTGTACATCCTTGCTGTTGTCATGTGATAATTGTCGAGTTTCTTTCTCATGAGTCCCCTTCTTTGCGGTAGCACTTTCCTCGGACTCGAGTCTCTGATGAGACTTTCCTTTTCGAGTCGTTGTTTCGATCTTAATTGGCCGGTAGTGGGACGCCATACCATCCTTCTAGCGGCAGAAGGCTTAGGACCGGATGGTACTATCGGTCGAATCTTTGGAAGGTGGTATCCTCCACGATCCGTAAACCTCGAAACAACGACAGGTGGGCTAGCCTTCATTTTCTTATTTGGTTCTTCGCAGCGATAGCGGATTCTATTCTCGGCCCAAGACGAGATTTGGGCGGCACCCGCCCTATCCTTCTTAAAATTTCCGACACGGGGCATCTTTCCTTCTTCGCTAACTTTTCAATCACAGTTTGCAGTCGAGCGAAGTGGTGTAACCTCAGCCCTCTTCTTACTGTTGTCGTTATAGTATGCGGGCCGAGGTAATGTAGAGCGCAATCTTGCGGACATTTTCCTCGTCATCTGCGGCGGAAAGGGGATGGAATCCGCTC
Source organism: Papilionanthe hookeriana x Papilionanthe teres (assembly GCA_022702705.1). Lineage (NCBI taxonomy): Eukaryota > Viridiplantae > Streptophyta > Magnoliopsida > Asparagales > Orchidaceae > Papilionanthe > Papilionanthe hookeriana x Papilionanthe teres. The sequence goes on along the minus strand of CM040427.1, from coordinate 79,724,016 downwards.
CCTTCCAATAGGGGTGTATACTCGAGACAATGGTATGTATTCGAGTAGTGGTGTGTACTCGGGAATTTCTTCAAGAAAGCGACTTCGGCGGCTACGGCCTTCTCGGCGATCTTCCTACCTCTCTGTTTCTCCTGCGAGTCCGTGTTAGGGTGGAACCCTTGAGTCGGACCCAATTTCGAAAACGAGAAGGTCTTGCACGGAAATCTGTACCCTCCGCGGTAACATGCTCGTTACAAATTTGAACTTCCTTCCCCTTCGGTTTGGCGGGAGCCGGGGTAGGTGCGAGAGACGACTAGACCGGTGGGGGTAGAGATAACGGTCCTCCTATGGACGGTGGTACTCCTCTCGAGTGGAACCCTTTGCGAGGGAGGAAATTCTTGAGTTGATTTAAGGTTGAATTCGATCATGGGTTTCTCGGTTTCGGACACTTTGTCCGTCGGCGCGAAGAGGGTAACGTCGGTGATCTTGACATTTGTGTTCTCGAATCCTTGTCCAAACCGGATGATCCCATTGTCGGGCGGCTCATCCTTGTAAACGGCGAGATCTAGTCCATTGGTGAAGGAGAAAATCGGCTTTGGGGCTTCCATTTCGCGAGGTAGATTCGATTGTCGGTCCGAAGTTATGCTTCTTCTCATCGGGACGAAAAGAAAGGAATCGAAAAGAGTCCGAACACATTCTTGTTCATGTATATTTATTAAAAGAGTCGTTCATTAGAAGGTTTGTTTATTTAGAACGGAATGTTCGAAGGTGTAGAGAAGGTAATGAATCGATTCGAGTTGGAAAGGAAAAGAAAGTCTTATGCGAGACTTCTCGACTCGAAGGATCACTCCTAAACTAACACCTATTGGGAGTCCACCCCACCTCGGAAATGAGGTAAAAGGATCTCGGAACCTCTCTGTTTAGGGGTGTCTAAACGATGGCTCCTAAATCCAGAGAGAATGTTGGGTATACTCGTTCGAGAGTAGAAATGAACATAGTATTCCAACGGAAAGAAGGGTAGTTTGATCCATTAGGGACATGGATACACTACCGATTTTTGAAAACGAAAACTATTCGATTAAAAATGGAGAGAGGAACTACTCCCCAGTGAGTCGCCGAAATTGTCGGCATATTTTTAGGGTTATAGTGTTGTATTTTGAAAAGGGGTCGCCTAACGAAATTGTCGGCGAATTTTTAATTTAATTTAAATAAATAATTTGAAAAGTAGTATTTGATTTTGAAAAATAATTTTAAATTTGAAAATTTTAAGATATGAAATCAAACTGATCTCACATCCCGAATAGTTTATATAAACGAGCACCGCACCACAAACCGTGTATCTATCCTGAAGAATAGACACACTGCTTGATGATGGGGCTCGATTAAATAAACTAGAAGATTTGTGACATCCATTTGGTCCACGAACCAATTTTATAAGCCGACAAGTTCCCCTGCTTAATATGAAAACATTAAACAGGGTTTATATTACACAGGTTCTTAAAGTTCCTATAAAGGGCAAGCCCACATAGTTAATTACATCTTAAGTGACGGAAATCACCTAAGAAAACTCTCGATAATAATCGGTAGTTACGCTCTCGAGAATTTCAAAGTTTAAGTTTTCGAGGATTGAATTTTTGAATTTCAATAGGGAATGGATCAAATTTGGAACATTTTATTTTGGGAGTCCAAAGGAAGAAGGGTAGGAGAAATCACGGATCCGAAGCGAACTTTGGTAATTTCCCAGACTATCCTATTGTTTGGCTTGAATTTAGGAAAGGTCCTAATGTTTATTTAGTATTTTGATCTTGCCGATTTTAATTAGTTAGGACTTATATTCGTATGATAAAATCATACAAATAGCCTCGAAGATGTGAGGGTTTATGTCGTATCGGACGACTACCTCGGAGTCCTAAGACCGGTTAGGGCTTAATTTACATGATATGATCATGCAAATGCCTAACGAAGAGTTGAGGATTTATGTTGCACTAGGCGAGCTACCTCGAAGTCCTATGGCTTGGTTATTTAATTCTAAGAAAGTTTTCTTGAAGTAGACTCGGGTTTTGCTGATGACGATGGCCGTCTTGCCACCATGCTCCGAGCTCCTTGTTGTTGCGAGGTTTAGTTTTAGAAATCATAAATCGGGAGATGAGAGAAGTGTTTGGTTTTAGAGAAAGTCTTCATTTCCATGTGTCTTTAATATTTTAATTAAAACAAGTCTTAAAGTTGATTATAACGAACCGATTAAGATCCCGCGGTTCCATCATCCGAGCATCGTTATTTTCATCGAATTCACTTAGTCCGGATGAATTTGCTAAACTCGACTAAATGAGTTCCGCACTTTCATTTAGACAGTGGGAAATCCCGTTAGCAACACGTGGGTTACATCATCCGAGGTATTCCCGATCATTCGATGAGACGTTTTAATTTAGTTGTATTTGTAGTTTTGTTGTTCGTTTGTGATTAAATTTTGAGTTGTTTTATATTTTGAATGTTGTGGCGGTGAATTTTATCTTGTAGTGTCTTTTAATTTAGTTATGGGTTTCGGTTTTGGTTTACGTCCTAAAGGTGTAAGTTTTCATGCAAGCTTGTTGTTTATCATGCAAGAAAAGTAAGTGCGATGCGATTAAATAAGTTGCGATAGAGTAAATCGCAATAAAATAAAAGCGTACACTGGAGGGTCTTCCCGTCATCCCAAGCTACACTTAAAACACGGTTAGAATATTTAAGCATTTAAAGTAAGTCCTAGGTAAAGCTAAGGGAAAGGTTATGGTTTTACTACGAGTTCTTAATCCTATAGCTAGTCATCTCTATGACGTCTAGGTCTTCGATTTTGGTTTTAAGGATGATTTTCTTCACCAAAGAACAACTAAGCTCAATTTGTTCTTAAGGACATTCCATCATATTGAGGAAGTGTTTAAGACGAATCTTAAACATCTTTTCGATATTTCGGGAATCGTCCTAAGTCCAAATGAATTCTATTGTTCGAGTGAATTAATCATCCGGGGTGTTCGAGTTAAGTTTTATTTCTTGCTCGGTAAATTAGGATGTTTGAATATCCTTATGAGTGAAGTGTCATCTCACTTGATACTCCATTTAGGAGTTATAATAGTAAAAGCTCCTAAGGGCAAAATGATATTTAATGATTTGTGATTCAAATTTAAGTTCAAATTAATGATTTAAGTTTGGAATAGTGTTCAAGTTATTTTAGATTTATTTTTGAATTCTTCATGTCTTTATATTGAATTTAATTTAATTTAACTTATTTTAATTTAATGTGGTTTAATTTAAATTAATTTAACTTAAGTTAATTTAATGTAATATGATTTAGTTTCATTTAATTTAATTTAATTTAATTTAATTTAATTTAGTTTTAATTTAATTTAATATAATATAATATAATATAATTTAATATAATATAATATAATATAATATAATATAATTTAATTTAATTTAATATAATATAATATAATATAATATAATATAATATAATATAATATAATATAATATAATTTAATTTAATTTAATTTAATTTAATTTAATTTAATTTAGTTTAATTTAATTCTTAATTTTTAATTTAATTTTTAATTTTAAAGGAATTTGTTTTAAATAATTTAATCTTTAATTTAATTTAATGATTAAGCCTTTTAGCATTTTAAATCTTAAACTTGAATTATCATTTTAATTAGGAATTAAATATTATTGGGATGATTAATTTAGGGATCTTTAAATTAAAGAACAAATCTCTTCCTAATAATATCCCTATTTTAATAATTCCAATTTTATTATTCTTCCAAATTTAATCAATTATTTAATTAAGGTTTATTTCAATTATTTTAAATTATTTAGTAGGTTTCTACCCTTTAATTATCTAAATTTCAATCATCCAAATCAAGTTAAAATCAAATATTTTGCCTATTAATTTCATTAAACCTAAAGTCTTAATTAAAGGGTTAAGATTTTAATTACCATTTTGCCCTTCGAGCTCTAATAATTTCATAACTCACTAAATTGAGCTCAAATGAACCTGAAATTTTTATGTTACTTCACTCATATGTCAATAAAGACACTAGAGGAGAAAATGTGATTTTTCTGTATTTAATTTATTTATATAATTATTTTTGGTGGAAAATAAGGATTTCCAAGGAAAATTTAATAATATGACCAAGGGAAAGTTTCTGTCCTTAAGAAAATTATGGGATATTCCTAATGACCAGAGGACCACTTGGACCAATTTTTGTGATTTTTTAAATTATATTTTATTTATTAGAATTATTTTAAGCTCTGGAGTATTAATTAATTTAAAAATAGAATATAAGTTGAAAAATGAATTTTATAATTTTTAAAATTCTCTCTGATATCAAGGATTCCAGAGAACCAAATTTTACAATTTTCTGATTTTTCTTTGATTTATTATAATTATTTTAGTGAAAATGCTAGAAAATTCATTTTTTCAATTTTAAAATTACCCTAAGGCTTTAAAATTTAATATCTCATTAAATAGATCTAAGAAAAATATGGGGTTTGTTCCTAAGTGATTATATTTCAAAATATGACATTTTGGTTAATTTTATTATTTTTGTGATTTTTATTATTTTTTAATTACTAAAATATTAAAATAATACTAAAAAATTAACTTTTTTAGAAAATTGAAATTTTAATTTTCTTAAATTCCCCTGATATCAGAGAGGCTCCAAAACCAATTTGGTGAATTTTTGAAAGGTATTTTGAAAGTTATGAATTTTTAAAGTTTAAAATGACTAAATGGCTTAATCAACCCATTTAGTAAGGCTAACCAAGTCCAATTGACTTGAAATTTTTATGGTGGGTTCCTATGATCCTAAAGGTCAGTGGAGAATTGATTTCAAGTCAATTTGATGTATGGTTAGCTCTAATTAATTAGGGGTCTATTTTGGATGTTTAAGCCAATTAGGGTTATCTTAAGTGAATTAACCCAAGTCCTATTTTTCCTAGGTTCCTCTGGTCATAATAAACATCACCAAATTTTCCTAGAATTTATCTCACAACATGCTAATTATTGGATTTAAAATACTCAAAACAGTAACATGAATTTGAAAAATCAATAACTTTTCACTAGGGATGGCCTCGACTTTGGAAAATTCGGGGAATGTTCCCAAGTTCGGAGGCTTCAAAACCACTATGGTCTCATGCCATGGTGAATTGTCATGAATGCATGGAGAATTAAAACAATGCGAGACAGTAAATAATTAATTAAAAATAAAATACTTGAACGAAATTAATTGATTTCTTTTCCACATTATTCTCCTCATGTTCATTTGAGCGAGAGGTATTTTTATTTTATTTTTGTGATTTTTCTACACAAAGATATGGATTTTTAAAGTTTACGGTATTTAAATAAATCAAGAAAATCCCTAATTTCCTACTTATCCACGCGGCGCCGCGTCATCCTCGGCATCTCCGAACGACCGCGTGGCGCGCTCTCAGTTCGACGCCGCCATCGACTCGGCGCTCCGGGGCCCGCGGTTCGTTCGCATCATCCGTCGGTCCGGCGCGATCCGGCCGTCCGTCCGATCACGCGCGTATCGATGAACGGCTCCGGTCATCGTCTACGGCAGTGTGCATCCCGTGAGCCGTCTACACTCTAACCCTAAGAACTCACTCGATTCTCGATGGATTTTCGTGTTCTTATGCTCTATGGATTCGTCTTGAAGAGACGAACACATCCATACGGTAAACATGCATTTAAATTGACTCGAATTAAAATGAGAATCTGCTGGAAGCTCGGGAAGAAGAGGGAGTCCATACCTTTGCTCGGAGAAGTGAAGCTTCGATGCGAGAGTTGTGTCACCTTCGATTGGGTCCAAGTAAGCTCCGGATGAAGTCCCTTGGCACTGGTGAATTGTCTAGCTATGAAAGTGACCACGGCCGATCACAAAGCTTGGAGAGCTGGAGCAAGCTGGGTGGCACGGAGATGGGGCTTTCGGTGGGAAACTTCTTCCCTTGGTCCGGTGAAGGTGTAGGACCAATCAATTTGGGGATTGGCTCGGCTGTGAGGAGATGTCCTGGTTTTGGGTGAAATTTCGGTTGAGAAATTGGATTACGTCGAGTGGGGATTAGGGCAAATTGACCACTGGGGATCAAGCTGCTCTAAGTGTGGAGTAGGGTTTGGAACAATTTTGGCGAGTTTCGGCAAGGTTTTTTGCAACTCTCCTCCATGGCCGTGAGGGTGAGGGGTTTAAATAGGCATGGGTGGAGGGCCTCCCGGGGGAGTTGAGGGTCGGGATCGAGCTGCTCTTGTCATGTGAAGAACGGCCATGGTGGCCATTGGGCATGAGGCGGCTCGGCGAGTGAGAATTCCAAGTTTGGGCTCACATGTGAGCTCTCGGCCAGTGGTTTCCGGCGGCTGTGGTGGGCGGCCGGCCGGGCGTCGGGTCACCCTCGAAGCTCGGGTGGGTCGGGGGTGGAGGCTTGGTGCGATCGGTGGGCACTTGCCATGTGTAAAGGGCTTGGCTTGGAAGTGGAATGGGGAAGAGGCTAGTTTTGAGCTCTAAATGGGTCGACTCATCCGTTTGGGTTGGTGCACCCTCCATGGTGGCTTTGGGTGCTGAGAGGATCGATTGGGTCGGCTAGGATTGGATGGTGAAGTCTCCATCCAAATATGTTTGAAGTTAATTTTGGGTTATAGTGAATCATGATTAGAGGTTAATGAGCTTTAGGAGATTAAGGAAAGCTCTCCCTCTTCTTGCCCAATAATGGCATGGTGGAGTGTCCAAGGCTCTCATGGCTCACATGTGGCTCATGCATGGCTTGCATGGCTCGCCTTTGGCTTGAGGAAAGGCTTGACTTGATTTCATGAAAATGGGTTTTAGGAATATTTTGATAATTTAGGGAGTAATTTGGCATGAGGCTTGATTTGGGATGATTTGATGATGTGATTAGAACTTAGGGAATGGCTTTGATTAAGTGGATGGCAAATGGAAATGTCATGTGGGCTTTAGGGTAGATTTTGGGCTCATTGAAATGGTTTTAGATGGGCTTTTAAAATGGTTTAGGAAAGTGGGCTTTTGAATTTTAAAATGGATTTTGGGATGAAATTTTGGTAAAGACTTGGGCCAAATAATTGTTGAGTTTGGTTTAGGGATGTGTCATGAGTGATTTGAAACAAATTTGAGGTGATTTGGGTTTGAATTGGGTTGGATATGGGCCTTTTGGTAAAGAGGCTAAGGTGGGCCAAAATGGGCTACCATGGGCCAAAGTTGGGCTAGAGTTGAAATTGATGTAAAATTAATGTTGGGAAATGTTTATGGGAGTGTTTCAAAGAGGTTTTGGCTTTGGTTAGGTTTTGATTTTGAGGTTTGGGTCTATTTGGGCTAGGTTTAGGTTTAGGTCAAAATTGGGCTTTTTGATTTTGGGTTGAATTTGAGTGGGGTTTGGGTCTAAATTTTGGGCAAATCATGTTAGTGTTTTGTTTATGGGGATGTTAAGGAAGGTTTAGAAAAGATTTGGGGTTAATTGGAGTTGAATTGGGTGAGTTTGGGCTAAGTTTGGGTCATGGGTCCAAATTGGGCTTTAAGGCCAAAAGTGAAATTGGATCCAAATGTCAATCAAATTGGACTTGGATTTGGGTCTAGATTGGTGTTGGGGATGTTGAATTGAAGTTTAGAATTGAATTGGACCAGAATTTGGGTCAATTGGGTAGGTTAGGTTTGACATTGGGTTCACTTTGGGTTAAAATGGGTCAAATTGGGGGTTTTGATAAAAGTGGGGTAAATTGACAAAATTGGCCCATGGTGTAGTTGAACAAAATGAAATTGGGAATATTTGGGATTTTCTGGAATTTTCTAGGAATTTTCTGAATTTTTGGATTTTTGGGCTAAGAGGGGTATTTTGGGTATTTGGAGGGTATTGGGAGGTATTTTTGGAATTTTTGGTATTTTTGGCTATGAATGATCAATTTGAGTGGTGTGGGAATGTTTAGGATTGATTTTGAGGAATTTTGGGTAATTTAGGTGATTTTGGAGATTTTGGGTAGTTTCGAGGGCATTTGGTAGGTTAGGCGGGTGTAGGGTCCGGGGGTCGAAAATTGAAAATTTGGAAAATTGAAGATTGGGTGAATATAAGTGGAATAAAATCATTTTGGTTGAGCCATGAAGCCACATCAAGCCCATATGAGCCATGAAGGGACTCATTTGAGGCATTCACTTATGTTGTTCCTAACCCTCTTAGCCAAGGGCTTAGGGGTTAAGGACCATCCATGTGAATCACCTACATGAGTCAGGAGGTCAAGTTGGGTATGGGTGTGGTTTTAGGAGGTGTATGGAAGTGTAGTGTATGAGTGTAGTGTATGAGTAAGTCAGCCCCTTCACTAGACCGGGCCGCCGAGGGCGGTCCTAAGGCCGAAAGAGTCTATAGGAACTCATCCTTTAAGCTTCCACACTTGATTTCAACCCTCTAGGTGATTAGGGGTCTACAGTCAAGTTTGTGGAGTTTGCGGGGAGTTAAGAAGTGGTTTGAAATTCTAGATGGTGGATCCCGATTCTAGTCCTCTAAGATAGTCGAAGGAAAAGCCTAAGGCTAGATCCTAAGTACTAAAGAGAAGAAGAGAAGACCTCATCAAAAATGAGGTCAACAAATGGACCCCCAATAGGTGTGGTGAGCTGACGGAGCACACCGCGCGTATTGGCGTTGACCGAAAAGATCAACAAAACCAATCACGGATGTCCAAGTGACAAACTTAGGACGAAGTAGAAGAGTTTCCGTCGGGGAGTGTCGAGTATATCTCTAAGACTGGAGATTCCGAACTCTCGCCGGGGAAAGGAAAAGGAGGTGAATTTCAAATCACAAGATCCGGGGAAATTTCAATTTAAATTTTGTTTCGGTTTAAGTTTTGATGTGTGAATTCGGATTTCAACTCGAGTTTCAATTTAGATTGAAGTTTTGTTAAGATTAATTTTGAAGGGATTTGATTTGAAATGAAAATTGAAATTTGGCGGTTTTAGATGTAACATCCTCAACCTCAAAAGAAAATTGAATTGATTGGATTGAATCATTACAATGAGGAGAGATCTCAGAGCAATGTGGTATTGGATGTAAAATCCTTAACCTCAAGAGCTCAATTTGGTGTGCTTCATTGCAATAGGAAGAGAATCTAAAGCAATGCGGTATTGGACGTAAAATCCTCAACCTCAAGAATTTGATTTTGATGCATTTCAGTGCAATAGAGAAAGAATCCTAAAGCAGTGCAGTCTCGGATGTAAAATCATCAACTTCAAAAAGTCGATTTTGATGTATTTCAGTGCAATAGGGAAAGAATCCTAAAGCAGTGCAGTCTCGGATGTAAAATCCTCAACTTCAAGAATTTGATTTTGATGTATTTCAATGGCAATAGGGAAAGAATCCTAAAGCAGATGCGGTATCGGATGTAAAATCCTCAACCTCAAAAAGTTGATTTTGATGTATTTCGAAGTGCAATAGGGAAAGAATCCTAAAGCGATGCGGTCTCGGATGTAAAATCCTCAACTTCAAGAATTTGATTTTGATGTATTTCAAAGGCAATAGGGAAAGAATCCTAAAGCAGATGCGGTATCGGATGTAAAATCCTCAATCTCAAAAAGTTGATTTTGATGTATTTCAAAGGCAATAGGGAAGAGTCCTAAAGCGAGTGCGGTATCGGATGTAAAATCCTCAACCTCAAAAAGTTGATTTTGATGTATTTCAGTGCAATAGGGAAAGAATCCTAAAGCAGTGCGGTATCGGATGTAAAATCCTCGACCTCCAAAAGTTGATTTTGATGTATTTCAGTGCAATAGGGAAAGAATCCTAAAGCAGTGCGGTATCGGATGTAAAATCCTCGACCTCGAAAAGTTGATTTTGATGTATTTTAGTGCGATAGGGAAAGAATCCTAAAGCGATGCGGTATCGGATGTAAAATCCTCAACCTCCAAAAGTTGATTTTGATGTATTTCGAGTGCAATAGGGAAAGAATCCTAAAGCGAGTGCGGTCTCGGATGTAAAATCCTCGACTTCGAAAAGTTGATTTTGATGGGTAATTGACTTTGCAACGATTTGTAGTGTTGATTTGAAAAGTGTGGAATTTTGGTGTTTTGGGAATTTCATGAAAGTTGTAAAAGACTTTCATGGAAGGAAATAGATTAGGAGGGAATATGTAGATGTTACATATCCCATTCGAAGAGTTGATTGAAAGTTGCTTGGTTTGGATTGAATGTGATTCCTCGCCATCGGATTCGATCCGTGTCAATGGAATCAGCCGCTTCCTTCCCGGACAAGGGAGAGAGTAGAACGGGTTGGACTTCGATTTGGAAGGGTAAGTGTGAATTTGATCGAGGTTTGATGTGAGATCTGAAAAGATCGAATTTGAAATTTGATTGAGATTTGATTTGAAATTTGGAAAGATTGAATTTGAAATTTGATTGAGATTTTGTGGTCATTTTGTTTGTCTTTTATCGATTCAAATTTTATTTTATCGTGAATTTGGAGTTTATCATTTTTTAGATTTTAAGGAAAGTTTTCTTTTATTCTTTTGGTTTCTTTTCTGTTCTTTGTTCGAAGTTCATTTAACTTTTAATGGCGTTTCCCAGTTAATTTGCACAAAAGAGGTGAAGGCCAAAATTGTGACATGGTCACTTTCATTCCAATCATGCTGAAGATACATCGTACAACTCGATCTGGAATACATCTCATACAATCCATATAGACTCAAAACGGACTATGTATGATCTTTGTCGATTCATCCAAAAGGGTATCCGTCAAAAATCCATGTACGAATAGTGAGGTACATGGTCGATAACATCACCTTCCAAGCCATCCTTGGCAAGGATGCCGTATGGATGTACGTTGGAGGTGTGATATTTTCCATGTAGCTCACGGCTCGTAAGGCGGAGACTCTCTAACTCCGGTCCAGTTTGGAAGTGGTAAGGTGCTTTCTGTCGTCCATCCTTCGAAAGTAAGCGAGATCCGCTTCACTGGTACTCCTGGTATGCAATGCTTAGCGATATCCGCTCCGTTGCCCTTCGGTATCATGACGGAACCTACCGGTAATGGTATCTTTCTTGGCCCTCGGAACTCACTCGGGCTCGCTATCCGGAGGTCGGATCCGAACATGATATTACACTCGTTCAGAAAGAGACTGTGCGAAAGGTCGACAAAGTCGTGGTGATCTATGTGCGGGGGTATACGAGTCACCCTTCTTGTAAATGTTGATAATGCAACTATTGGGTATGCAATCTGCCGGCAATACCCTCCATGTTATCATTCTTTTTACCATCCTTTTAATGACTAATGGCATTGGATCCACTTGGCCATGACGGAGTATTCCCGGTGGGTTTCCTTTCTGTCCTCCGCGAAGTTATAGCGAGCATCCACATTGTATCGTGATTCTTCCCTTCCACGGCATCCATCTCCGGGGTTCCGAGTACGTGTTTTCTCTTAAGCGACCTGCTCGGCCCATCTTTTTCAAATCCGGATGCGATCCACGATTTGTTGTTGTTCATACTCGAGAACACGTACGTATGTAGCTCGAGGCCCTCAAGTATATTGATCCTTCTGCCTCTGATTCTCTCGAAGTATTCAAAGGTTTTCTTTCGGACATTCCGCATTCTCTCTAACTCGTATTCGGAATGATTTGCAGATGGCGAGGCTCGGTGACATATTGTGGGATATACGGCTCGATCCCTTCACGTTCTCCTGCATACCTCGGCTCCTCGGGGATGATGTCCGTCGGGACATCCTCGGGGTTGCTTACGCAACAAGGTCATGCATTACCGGTGGCTTTATCCGGTGGCGTAGTAGCCTTCTTTCTTCGTTCCTCTTGAGATTTCTCCGGTCTCTTCGTCGTCTCGGGAGCTGGTCCCCTTTTTCGGGTTCTCGGCGAACCGGTATCCTCGAAGTATATGTACTTGGCGGTAGCAACTTCCTCGTCGCGCCGGTCCGTCGCTAATTTAGTTAGCATCTTGCGGATACGGCGATTTTTGTTTCTCCGTTGAGTTGCTGTGAGAGTAGCTCTTCGTACTTCCGAGTTTACGTGGGCGCGACGGCGATAAGTCCGCCCTCTGTCATGGCGACTACGGATTTGATTCTCTTGTCTTCTTCGAGTGTCCGTTTTTCTTTTCCTCGTCTGTTGGATTGGTGGCTTGGGCCACCCACTTTCATGCTTGTCCGACTGGGCGATTCCTCTCGGTCGATCGGGACCCGAGTCACTTTCCTCGTATTGCGAGCTCGCCGGTGCGAAGTCCGAGTCGATCTCTATTATCGCTCCATCTTTCACCCTCTTTTCATCGAGTGCGAGGCTTACGCCATTTCTAAAGTTCGGGACCAACCGCCCGCTCGACATTTCCCTGCGAAAGACAAGGAAAAGGATCAGGGGCTGTACTAAGAACAAGAACATTAAGAAAATGTTTATTAAAGACGAAAATTTTTATTTTTATATTCAACAAGAATGAAGTGGGAATAGATCAGGAAAGAGATTTTGACCTGGAAGAGAGAAAACAAAGAAAACTTTATTATCATGATTTTATTTATTTTAGCACATTTTTTGTTATTTTTGGGTTCGGACCCAGTCATAAGTAATTACTTCACCCGTGCTTCTAGGGATGGAAAATTCACTCCTTCGAAACATCGGGTAGCGTAATACTTTTCAAGTATCGTCCATTGATCGGAAGCATATGTCGTTCTCCTTGGCGGTTCACTAGGCTGGTAGGAGCCTCCGAGTAGGCTGCCTCCACCACGAAACGGTCCTTCCCAAGTGGGTTCAAATTTTCCTCCTATCTTGCGGTGTGCAAGAATAGGTCTTTTGAGAACGAGAACTAAGTCACCAACCTTAAAGGTTCTTGGGCGGACCCGGTCCGTCATGGGCTTGAACCATCTTAGCTTGGTATAGTTCTAAATTCTGTCTTGCTGTAAGTCTTTTCCCTTCCGGGCTTTCCAATTCTTCTAGTCGTAATCCGGCATTTTCTTCCGTCGTGAGTTTGTTTGCAACTGCAATCTCGAGTGAAGGAAAGTTTGGACTTCTAAGGGTAACACTTGCCTCGGACCCATACACTAGAGCGTAAGGTGTAGCTTGAGTAGGAGTTACGAAGGTTGTCCGGTAGGCCCACAAGGCTTCTAACAACTTCTCGTGCCAATTTCTCTTATTATCGTCCAAGGTTTTCTTTAAAATTTGAACGAGAGTTTTATTAAAAGCCTCGACGAAGACCATTTGCTCTTGGGTAGTAAATTGTTGAATATCGCCGATCGATTCCATGTCTCCCGACAAAATTGTTGATTTGCGTACTTCGAATGTCGACCCATTATACGAGATGATCTGCGCGGCACTCCGAAACGGTAGACAACTTGGTTCTTGAAAAATTGTAGTACGTGATGTGCTTTCACTTCTCTAAGTGGAACTGCCTCTGCCCACTTGGAAAAGTAATCTGTAGCCGCAAGAATGAAGCGATGTCCTTTTGAAGATGGTGGTTATATCAGACCCACTATATCTGTGCCCCAACATTCAAATGGCCACGATGCAACTGTCGGATGTAGCACATTTGGGGGTTGGTGTAGAACCACTCCGTGCACTTGGCACTGGTGACAGCTCTTGGCGATTTTCATGCGGTCGGTCATCATCGAGGGCCGGTAGTACCCTAGTCTTTTAATTTTCATTTTCATCTTCGGACCCGGTCGAGTGAGCGCCACGAGTCCCGAATGCACCTCTTTAACAATTTCACGGGCCTCGGACCCGCTTAGGCACCTTAGCCACATTTGATCAAAAGACCTTCTGTATAATGTGTTGTTTATTAATGCGTAGGACGAGTTCTTTTCTTGATACGATGGGATAACGACCTATCATCCGGTAGTTTTCTGTCTGCGAGTAATCTATTAATGGTTGTCGCCAATCTTACGTGTTTTACGTCACTGCTTGCAATTGATCCTTTTTCCTTTTCGATTTGTGTATCGTGTCTATGTTGAGTCGTGATAGGACTGACGTCCGTGAATTGACACTTCCACTGATTCATCTTGCAAACAGGCAAATTCTTTTGCGAGACGGGCTAGTGCATCCGCTAAAGCGTTTTCTTTTCTGGGAATTTTGTAGATCGTCACATTCGGAATTTGTTCCAACAGCCGTATGGCATACTGGAAGTATTGCTCGAGTCTTGGTTTTAAAATTCTGTATTGTCCGGCGATCTGTTGAATGATTAATTGCGAATCCCCGTAGATGTTGATGTCTGTTATCCCCATTTGTATAGTTAATTCCGAGTCTGTTATGAGGGCTTCGTATTCCGCTTCGTTATTTGTGCACGGCTCCGTCGAGTGGTAGGAGTATCTTAACATCCCCCGCTCCGGTGTTATAAAGATTAGTCCGATCCCTGCCTTCACGGGCACTTATCACTTGCGATTCTTCGTCTTTATGTCGCTGAAGATGCTCCGTCGAAATATAATTCCCAACGTCGATCATCATGGTCTTCTAAGTTCATTATTTGTTCATCCGGCAAGTCGTCATTGAGAGGCGATTCTGCCGGCAAAGGGTGTCTTTGCGAGGAAGTCTGCTAAGACTTGTCCCTTTACGGCACGAAGAGGCACGAAAGTTATATCGAATTGCGATAATATCATTGACCATCCGGCAAGTCTGTCGGAAAGCGTTGGACGGGTCATCAAGTATTGCGATGGATTAAATTTCGAGATCGGAGTTGACCTTATGAGAAAGCATGTAATGCACGAGCTTTTGAGCGGCGAAGATCGGGGCCAAACAATGCTTTTCAATTGCGGGATACCTTATTTCCGTCGGCGATAAACGACGGCTTAAGTAATAAAGAGCATTTTCTTTACCCTCATCATTGACACAGGCTAACGGGGCTCCGAGAGAGTCGTCTAAAGCCGCGGTATAAAGTATTAGCGGTCTACACGAGGCCAGGGCTGCTAAGACGGGAGGTGTCATTAAGTATTGTTTAATGTCCTCGAAGGCCCTACGGCATTTCTCTTCCCAAATAAATTTGGCGTCCTTTTTAACTAGTGCGAGAAAGGTCGACACCTGCACGACAAGTTTGAGATAAAGCGTCGAAGATATGCCGACTTCCCTTGAAAAGATCGTAGTTGTTTTAAGGTTATGGGAGGCGGCATTTCTAAGATAGCTTTAATCTTTTCGGGTCGATTTCAATTCCACGATGTCGGACAACGAATCCTAAGAATTTCCGGAGGTGACGCCGAAGGCGCATTTTAAGGGATTCATCTTAAGGTTAAATTGCCTTAATCGTTCGAAAACAATTCTCAAATCATACAGGTGGTTTTCCTTTACTTTGCTTTTGATGACCACATCATCCACGTAGCATTCGACTTGATTGTGGATGAGATCATCAAAAATTCTTGTCATCGCTCTCTGGTAGGTTGCTCCTGCGTTCTTCGGTCCGAATGGCATCATTTGTGTAGCAATATACCCCGATCGGCGTTCGAATGCTCGTAAGTTTTTCATCTTCCGGAGCCATTTTTATCCGATTGTATCACGAAGATCCATCCATGAATGAGAATATTTCATGCGTTGAAGCAATGTCGATCATTAATTACGGGATCGGTAGAGGGAATTCATCTTTTGGACATGCCTTGTTTAAATCTACGAAATCCACACAAATTCCGATACGACCATTCTTCTTCCTGGTCGGTACCACGTTGGCTAACCAAGTCGGGTATTGTTCTTCACGGACAAATTTAGCGTCTATTAGCTTTTTAACTTCAGCAATGACTTGTTGTTCGATTTCTAGACGCATTCTTCTGGGACCTTGTACGTGGAACAGAAGCAGGATCCACCCCTAGCTTATGGACTGCGACCTCTGGAGCTAAACCTGGCATCTCATCGTAGCTCCAAGCAAAACAGTCTTTAAATTCCATTAATAACTTAATTATTTCTTCGGAATCTTCTTTATTGAGTAAGGAGCTAACAAAGGTAGGTCTAGGTTCTTCGCTAGTACCTAAGTTAACTTCCGTTAACTCATCTATTGTAGATTTGATCTCCTCTTCGAACTACGGTGGAGCATCTCCAATTTGTAAATCTTCGAGCTCTTCTCGTAGTTTCCATGCAGTTTTCATTAGACTCGCGGTGACAACCAAGCAAAATTCGGTATCGTCAGTCGATCCTGCGTGCCGAATCCGAGACCATGTTTTGAGTTGGGTGGACGACCGGAGTTATTCCATAAATTTTCAAAACGTTGTGATTGACCTTTTGTCCATTGTCGAGGTAAGAAACCACGCTGAATTAAATTTTGAACACGGGGAGAGTACCACTCGAAAGGCAATTCCATTAATTCGATGAAGTAGCATCTTCAAGTTGTACATTATTTTCGAGTCTTGGAGGAAGGAGCACCACGGTAGAATTTGATGGGCTTTGCACCACTCGCTACGTACCTCTTTGACCTCCATACCCTCGATCTTATTAGAATGGATCGGGGTCGGGGTCATAGTATGTACATAGTGGTTAATCTTCTCGTACATCGATTTATATTCTTCGTTTCTTTCATCTTCGATAGGGATTTTGAATTGCGGCTTCTTTCGACTTATTGTCGTCTGCTTCTTGTTTGATTTCTTTTTCTTCTTCGGAACTATCTTCCCGATCGACATTGATGGTCGGTTTCCTCTGTCCGATCGTCCTAACGTCTGCGCACGACCTCGTCCCGGCCTCGTCCTCGGATGCGAGTTGTGGAGAAACCTTCACCATCTCGCCGTAAGGGAGTGGTGAGTGATCGTTGGACTAGAACTTCGAGGTTCTTCGTCGTCCCAAATTTCCTTTGCTTCATTTGTTATGGTATCTCTGGAGAAGATTGTTTTCTTCGGAGGTGCATAATAAGCTGCATCTTCATGGATTCCGATTTCATGTACGGAGAACGGTTGTAAGTCACCTTTAACACTCTGTTCCCCTCCATCGTAATATTTAATGCATTGATGTAGAGATGATGGTACCATCCCGTTTTCATGTATCCACGGTCGGCCGATAGAGCGTTGAACGACGTTTCGAATCGATTATGTGAAATTTCGCGGTTGTCTTTGCTAAGTCACCGGTCTTCATTAGCGGTGTTATTGAGCCGAGGGCTCTTTCTCCTTTACGGTTGAATCCTCTTAATAACATTTTGTCCGCCTCGAGCTCGCGAGCATCAATTTCCAAGTATGCTTTAGCGTTCGAAGATTCATTATATTGATTGATGCTCCTGGATCCACCAATACTGCGGAGAGCGTAAACTTCCCAATTGTAAGCCGAAATGTACGACGGTCGGTTGTGGTCTGCTTGTCCCAAGTAATAGGTCGTTGTCCGTGAAGGTAACACCTCGTCGTTCTTTTAACGAGCAAACCTCATCTAAGGACTCTCCGGTCATTCGAGCTAGCAAATTTACGGATCAAGTAAGGCCTTGATCGAGCTTCTCTCATTTCTTTTGATAAGATGAGAGCGTCGTAGATGCTCGGTTGGTGGTAGTTTCCTAAGATGGGCTAGCACGTTGTAATCCACTTTGTTTTCATGTGCCTCGTTTTCTTCTCGAATGGGTATTTCTTCTGTCGGGGTTGGTTCTTCCGAACAACCACACCTTTCCTTTGTCTTTTGGACCCATTCTCGGAGGTAGAACTCTTCCACTTCTTAAGTTGACTTCGTGATTTCTTCTGAATTTAGCATTGAGTTCGTTGGTGTCTCCTTCCGAATCGGAATGACAAGTTCTTCGGGATTAGCTTCGGAGTACGAAGGCTCTAACTCTATTGTGATTGGAGTTCCTCGAAACTCGCAAATAGATTCGTTGCTTGTTGAACTCTCGTAGCCTTCTCGGTGGATGTCTTCTTCATCATTGTGATCGTCGAAATTGTGTATGATTTGAGAATTGTTATTTGTATCGGAATCGACGTCCGGATTAGGTTGATTGTCGCTAGTTACGTAATCGTTAGAAACAGTCAAAACGTAGCCAACGCCATAACCCTCATCATTATAAGATTCCACCGGAGTGAGTAAATAATCATACGAGTCGGGGGTTCGAGGGATTTCTCCCCGAATCGAAACAACTATCCTAGGATAAGCGGCCCCTAGTCCAGCCTTAGGTGCCTCGGTCTTCTCTTCTTCGTCAATTTTCTTCTTTTCTTCGATTGTTTCTTGTTGAGGTGGTTCTTCTATCGCAAGTGATAGCGCCGACTTGACAGGTTTCGAACTCTGAGTTGAAGCTCGCACCGAAGTGGTTTGGATGCGATCTAAAATCTTCTTCGAAGACTTTGTCCAAGCGGTAGTCCATCCATCATCAGTCGCATAGGGATCTATCGGAACAATGAGATCCGTCGAGATAACATTGACGGAACCTCCTTTCTGGGGTTCCTTCATGTACTCCTTCGGGATCGTTATATTCCCTTTCCGAAGATTGTCGTTGAGCCAACTCTTGAAGGTAATACAATCTTCTATCTTATGCCCAAGCATCCGGTGGTAAGGGCAAAAGTTGGGATCACCTTTCTTGTCGACTTCTTCGGTCTCTTAGGTTCCGGTAGTTGGAAATGCGGAGTCTTCATCAAGCTCGCGGAACATTTTTGGCACTCGCCTCATTCTTGAACGGATACTCCTGCTCGGAAGCTCCCTTAACGTACGTTGCGGACGAGGCGGTTGTTCATACTTGTTGAGATGAGCGATAGCTGGGTCGGGGTTGTTGGTAATCACGTTGAGGTTCTTGCGGCCGTTCGACGATATTTGTATCGGTTGCTTGCCTTTGTCGACTAGCTGCAACGATCCGGACTTCTTTTCAAAAGTTTTCACGGGCTTCGTTTATCTGTTTTATCGGTGAAACTTAATTGCTTCGCCTCCTCTTGCAAGCTTCCGGCCTTGCTTAACAACTTCTCGAAAGTCTTAATAGTAAATCCCTTGAGGAGAAGTGCTTATCGGGCCATGGATGCTTTTTAGTAAAATGCCAGTCGCATCTTTGTTCTTGTAGCTGTGGCTCACACTTCATACTTAGGTTCCTCCATCGAAGTATGTAGTCCACCAAGGTTTCATTCGGCTTCGTTTCTCTACCACTAAGTCACCTATAGTGATGTGGTGCCGAGCTCCGGCAAATCGCTTGATGAAGAGGTTCTCTAATTCCGAAAACGTCTTTACCGAACCGTTTGGTAATTCCGCATACCAATCGAAGGCGATCCACGACGAGCTGCCGACAAATTGTCGGAAGAGTAAAGCGTCACTTCCACCGGCGTTGCAACAAGCGGCACGAAAATGTGCAACATGCTGCCGAGGGTTTCCGGTTCCATCAAAGGTCTTGAACGAGAGGTGGTACAAAGCCCTTCGGATATTGGACGGCGTCGAATTCTTCGGGGTAAGGTCTACCCGTCCGAATGGATGTCCCGCTCTTTGATTGTGCTAAGGCTTCTCGCACTTGCTGTTCTACCAAGCTCTTGATATCCTTTTACGGAATCATACTTTATGTTGCATCCTTCTTTAATTGATCATCCCCGTTGACGGATGTAATCTCCTTTCCTCCGTCTACAATGTGAATAACTTCCGGGGTGTTTCTCTTTGGGGTTGAATCCGACTCGGAGAGTGGCTAGGGCTACAACCATCTCTTCCATCCTTTTCGCCATCCGGGCGATCGTATCATCTTTCTCTTGAAGCTGCCTCCTCATTACTTCCGGCTCCTCTCTTCTGCGCAGTTGCGAGAGCACCTTGTGAAGTCGACGAAGCTCGTGTTTCTACCTTGTTAATTTCTGCATACTCATCATCCATGAACTCTGACGAGTCAACTTCATCTCCAAACTTTTCTTCTCTTTCCCTTGCTAGTCGCCGAATATCAGTTCTTAGCTTTTCCATAGCATCTTCTAGTGGTCTTTTCTGTACATCCTTGCAGTTGTCATGTGATAATTGTCGAGTTTCTTTCTCATGAGTCCCCTTTACTTGCGGTAGCACTTTCCTCGGACTCAAGTCTCCTAACGAGACTTTCCTTTCTACGGTCGTTGTTTCGATCTTAATTGTCGGTAGTGGGACGCCATACCATCCTTCTAGCGACGAAGGCTGAGGACCGGATGGTCTATCGGCCGAATGCTCGGAAGGTGGTATCCTCCACGATCCGTAAACCCGAAACAACAACAGGCGGGCTAGCCTTCATTTTCTTATTTGGTTCTTCTGCAGCGATAGCGAGTTCTACTCACGGCCCAAGATGAGATTTGGCGGCACCCGCCCTATCCTTCTTAAAATTTCCGACACGGGGCATCTTTCCTTCTTCGCTAACTTTTCAATCACGAGTTCGCAATCGGGCAAGTGGTGTAACCCTAGCCCTCTTCTTTCGTTGTCGTTATAGTATGCGGGCCGAGGTAATGTAGAGGCAATCCTGCGGACATTTTCCTCGTCGCTCTGCGGCGGAAAGGGGATGGAATCTGCTCCCTTCCAAAAGGGGTGTATACTCGGACGATGGTATGTATTCGAGTAGTGGTGTGTACTCGGGAATTTCTTCTAGGAAAGCGACTTCGGCGGCTGCGGCCTTCCTGGCAATCTTCCTGCCTCTATTTCTCCTCTGGGTCCGTGTTAGGTGTGGAACCCTTGAGCTGGACCCAATTTCAAAAACAGAAGGTCTTGCACGGAAATCTGTACCCTCCACGGTAACATGCTCGTTACAAATTTGGACCTCCTTCCCCTTCAGTTTGGCGGGAGCCGGGTAGGTGCAGAGACGACTAGACCAGTGGGGGTAGAGATAACGGTCCTTCTATGGACAGCGGTACTCCTCTCAGCTGGAACCCTTTGCAGAGGGGGAAATTCTTGAGTTGATTTAAGGTTGAATTCAATCATGGGTTTCTCAGTTTCTGACACTTTGTCCATTAGTGCGAAAAGGGTAACGTCAGTGATCTTGACATTCGCGTTCTCGAATCCTTGTCCAAACCGGATGATCCCATTGTCGGGCAGCTCATCCTTGTAAACAGCGAGATCTAATCTATTGGCGAAGGAGAAAATCAGCTTTGGGGCTTCATTTCTGCAAGGTAGATTCTGATTGTCAGTCCCAAGTTATGCTTCTTCTCATCAAGACGAAAAGAAAGGAAACAAAAAGAGTCCGAACACATTCTTGTTCATGTATATTTATTAAAAGAGTCGTTCATTAGAAGGTTTGTTTATTTAGAACGGAATGTTCAAAGGTGCAGAGAAGGTAATGATTCTGATTCAGAAATAGAAAGGAAAAGAAAGTCTTATGCAAGACTTCTCGACTCGAATGATCACTCCTAAACTAACACCTATTGGGGGTCCACCCCACCTCAGAAATGAGGTAGAAGGATCTCGGAACCTCTCTGTTTAGGGGTGTCTAAACAGTGGCTCCTAAATCCGAGAGAATGTTGGCTATACTCGTTCAAGACAGAAATGAACATAGTATTCCAACGGAAAGAAGGGTAGTTTGATCCATTAGGGACATGGATATACTACCGATTTTTGAAAGCGAAAACTATTCGATTAAAATGGAGAGAGGAACTACTCCCCACGTGAGTCGCCGAAATTGACGGCTTATTTTTTAGGTTTATGGTGTTGTATTTTGAAAAGAGGTCGCCTACAGAAATTGTCGGCGAATTTTTAATTTAATTTAAATAAATAATTTGAAAAAGTAGTATTTGATTTTGAAAATAATTTTAAATTTGAAAATTTTAAGATATGAAATCAAACTGATCTCACATTCCAAATAGTTTATATAAATGAGCGCCACATCACAAGCTGTGTATCTATCCCGAAGAATAGACACACTTTGCTTGATAATGGGGCTTGATTAAATAAACTAGAAGATTTGTGACATCCATTTGGTCTGCGAACCAATTTTATAAGCCGACAAGTTCCCCTGCTTAATATGAAAACATTAAACAGGGTTTATATTACCTGGGTTCTTAAAGTTCCCTAAAAGGGCAAGCCCCTATAGTTAATTACATCTTAAGTGACGAAAATCACCTAAGAAAACTCTCGATAATAATCAGTAGTTCTGCTCTCAAGAATTTCAAAGTTTAAGTTTTCAAGGGATTGAATTTTTGAATTTCAATAGGGAATGGATCAAATTTGGAACATTTTATTTTAGGAGTCCAAAGGAAGAAGGGTAGGAGAAATCACAGATCCAAAGCGAACTTTGGTAATTTCCCGACTATCCTATTGTTTGGCTTGAATTTAGGAAAGGTCCTAATGTTTATTTAGTATTTTGATCTTGCCAATTTTAATTAGTTAGGACTTATATTCGTATGATAAAATCATACAAATAGCCTCGAAGATGTGAGGGTTTATGTCATATCGGACGACTACCTCAGAGTCCTAAGACCGGTTAGGGCTTAATTTACGTGATATGATCATGTAAATGCCTAACGAAGAGTTGAGGATTTATGTTGCACTAGGCAAGCTACCTCGAAGTCCTATGGCTTGGTTATTTAATTCTAAGAAAGTTTTGCTGAAGTAGACTCAGGTTTTGCTGATGACGATGGCCGTGCTTGCCCACCATGCTCCGAGCTCCTTGTTGTTGCAGAGGTTTAGTTTTAGAAATCATAAATCGGGAGATGAGAGAAGTGTTTGGTTTAGAGAAAGTCTTCATTTCCATGTGTCTTTAATATTTTAATTAAAACAGAGTTTTAAAGTTGATTAAACGAACCGATTAAGATCCCACGGTTCCGTCATCCCAGCATCGTTATTTTCATCGAATTCACTTAGTCCAGATGAATTTGCTAAACTCAACTAAATGAGTTCCGCACTTTCATTTAGACCGTGGGAAATCCCGTTAGCAACACGTGGGTTACATCATCCGAGGTATTCCCGATCATTCAATGAGATGTTTTAATTTAGTTGTATTTTTAGTTTTGTTGTTCTGTTTGTGATTAAATTTTGAGTTGTTTTATATTTTGAATGTTGTGGCGGTGAATTTTATCTTGTAGTGTCTTTTAATTTAGTTATGGGTTTCAGTTTTGGTTTCTGTCCTAAAGGTGTAAGTTTTCATGCAACTGTTGTTTATCATGCAAGAAAAGTAAGTGCGATGCGATTAAATAAGTTGCAATAGAGTAGATCGCAATAAAATAAAAGCGTACCTGGAGGGTCTTCCCGTCATCCCAAGCTACACTTAAAACACAGTTAGAATATTTAAGCATTTAAAGTAAGTCCCTAGGTAAAGCTAAGGGAAAGGTTATGGTTTTCTACCAAGTTCCTAACCCTATAGCTAGTCATCTCCTATGACGTCTAGGTCTTCAATTTTGGTTTTAAGGATGATTTTCTTCACCAAAGAACAACTAAGCTCAATTTGTTCTTAAGGACATTCCATCATATTGAGGAAGTGTTTAAGACGAATCTTAAACATCTTTTCAATATTTCGGGAATCGTCCTAAGTCCAAATGAATTCTATTGTTCAAGTGAATTAATCATCCAGGGTGTTCGAGTTAAGTTTTATTTCTTGCTCAGTAAATTAGGATGTTTGAATATCCTTATGAGTGAAGTGTCATCTCACTTGATACTCCATTTAGGAGTTATAATAGTAAAAGCTCCTAAGGGCAAAATGATATTTAATGATTTGTGATTCAAATTTAAGTTCAAACTAAAGATTTAAGTTTGGAATAGTGTTCAAGTTATTTTAGATTTATTTTTGAATTCTTCATGTCTTTATATTGAATTTAATTTAATTTAACTTATTTTAATTTAATGTGGTTTAATTTAAATTAATTTAACTTAAGTTAATTTAATGTAATATGATTTAGTTTCATTTAATTTAATTTAATTTAATTTAATTTAATTTAGTTTTAATTTAATTTAATATAATATAATATAATATAATATAATATAATATAATATAATATAATATAATATAATATAATATAATATAATATAATATAATATAATATAATATAATATAATATAATATAATATAATATAATATAATTTAATTTGATTTAATTTAATTTAATTTAATTTAATTTAGTTTAATTTAATTTAATTTTTAATTTAATTTTTAATTTTAAAGGAATTTGTTTTAAATAATTTAATCTTGAATTTAATTTAATGATTAAGCCTTTTAGCATTTTAAATCTTAAACTTGAATTATCATTTTAATTAGGAATTAAATATTATTGGGATGATTAATTTAGAGATCTTTAAATTAAAGAACAAATCTCTTCCTAATAATATCCCTATTTTAATAATTCCAATTTTATTATTCTTCCAAATTTAATTAATTATTTGATTAAGGTTTATTTCAATTATTTTAAATTATTTAGTAGGTTTCTACCCTTTAATTATCTAAATTTCAATCATCCAAATCAAGTTAAAATCAAATATTTTGCCTATTAATTTTATTAAACCTAAAGTCTTAATTAAAGGGTTAAGATTTTAATTACCATTTTGCCCTTCAAGCCTAATAATTTCATAACTCACTAAATTGAGCTCAAATGAACCTGAAATTTTTATGTTACTTCACTCATATGTCAATAAAGACACTAGAGGAGAAAATGTGATTTTTCTGTATTTAATTTATTTATATAATTATTTTTGGTGGAAAATAAGGATTTCCAAGGAAAATTTAATAATATGACCAAGGGAAAGTTTCTGTCCTTAAGAAAATTATGGGATATTCCTAATGACCAGAGGACCACTTGGACCAATTTTTGTGATTTTTTAAATTATATTTTATTTATTAGAATTATTTTAAGCTCTGGAGTATTAATTAATTTAAAAATAGAATATAAGTTGAAAAATAAAATTTATAATTTTTAAAATTCTCCCTGATATCAAGGATTCCAGAGAACCAAATTTTACAATTTTCTGATTTTTCTTTGATTTATTATAATTATTTTAGTGAAAATGCTAGAAAATACATTTTTTCAATTTTAAAATTACCCTAAGGCTTTAAAATTTAATATCTCATTAAATAGACCTAAGAAAAATATGGGGTTTGTTCCTAAGTGATTATATTTGAAAATATGACATTTTGGTGAATTTTATTATTTTTGTGATTTTTATTATTTTTTAATTATTAAAATATTAAAATAATACTAAAAAATTAACTTTTTTAGAAAATTGAAATTTTAATTTTCTTAAATTCCCCTGATATCAGAGAGGCTCCAAAACCAATTTGGTGAATTTTTGAAAGGTATTTTGAAATTTATGAATTTTTAAAGTTTAAAATGACTAAATGGCTTAATCAACCCATTTAGTAGGGCTAACCAAGTCCAATTGACTTGAAATTTTTATGGTGGGTTCCTCTGATCCTAAAGGTCAGTGGAGAATTGATTTCAAGTCAATTTGATGTATGGTTAGCTCTAATTAATTAGGGGTCTATTTTGGATGTTTAAGCCAATTAGGGTTATCTTAAGTGAATTAACCCAAGTCCTATTTTTCCTAGGGTTCTCTGGTCATAAGGAACATCACCAAATTTTCCTAGAATTTATTTCACAACATGCTAATTTTTGGAATTAAAATACTCAAAACAGCCACATGCATTTGAAAAATCAATAACTTTTCACAGGGGTGGCTTCTGACCTTGGAAAATTCAGGGAATGTTCCCAAGTTCAGAGGCTTCAAAATCCCTATGGTCTCATGCCATGGTGAATTGTATGAATGCATGGGGAATTGAAAATGTGCAGGGAGTAAATAATTAATTAAAAATAAAATACTGAACAAAATTAATTAATTTCTTTTCCACATTATTCTCCTCTGTTCACTGAGCAAGAGGGTATTTTTATTTTATTTTTGTGATTTTTCTACACAAAGATATGGATTTTTAAAGTTCTGGTATTTAAATAAATCAAAAAAATCCCTAATTTCCTACTTATCCACGCGGCGCCCGTCATCCTCAGCATCTCCGAACGACCACGCGGCGCGCTCCCGATTCGACGCCGCCATCCGACTCGGCTGCCGGGGCCCCGCGGTTCACGCACCATCCGCCTGGTCCGACGCAATCCAAGCCGTCCATCCGATACACGCGCGATCCGACGGTTCTCGGTCATCGTCTACGACCGGTGCGATCCCGTGACCGTCCACACTCTAACCCTAAGAACTCACTCGATTCTCAATGGATTTTCGTGTTCTTATGCTTCTATGGATTCGTCTTGAAGAGACGAACACATCCATACGGTAAACATGCATTTAAATTGACTCAAATTAAAATGAGAATCTCCGGAAGCTCGGGAAGAAGAGGGAGTCCATACCTTTACTCGGAGAAGTGAAGCTTCGATCCGAGAGTTGTGTCACCTTCGATTGGGTCCAAGTAAGCTCCGGATGAAGTCCCTTGGCACAGTGAATTGTCTAGCTATGAAAGTGACCACGGCTCGATCACAAAGCTTGGAGGCTCGGAGCAAGCCGGGTGGCCCGGAGATGGGGCTTTCGGTGGGAAACTTCTTCCCTTGGTCCAGGTGAAGGTGTAGGACCAATCAATTTGGGGATTGGCTCACTGTGAGGAGATGTCCCGGTTTTTGGGTGAAATTTCGGTTGAGAAATTGGATTCTGTCGATGGGGATTAGGGCGAATTGACACTGGGGATCAACTGCTCTAAGTGTGGAGTAGGGTTTGGAACAATTTTGGCAGAGTTTCGGCAAGGTTTTTGCAACTCTCCTCCATGGCCGTGAGGGTGAGGGGTTTAAATAGGCATGGCTGGAGGGCCTCCCAGGGGGAGTTGAGGGCTGGGATCAGCTGCTCTTGTCATGTGAAGAACAGCCATGGTGGCCATTGGGCATGAGGCAGCTCAGCAGGTGAGAATTCCAAGTTTGGGCTCACATGTGAGCTCTCGGCCTGGTGGTTTCCGGCGGTCGTGGTGGTGGCCGGCCGGGCATGGGTCACCCTCGAAGGTCGAGTGGGTCGGGGCTGGGGCTTGGTGCGAGCAATTGGCAATTGCCATGTGTAAAGGCTTTGATCCAAAGTAGAATGGGGCATGGCTAGTTTTGAGTCTAAATGGGTCAATTCACCCATTTGGGCTTGGTGCACCCTTCAAGGTGGCTTTGGGTGCTGTGGGGGATCAAAGGGATCAGTCGGTTTGGCATGGAAAAGTCTCCATCCAAATATATTTGGATTAAATTTAAGTTTAGGTGAATCATGATTAAGGCTAATGAGCTTTAGGGATTAAGGAAAGCCCTCCCTCTTCTTACCCAATATGGCATGGTGGAGTGTCCAAGGCTCTCATGGCTCACATGTGGCTCATGCATGGCTTCATGGCTCACCTTTGGCTTGGGAAAGGCTTGAGTCGATTTCATGAAAATGGGTTTTGGGATTTTTTTGATAATTTAATGAGAACTTGGATAAGGCTTGATTTGGGATGATTTTATGATGAGTTTAGGACTTAGGGAATGGCTTTAATTAAGTGGATGGCAAATGGAAATGTCATGTGGGCTTTAGGGTAGATTTTGGGCTCATTGAAATGGTTTTAGATGGGCTTTTAAAATGGTTTAGGAAAGTGGGCTTTTGAATTTTAAAATGGATTTTGGGATGAAATTTTGGTAAAGACTTGGGCCAAATAATTGTTGAGTTTGTTTTAGGGATGTGTCATGAGTGATTTGAAACAAATTTGAGGTGATTTGGGTTTGAATTGGGTTGGATATGGGCCTTTTGGTAAAGAGGCTAAGGTGGGCCAAAATGGGCTACCATGGGCCAAAGTTGGGCTAGAGTTGAAATTGATGTAAAATTAATGTTGGGAAATGTTTGTGGGAGTGTTTCAAAGAGGTTTTGGCTTAGGTTAGGTTTTGATTTTGAGGTTTGGGTCTATTTGGGCTAGGTTTAGGTTTAGGTCAAAATTGGGCTTTTTGATTTTGGGTTGAATTTGAGTGTGGTTTGGGTCTAAATTTTGGGCAAATCATGTTAGTGTTTTGTTTATGGGGATGTTAAGGAAGGTTTAGAAAAGATTTGGGGTTAATTGGAGTTGAATTGGGTGAGTTTGGGCTAAGTTTGGGTCATGGGTCCAAATTGGGCTTTAAGGCCAAAAGTGAAATTGGATCCAAATGTCAATCAAATTGGACTTGGATTTGGGTCTAGATTGGTGTTGGGGATGTTGAATTGAAGTTTAGAATTGAATTGGACCAGAATTTGGGTCAATTGGGTAGGTTTGGTTTGACATTGGGTTCACTTAGGGTTAAAATGGGTCAAATTGGGGGTTTTGATAAAAGTAGGGTAAATTGACAAAATTGACCCATGGTGTAGTTGAACAAAATGAAATTGAGAATATTTGGGATTTTCGGGAATTTTTTGGGAATTTTCTGAATTTTTGGATTTTTGGGCTAAGAGGGGTATTTTGGGTATTTGGAGGGTATTGGGAGGTATTTTTGGAATTTTTGGTATTTTTGGCTATGAATGATCAATTTGAGTGGTGTGGGAATGTTTAGGATTGATTTTGAGGAATTTTGGGTAATTTAGGTGATTTTGGAGATTTTGGGTAGTTTCAAGGGCATTTGGTAGATTAGGCGGGTGTAGGGTCCCGGGGGTCAAAAATTGAAAATTTGGAAAATTGAAGATTGGGTGAATATAAGTGGAATGAAATCATTTTGGTTGAGCTATGAAGCCATATCAAGCCCACATGAGCCATAAAAGGGACTCATTTGAGGTATCCACTATGTTGTTCCTAACCCTCTTAGCCAAGGGCTTAGGGGTTAAGGACCATCCATGTGAATCACCTACATGAGTCAGGAGGTCAAGTTGGGTATGGGTGTGGTTTTAGGAGGTGTATGGAAGTGTAGTGTATGAGTGTAGTGTATGAGTAAGTTAGCCCCTTCACTAGACCAGGCCACCCAGGGCAGTCCTAAGGCCAAAGAGTCCTATAGGAACTCATCCTTTAAGCTTCCACACTTGATTTCAACCCTCTAGGTGATTAGGGGTCTACGATCAAGTTTGTGGAGTTTGCGAGGAGTTAAGAAGTGGTTTGAAATTCTAGATGGTGGATCCCAATTCTAGTCCTCTAAGATAGTCAAAGGAAAAGCCTAAGGCTAGATCCTAAGTACTAAAGAGAAGAAGAGAAGACCTCATCAAAAATGAGGTCAACAAACACAAATATATCAAAAAACTACACTAATCACCGAAAAACAAATAACAAACACAAGAAAGTACTACAACACACAAATAAAAATAGAAATCACAAAACTACCAATCATCATCACCAGCTTCCTCAGCTTCTTCTGCATGATCAGGTTGGTTAGGAACATATTTGGGGCAGGTGGGAAATATCACTCCAGTGTCTCCCCTCATGAATCTGACGTGAGCATCATGGTAAGCAATATCATACTCAACGCTCCTCCTCATGTAATCATCATTAACATCACTTCTAGCCTCAAAGTCATCCATCCCGCTATGGAGTCTATCTATACTGGCACTCTGAATCCTCAACGGCTCCAGAACATCAGATAATGTTGGTGGCTCAGAAGTAGATGGAATATCCTGGCTGGTAGTAGGAATATCAGTACTCATACTTTCTCTTCTCCCTACCACATGAGACTCACAAGTACAAATAATGATCTTGGTAATAGACCTCAGTGGATGGACTAACTCCTCAAAACTATCAAACTCAACTCCAGACTGTGCACATAATGCATGAATCAGGGCAAGATGTCCTAATCCACCAGTGGTTTCTCCTATAGCAATAGTCTGGAAATTTTTGAAGATAATCAATCCAGTATTAATCTGTTTCATAGTCCGAAAACAATAAATTAGAATTGATCTATCTTTATCGACTTCGCTGTGATGATAAGAAGTTAGTAATCTTGCAGAGATGAAATAGTGCCACGCTTTAGAAGCTACATTTAACTTGGAAGCAGGGAAATTAATCATATGTTTTTGCTTTACTTTCTATTCCCTTCTCCATTAGTAAGAAATGCAATCACTTCTTTCATATTAGCTTCTCTCATATCAAAGTTTTCATATTAACAAAACCTCATCCCCCTTAACTGATAAAAAGCATTAATATGCTAAGGGGTTAATTCTATCATTTTTCCATGAACAAGCACATATTCCATTTCGGTCCAAGGCAGATTTGCATAAAATTCTCTAACAGTACCCATAATAGCATTAGTAGTAAAATAACAAAAGCTTTCCCAATTTTGATCAGAAATCAACTACTCTACAGATCCGCCCAAATGTTTGAAAGCCCGGTCTTGAAAACACTTTTTGTTGTATAGAAATGAATTGAAATGATAATGTGCTTTCACATTAACAAATCTTTCTTCATCAAAATCCAACTTTCTCTTGCGTTTACTTGTTTTAGGAGCCATGTGAAATTGTCTAAAAATTTGCAAGAAAATCCTATAAATTTTAAAATCACAATGTAAGAGACTCCTAAAGCAACTCTACATAAGTAACAGCTTAAATGACTATGGAAAATCTTAAAACTTTATTAAAATTTTCAATTTTTAGATCTAAACAATGTGAGAAATTTCCATGGTGAAAATAAAACAATTTTAGTTTAGGGTGATGCTCTTACCAAGAGAAGACATGATCCACACTTTTTAAGCCTTGAAATTGCTTTAAATCCACGATCTACCAAGTCCTAGATCTCAAAAATGCGTTGGCTGGAGGTAGAAGACGATGGAAATGGCGCAAATGGTGGGTCCCAGGGCAAAAATCATGAAATAAAGAGGTTTCAGGCCTTTTCTGTATTTAGGCGCTGGCGGTGCTGCATAGGGCATCAGCAGCGCTCTATTTAATTTAATTACACAAACTCTTTGGAATTGGGCGCCAGCAGCGCCAGTTCAATTTCTGGGTTTGTAAAATTTTTTTGCGATTTCGATCGTTTCAACGTTACACCATCACATTATTAACCTCTTTAAGCATCTATTTCATCAATTAAGCAACTAACTAACAACAAATCTACACAAACAACACAAAACATCACTTTAATATATAAAATCCACATCACAAACACACATACTTACGCATTCTCTACATAAGTTCATCAAGCCATAGAATTTCAGTGTCGCAAACACACTACGATACTCTAACACTAAAACTAAAAACAAACACAGAATCCAAGCATAATAAGTCCAAACACATACTACAAAGTCAATCAAGCTAACAAAAGCACACCAAAGCATAATAAAATACCAAATACTAAATATAAAGTAGAGTCACTACTCATCATCAGTCTCAGTACTGTCTTCTCCTCTGATATCTCTAATAGATTCATGATGCACAAAAAAATTGTAGAAGGGACGATACGAGAATTCATCAGTCGAATCCTCAGCAATCACAACATTCTTTTTCATCACATTTACCAAACTACCATCAATTCACCCAGTGTGATCAAATTGTTCTTTCATTCTCCAATCCAAGTGATCAAATAAATCAGAGATATTATTAATAGCATTCATAAGATTCTGTACCTCTTTCTTCAACTTCTTGATCTTCTTCAAAATCACTTGGGAACTTTCAGGAAATTAAGGTTGAATAGGTCGTGAACTCTGAGACGGTTGATCTGCAATGAGGCTCATATCATTCTCATCTCCTATTGCCTGACAGTCATAAATATTAGTTGGGTCTATAAGCCTCCAAAGAAGAAGCACTTTTTCCTAACTTTCATATGGAACCTGTGACTGGCGACAAAGAAGAAATATGGTGGAAGGATGTCCACCCATATTTAGATCCATGTACAATCAATCCCAATACAGATTTAACAATTATAGAACCAATATTGATTGGCCTTCCAGTTTGAATATAATAATTTAAAATGGCACTTTCCTTTATCACTTTACTAATTTTCATAGTAGGAAGTAACTTTTCAAAAATAAAGTAATGCCATTGCTTCGACACCAAATTTAATAATGTAGTAGAAAAACTTACAAATTCGTTGTCTCTTATCTCTCAATCTTCACTTTCATCCGTTAAATAACGATAAATTTCATTCATGTTGCCCCTCGTCGCATCAAAATTTGTATATGGCAGATAGATACATTCTCAATCATAAACAAATCATTAATCTTCGTAGGAATGAATGGTACAAATCAGCCTGGCACATAAATGAATCCTTGGTTGATTCCATGAAGATTTGCATAGAACTCTTTCACAACTGGAATGACTACAGCGGTAGTAGTGTAGCATAACACTTCCCAACGCCTCTACACAATAACCTCTTCTACTCGAGTACTTAGAGTATCCATACCTTGATTTACAAAGCCTCTTTTTTTTATAATCCTCCTCTCCATCATCACTTTGTTGAATAATCGCTGCATCTTGATGAATTTTTGTCTATTGAAAACACTAAGTATTAGGGTTTCTACGGAGTTGGAATCCATTGGATGCGAATTTGTAATGAATCCGTTCATTTTTCTGGAGTTTAAGGGGTTAAAAACACATTTTGTGAAGTTATTAGGATGAAATCCTGCCTGAAACCGCCAAAAATAATAATTTAAACCTCTAAGAACCATCACCAGATCTTCTGCTTCGATGGCGCCGGATAGGGAGCCGGTGGTATCCAAATGTCGAAATAAAGTGCATTTCTCTTGAATAGGGTGCAGGTAGCGCCCATTCTGGTGCCGGATCGCCCATTCTAGCGCCGACGGTGCCAGTGTTCTAAAATACACGAACTTCATTTTGATTAAAAATATTCTAATTCTTCGATACAATCTAATAATTTCCAATCTTTTATGATATTTACAAATGAGTAGGACTCAAAAATATTACTAGCTACAAGCACAACTACTAAAACAAGTAAGAAAACAAAATAAAGATAAATATGGGTTGTTTCCCACAAAGCGCTTGGTTTAACGTCGTCAGCCCGACAAACATTCAGTTATTCAGAATGACTTAACATTAAAACCTCCTTAGAATCTGGTCGGTACCCTTCAAAATATGGTTTAAATCTATGCCCATTAACTTTAAATAGCTTTCCAGGTTTAGGATCCTCAATATCAACAGCTTCAAAAGAAGAAACTTTTATAACAGTAAGAGGTCGTATCCATCTAGACTTTAGTTATAAGGAAATAATTTCAATCTTGTATTATATAGAAAAACTTTATGTCCAGGTTCAAATTTCTTTTTTAATATCTTTCGATCATGCCATAATTTCATTTTCTCCTTATAGAATCTATCATTATAATAAGATTCATTTCTAATTTCTTCTAGTTCATTCAATTGCAAAAATCTCTTCTCACCTGCATTCTTCAACTTGAAATACATCTCTTTTATCTCCTAATATGCTTTACACTCTAATTCTAAAGGTAAATGACAAGCCTTTCCAAATGCTAGTCTACAAGGATACATTCTGATAAGGGTCTTAATAATAGTTCTATATGCCCATAATGCAATATTTAATCTCACAGACCATCTAATTTGTGAAGATCCACAGTTTTCTCCATAATTCATTTAATTTCATGATTAGACACTTCTGCTAAACCACTAGTCTAGGGATGATAAGCAGTAGAGATTCTATGAATAATATTATATTTTTGAACCAATTTCTGAATCTGATTATTCCTAAATTGAGATCCACCATTAGTTATGATCACTCTCGACATTTTATATCTTATAAAAATAATTTTCATTAAAAATTTTGAAACACTCCAAGCATCACATCTAGGTAAAGCAACTGCTTCGATCCATTTTGAGCATAATCAACAGCAACCAATAAATATAAATTTCCAAATGAATGAGTAAATGGTCCCATAAAATTCAATCCCCACACATTAAATATCTCAACTTCTAATGTAAAATTCAGAGGCATTTAATTTCTTCTAGAAATATTACCTACTCTTTGAGATCGATCACATGATTTTATATATTTGTATACATCCCTAAAAAGAGCCGGCCAATAAAATCCAGATTGTAAAATCTTATAAGCAGTTGTATCAGTACCAAAATGTCCTCCAAATTCTGAATCATCACATTTTCGAATAATTGGTTCAATTTCTTCATATGGCACACATCTTCTAATAATAAGATTCTTAGTGTTCATCTCAAAAGTAAAATTTAGCATCATATCTAAATTTCTTTTGTTGTTGCCTTGTTAAATCAGGTGGCAAAATATCACTTACTATATAATTCACAATATCAACATACCATGGCAAATTTCTTTCCTTAATGTTGTAAAGTTGCTCATCAGGGAAAGTTTCTGTAATTTCCTTCTCAAATTTAGATAGTTTATAATACTCAAGTCTAGACAAATGGTCAGTAATTTAATTATCAGTTCCTTTTCTATTAACTATCACAAATTCAAATTCTTGCATTAGAAGTATTAATCCGATTAATCTTGATTTGGCATCATTCTTTTGCATTAAATATTTGATACCTGAATGGTCTGTATACACTATATATTTAGTTTCAATCAAATAAGGTCTGAACTTTTCAAAACCATACACAATAGCTAATAATTCTCTTTCTATAGTGGTATAATTAATCTGAGCTTCATTAAGAGGTTTACTAGCATAGTAAATAACTTTAAATATTTTATCATACCTTTGCCCTAAAGCAACTCCAATCGCAAAATCACTGGCATCACACATAAGTTCAAATGGTTTTTCCTAATCAGGTGAAATAATTATAGGGGCAATGATTAGTTTTTTTTAATAGTTCAAAGGCATTCAAACATTCTTCATTAAAATCAAATTTCTTATCTTTTTCTAAAAGTTGACACAATGGTTTAGTAATTTTCGAAAAATCTTTAATAAAACGCCTGTTAAATCTTGCATGTCTAAAGAAACTCCTTACCCCTCTCACTGTAGTAGGAGGTGGTAATTTCTAAATAATCGAATTTTTTGCAGGGTTAACCTCCAAACCAATTTCAAAAATTTTATGCCCAAGTAGAATTCCTCCTGCAACCATAAATTTTTTTTCTAGCAAAGCTCCAAAACTTTTTCTAAGTTATTCAAACATATGTTAAATGAAGTTCTAAATACAGAAAAATCATCCATAAATACTTCTATTCCATTATCAATCAGATTACTAAAAATAGACATCATACATCTTTAAAACGTTGCAGGCACATTACATAATCCAAAGGGCATTCTTCTAAATGGAAAACTTCCATAAGGGCTAGTAAATGTAGTCTCTTCTTGATCCTCAGGAGCAATGTGTATTTGATGATAACTAGTATATCCATCCAAAAAGAAATAGTACTTGTATCCGACAAGTCTATCCAACATTTGATCTAGAAAAGGAGAGGAAAGTGATCTTTCTTAGTGGCGGGATTTAATTTTCTTTAATTGATACAAATTTGCCAGCCATTAACTTATCTCATTGGTATATTTTCATTCCTTTTATTCACATCAATGGTCACTCCTCCTTTCTTAGAGGCACAGTGAATTGGACTTACCCAAGCACTGTCTGAAATTGGATAAATAATTCCAACATCAAGCCATTTTAAATTTTCCTTCTTAACTACTTCTTTCATCATTAGATTTAATCTCCTTTGCAGATCAGCTCTAGGTTTATGTTTTTTATCCAACAAAAATCTATGCATACAGATCGAATGATTGATTCCTTTAATATCGGCAAAGGTCCAACCAAAACCTTTTTGTATCATTTTAAAGTATCCAATAATTTTTGTTCTTGATATTCATTCAAATCCAAAGATACGATAACTGGTAAGGTAGATGATTCTCCACAAAAATATATTTCAAATGATTAAGAAGAATTTTCATTTCTAGTTCATGAGGTTTTGTGATAGATGAAATTAAAATTTTATCATCGCTTTTCATAGTATCCAACATTTTAAATCTTTCCTGAATATAATTTAAATCTTCATCCTTCATATCATCAAAACATCTTTAATTTCATTATCATCCTCACATTTCAAATTTTCATGTTCTATTTTCTCTTCCAACATCTCTTTAAAATGATAATCTCTTAAATAATCATAGATTTCCATTTGAAAGCATTCATCATCTTTTTCTGTTGAGAGATATTTCATAGATTTCAGAATATTAAATGTCACCTCTTAATCATTAACTCTTATAGTTAATTCTCCTTTTTGAACATCAATCATAGCTCTTCCAGTGGAAAGAAATGGTCTTCCTAAAATAATTGGAATTTCTTTATCTTCCTCCATATCTAATACAATAAAGTGCACAGGAAAGATAAATTTGTCCACCTTAACTAAAATATTTTCCACAACTCCTTTAGGATAAATAATGGAACGATCAGTTAACTGAAGAGTCACAAAAGTAGGTGAAATTTCTCCTATTCCCAATCTTTTGAAAGTTGATAAAGGCATAAGGTTAATACTAGCTCCTAGATCACATAAAGCTCTTCCGAAAAAATTTTCACCTGTAGCACACGGGATTGTGAAACTACCAGGGTCTTTAAGTTTTTCGGGAAGCTTTTTCTGAATAATTGCACTAAACTCTCTGCTAAGTTCAATAGTCTCATGATCTATGAACTTTATTTTCCTTTTAAGAATATCCTTCATAAACTTTGCATAATCAGGCATCTGTTCTAATGCTTCAACAAAGTGAATATTTACCGTTAATTTCTTAAGGATTTATAAAAATTTTGTAAATCGGTTATTCCTATTTTGTTTTTTTAATCTTTGAGGAAATGGAGGTGGTGGTTTTTCTACAATAATTTTTATTGGTTCAAGCGGATATTCTAAGTCTGGATATATTTTATTAGTCCCTTTTTTAATTTTCACCTTATCTTTCTCAGTTTCAACTTTTTTTTGCACTCTTATTTCTAATTCTTTTCCACTCCTTAATTGAATATCCTTAATTTGCTCCTTATTTTGATCTTTTGGATTGATCTCAAAATTATTGGGAAGAGTTCCTGAAGGTCTATTATTAAGTGCAGTGAAAATATGTCCTAATTGATTTTCAATTTTCTTAATCACAACACCCTGAGTTTGTAGTTGGTTACCCATATTTAAAATTTATTCTTTAGTAGACAACTTCTTTTCCCAAAATTGTGGGTTACTTTTAAAACA
This sequence comes from Papilionanthe hookeriana x Papilionanthe teres, assembly GCA_022702705.1. Taxonomy (NCBI): domain Eukaryota; kingdom Viridiplantae; phylum Streptophyta; class Magnoliopsida; order Asparagales; family Orchidaceae; genus Papilionanthe; species Papilionanthe hookeriana x Papilionanthe teres. Next base: position 79,687,270 of record CM040427.1, on the reverse strand, counting down.
TGGAGGATACGAAAGACTATAACTTGTGTTTCCTTGGTTGTTCAAATTTCCTACTTGGTTCACAAAATTGTTTCCTCATTGCGGGTTAACAGAGCATTGTAATTATTTCAGTTAAAATTTAGATGATTCTTCCAACTAGGATTATAATAATTTGAATAAGGATTGTTGGGTCTATTATTTATATCATTTAAGGTCACATAAGGTGTTTGAGGTTCTATTATCTGTCCTAATGAATTTTCCTCTAGCACTAGGGGTGTTTGAGAATAATTCATTTTGTATCTATCTATTTTCTTCAAAAGGGTAATAATTTGAGATACTATCATAGTTATAGCATCCGAATCATAAATACTAGCTACTCTATTAGAATTTACCCATTCAAAGGGCCATTGAAAATTGTTAGTAGCCATCTCTTCTATTAGCGAATATGCTTCATCAAAAGGTTTTGACATTAATGATCCACCACCAGCAACATCTATACATGATCTCAGAGATCCCACTAATCAATTATAAAATGTTTGAATTAGTAACCAATCTGGTAAAGCATGATGTGGACATTTCTAAAGAGATCCTTAAATCTTTTCCAAGCTTCATATATTGATTCCCCTTCAAACGGACCAAAAGATGTAATATCATTTCTTAGCTTAGTAGTTTTTTTATGGAGGAAAATATTTTGACAGAAATTTTTGTGAAAGTTCTCCCCAAGTTCTGGTAGATCCAGGTGCTAACGAATTTAACCACACATTAGCTTTATCCCTTAATGAAAAATGAAAAATTCTAAGTCTGACAACATTGACACTCCATCATATTTAAAAGTAGCACACAGTTCTAGAAAACTAGCGAGATGTAAATTAGGATCTTCATTAGGTGTTACTCCAAATTAATTATTTTGTACCATTTGGATAATAGTAGGTTTAAGCTCAAATGAATTAGCAGCAACATCAGGATTTTAGATAGTTAAGTGAATTTTATCTTCTGTTGGTTTAGCATAATCTCTTAAAGGTCTTGGTAAATTCTGATTGTTCGCCATTTTGTGAGGATTTTCAGATTTTTTTTTATTGTTTTGAATTTTTTTAACAGTACGCTCTAATTCTGAATCGTAAGGCACTAAACCTATAGATCCAATCTTACGAATAAAAAATCACACAAAACACACTAAAAAGTAAGCAAGCATACACAATTGCAAACTACAAAGTAAAGGTTTTCAACTACTATAATTTTAAACAGTTACCGTTTTATACCTTCCACGACAATGACACCAAAAACTTGATGTATGACTCGTTGTCGGTGCACTGCCTCTAACGTAAATATTCAAAGGATAGTTTCAATTCAGTTTCACAGTAAGATCAATTTAATAATTAGGCAGTCACTCATATACACAAGTATACGTATCGTTCAAGTAACCCTAAACCCTAATGGGGTCCTGGTTATCGATCCCATGAGGAAGGTAGGAACTTAACAAAATATAGTTAAGATTTAAAATCCAATACTCAATTCACAATGCAAGTTCAAGTACTATTTAAGTTGCTAGTGCAAAGATAACTATGACTAATTTAACTAAAATTATTTTCTAAATTTTTAAACAAGACTAACTAACACACACTAAGTTTTGTATTGAAAGTTTATAATATAGAAAAGTATCTTTCCTCTTGTAATGATTCTATGATGAGTGATTAATATAGATTAATAATAAATCTGTATTGTGCCAAATAGGAGCAATTATACTCTTTAGTCTCATCAGAGTACCCCCTCTTCCAAGTATGAAAAGTACATTGACAAATCCTAGGCTAGTCACTAGATCTAAGGATAGGTAGGGAGGATACTGGCTCTTACTTCAGAGCTCCCACTTCCCTTCACCTGAAGGCTAACCCTAACTTTAGTTACCAAACTTTAGAACCAAATTGGGGATTTCAGCCTGTCACTCTAAAATCTCCAATTCAACGCCCATCAAACCACATTTCCCTATTTATTTGCACTTAATTCCCATGAACTACACAACTCATTCATGGACATTGAATGGAATCTCCACTACTTTTATAGAACACTTAGTCCTTTCAAAATGAATGTTTAACAATAAATGTTAACAATTTAATTGGCGATCGAAAAGTAAATGAGTTCAAAGTGAAAAAACATCAAAATTTCTTAACATTTTTATGGCTCATCAAATCTACATCAACAATTCACCACATCACATTGCAAGAAGAAATTCAAAGAAATCTACTCAGAATTCATGAGGAAGATACAATAAAACATGGATTTTATATATGAAAGCAAAGTCATACAAACCACAAAAGTTAATACAACTTATCTCAAGTTCTTCCCCAGGAAAATCCCTTGAAGTTCCTTTGAATCCTCTTCTCTACAACACCCAGTTCTCTCTTTAGAATAGTAAGGAAGAAGCAAACTCTAATTTTCATCCTTCTCCTACACTCTTTAGAGAAGAATCCCTCACAAAACAACACTTACCATACACTCTCTACAAACCCTAACACACTCTCTTCACTCCCTCTCACTTCTCTTCCTCTCCTCTCTCTCTCTATCTCTCTCTCTCCCTCTGTCTCCTTTTGGCGTCCATAACTATATATAAATGTCTAGAAACGAATTCCCCAAGAGTATCCTCAAGAAATCCTTCAAAAAGCATCCAATTACATTGAATTTTGACTTCCACCGACTTTGGGCGCTGACATTGCTAGATAGTGCACTGGCGGGGCTTGACCACTATTTATTTTCTGAACTCTCTGGAATTGGGCGCTGGCGGTGCCAGAAGGCTGTTTTCTCCATTTTGCCTCTTTTTGTTCTAAATTCGTTCCTTTTCGCTTCCTTTTGCTCCAATCATCTAAAATCATCATACTTGCAGCAAAACATGAAGAATACCTTCCTTTAAAGTGCAATATCACCAAAAATGAGTATAACTTATATAGCAAATACCTAATATATTTTTGGTTTATGAGTCCCCTCCACATGGTTCCCACACCAAAAGCCTCAGAACCCATGCCCGTATCTTAGTTTTGATACAAACTCTTCTAGACACTAAAAGTACATAGAAAAAAAAGACTCAATCCAACATGATAATAAGCATTAACGACAAAGCCAACATGCAAGGTATAACGAGCAGTGCCTTATAAGCGGGGGAGCTGAATAACACCTACAAAAAAAGGGTCAGAAAACATATATGCTCCCTCATAGTGGTACCTGTGTGAATGTCTATAATGACATGACTCCCTACAGAAGTAAACCCTAAAACACTACCATACATATGAAGCATGCAGGCACACCAAAGCACAAAAGAAAAGATGTCTGGCTAGGGAAACCAATCTAGCAAAGAATTATAGCCAAACACCACAAAGACTACATATCACCGTAGATCCTAGGATAACACACCATCTAATGAAAAGTGTCCTAACCTGGTACTTAAGTGCATTGCGTAAACTCTCCGTCTATCATATGACTTTGACCGGGTCGCCACATAGGCCCCATCCTAAAGATCTAAAGACTCTAAAGCACATCACTAAGAGGTGTGAAATTTTAAATTAAGTGATCTCACATATGGCCTAACTTATATAGTTTTAAAAGTTGGTAGATATAATTATAATAGCAAAAATATCCATTTTATGCATTTAAAATAGCAAAGCTATGATGCGGGTCCGTAATGCATATGACGTATGTTAGAGCCCTCAGATCCTTAACACAGTCTTACATATTTGTTATTTGCGATACAGAAACTCACACTGCTCGTGGAGGCATCCTCACGTGCAACGCTCATTTAAGTATCTCGAACAAAAAATGAGTCACTCTCCTAGAGAGTAGGACAAGCCATTGAGGCAAATAGGTAAGCATACAGACATGTAAGAAGCCCACATTGTGCTGCTCGACTGAATTTCAGAGCATACACAACAGGTGCCTAAAATGACAAACACACATCATGCAAATGAGTGTAATGATGCTACACAGAACATGACAAACAAAAACGAGATGTATAGGTAAAAAAATGCTACCTATAGAGAGGAATTAAGCCTGCTCGAATCCGAGGTGTCACGCGACAAGCAAACACCAGCTACAACTGAGTTTGCATCTAGTAAAAGGATAGCTATGAAGAGGATTTACATCTTACCCGATAGACACTCACCGAGCACACATGCAAACATGTAAGATATGCAATAGAAATATGACAAGAGTGCACCAAAGAGGTGAGGGTGAGTACATCGTGAAAAAAACGACTCAAAAAGGACAGGCATGCCATAAAGGTAGCAGTCCAAATGATGGGTATGCTAAGGTGGCGGTGACCCGGAGGTTGGCATGCCATGGTGGCAGTGGCCCAAAAGATGGGTATGTCCAGGAGGTAGTGAATCGGGGATAGGCTTGTTGTCGCAATAGCGGGCCGAACAAAAGGGTATGCCGAGGAGGCAGTGACCCCTAGATGGGCATGTCATGGCGGCAGCAGTCCGAACAAAAGGGTGTGTCAAGGAGGCAATGACCCAGAAGTGCAGCATAAGCAAATGGTAAAGATCATGCAAACAAATGCACACAGAATATCATGCAACATGCAAGCATGCAAACATACATGTGAACATTCACAACAAACAATGTGATGCAAAAGGATACAAGCATGTAAGTGTTTGGTTGACCAGACCCTGGAGGCCGATCGGACCGAAGAAGTGGGTGGATCAGTTCAGGGTAACCAATCCAACCTAAAAGGATGAGTGATAAGCTTGGAACAGTTAATCAAACCTAAATTAGGTGATCGACACATAGCAGTTGATAAAACCCAAAAGATAAGGTGATCGGCCCGAGAAAGCCAATCAAACCCTAAGAAGAATTAGGGATCAGTCTACGGAGGCTGATCGACCTAAAGTGCTCACGCCATCATGCAAAATTCCATAGATGACCACCGTAAAGATTCGACAAGATGGAATACACACATGCACACAACCCCGACACTCGACGATATGTCAAACTCATCCTAACAATATCACATAGACACCTAGGGTTGACGCTCTTGGATTTGTGACATCACCGCCTCCTGCTTTGGCTTGACATGTAAGGCGTTTCTCCCCAGAGATTCTGAAGGGAAGCTCTCCATGAGATTGCAAAATGTGCAAACTACAAAGCTTCTCCCGTTTCACAACTCCTCATGATTTTGCAAAGTGAATTAGCTTTAAAGCTTTTCTGACTTTGCAAAACCTAGCATCCCAACTTATCCAAGGAAAGTCAGGGAAACCAAAGTAGGGGGAGATTGAGACTCCATCCCATTGGAATTTGTGCTAGGGTTCACAACAAAAAGGAAAAAAACTCAGCTCTGAATGGGAAAGGCCATCACATAGGATTTCTAACCTACGAATTTGTCTAGGAAATTACTGATCCATCACATAGCACGTGATCACGCCAGCTCACGCCGGCACACACACCCCATGTGGGTGATCAAACCCACATGCTAAGACACCACTAACCGTAAGGCTGACTAGGAGTTTCAGAGAAACATCACCACCACGATAGTTTTTGACGCATTCTCTTTGCTTGCTCCAAGCTTACTTCCTTGCTAGTATAGCCACGAGCAGTTTACCTTACAAAATGTGCAAAACAAGAGGAAGAGGCATATGATCGGCCCACTTTTGAAAAATATCACAACAAAACACAGGGAAAGAAGGAGAGATTGAGTTATACAAGTACCTAAAATGAATATCACAACATATAAAAAATGCAATCGATACATACCTTCAAGAAGGGGTTATACACTAGACTTTGACGCAATGTGATCGACACTCTAGCAAGGAAGAGATGATGTGTGAGGTCATCATCATTAGGGCATCACAAAATTAGCTATGAGGCACTGCTCCACGAATAATGCTTCACTAGTGAGAAGGAGGTGGTCACCGATGAGATAGAGCACCGATGAAGAAGCTCAACCTTGCATCTACCAGATCCATATCTCAACCCAAGTGGGGGCTGCGCTACGAAGAAGGGTCAGCCAACCGGTGGCTGGCTTCTACCGACGGGGAGGATGGTAGTGCCAGTGAGGAAAAAGGGGTCGGCTATGGCCGACCGTGCGTGGAAAATGAAGAGATAAGGCACTCGGCGGCTAGGGTCTTCAGCAGTAGCGAGACCCGACAAGAGAGAGACGAGCGCCAGCGAGAAAGAAGGTTGACGGTATGCCAGCAAGGGTGAGGCCTCAACAGTTTTGTGATATGGTTCTATGTAGCGTCCTTCAGTTTCACAAGGGGAGGCTGCAACCGCTAGAGCTTTCCGGTGTGAGGGAAATCTGAGGAGAAGGAACACAGGTGGGTGAGCGCTTGCCGAGGGTCATCGGCAAAGGAGCTTGGACGATGGTGGCGGCACGACAAGGTAGGGTTTCTTTCATGAAAATGCGACACTGGGTGAGGTCATGTGCGATCCTTTAAAGAGAGTGGGAGAGGATAATAACAATAATATTATTAAAATATTAGTGATAATAATCATTATTATTCAATTAATCATCGAACTATGCATTTTTAGCTCACATGAGCCATCATTCTGAAATTTATGTACTCCCTAGGTAAATCAATGTTCTCGAAGCACTTGTGTGGTTCGTTTCATCATCTGGGGTCGTTTGGAGCACTTTTTTTGACGATCGAACCAAAATGATAATTCACGTATTTTTAGCCCGCCTGCAAAACTATATTGAAATGAAAGTCCTATATGGGGTAAAACTGACATTCTGGACCCACTTGGACAGTTCGTTTCATCAGCCAAGGTCATCCAGACAAATTCTCTAGTGGACAAGCCAATTTGGTTTAATTTCATGTGCGACGTGATGCATAATAGTCATTGATCTGATCGTAGTCGTTCGATGAGCAGAATGCCAACCAGCCTTCACCTAAATGAAAGCCAAAGTTTACCAAATGAACCTAACTGCAAGCCCCTCAACATGCATCAAAGGGTCTCAACAAGATGTCTCGAGCTACAGAAAACAACGTTTGACCTTGATGCACTCAGGTGGACATCACGACTTCCCATGGCTGTGAAAGGCTCCAAATGGATGTGTGGTGACTTCTAATGATCAAATTAGGCACCAACCACATCCCATGTCTAGGATAGGCCGCTTGGAGTGAATTTATTTGGTTATAGTTGAATCGCCACCAAATTTAGCCACTTTCCTCGAACAAATGCCAGAAGGTCCCAGTTGGGTATCTTGAGCTGTCAGATGCTACAGATGAACTGTAGGCTATCTTGAGATTTTCAGGTGGACACCCTACCCTCGTGACATATAAAAATTGATGCCAACAGACTCAAGTTTTGGAAGCAGTAGAAAAGATTTCTGAAGGAATCATATATTCATTTGATCTTGTCTCAGATCTGCCTCAAATAAGTTCTAGGATAGAGCATGAGATTAATTTCGAGGATGATTTATCCAACAAACTTTCTAAGTTGTTGGAAGGTTTCCTTAATGAGAATGACCATCTTGGTAAGGAATTACATGATTTTGAAATGAGTTCTCATCATGTGATGATAGTGACCATTCTAGTATAGGGGTCCACTGCTAAAAATACTGCCCATGATTTCAATGAGGTAGAACATTATGAGTCCATTAAGACTCAAAATGTCACCAAGATCGATTAAAGGGATAGAAATAAAGAGGAAATAATCATTCTTTTATTGATCTTGATTGCAATTTTAATTTTCCAGTTAGTGGCTTTACAAGTCAAAAGGCAACACCTGATGTAGTATCGCCTCTTAAGTAGGTTGAGATATGTCCGAGTGTGGTTTTCATAACTCCTATTCCTACCAAATTTGTTCATGTCATATGTTTTGATTTAGCTCCACCCAAGAAGACTTCTTTGTTGGCATCAATTTTTGATATCATAAAGGTTTGGATGCTCTTTTGAATGTATGGGAGAGTGTAACATGCATATGTAACTATTCATAGCTTGGGGTTCCATACGACCTTCCTTCACGCTTTTATGGGAAGATCGGGGTCTAAGATTGTCGGCATATTTTTGGGTTGTGTATTTTGAATAGGGGGTCGCCTATAGAAATTGTTGGTGAATTTTAAATTTTAAATTTAATTTAAATATATATATATAATTTAGAAAGTAGCATTTGATTTTGAAAATAACTTTAAATTTGAAAGTTTTAAGTTATGAAATCAAACCGATCTCACATCCCGAATAGTTTATATAAACGAGCACCACACCACAAACCGTGTATCTATCCCGAAGAACAGACACACTGCTTGATGATGAGGCTCAGTTAAATAAACTAGAAGATTTGTGACATCCGTTTAGTCTCGCGAACCAATTTTATAAGCCGACAAGTTCCCTCGCTTAATATAAAGAAATTAAGCAGGGTTTTTATTACTTGGGTTCTTAAAGTTCCCTATAAGGGCAAGCCCCTATAGTTAATTACATCTTAAATGACAGGAATCATTTAAGAAAACTCTCGATAATGATCATTGGTTTTGCTCTCAAGAATTTCAAAGTTTAAGGTTTTCAAAGGATTGAATTTTGGAATTTCAATAGGGAATGGATCAAATTTAGGACAATTTATATTGGTAATTCAAGGGAAGAGAAGTAGGAGAAGTTGAGGATCCAAGAAGAATTTTGGCAACTTCCCAAACTATCCTATTATTTGGCTTCGAGTTTAAGAAAATTATTTAATGTTGCAATCCTGCCAATTTTAATTAATTAGGACTTATGTTTGTATGACATAATCACACAAATAGCCTCGAAGATGTGAGGGTTTATGTCGTATCAAACGACTACCTCGGAGTCCTAAGACCGATTAGGGCTTAATTTGCATAACATGATTATACAAATGCCTAACGAAAAGTTGAGGATTTATGTTGCACTAAGAAAACTACCTCGAAATCCTATGGCTTTGTTGTTTAAAACTAGGAAAGGTTTTGCTAAAGTAGATTCAAGTTTTGCTGATGACGATGGCCCGTGCTGCCCAGCATGCTCCAAGCTCCTTGTTGTTACAGAGGTTTAGTTTTAGAAGTCATAAATCAGGAGATGAGGGAAGTGTTTTGGTTTAAAGAAAATCTTAAAATCCAAGTGTTTTTAATGTTTTAATTAAAACAAATCTTAAAGTTGATTATAGCAACACTGGTTAAGATCCCACGGTTCCATCATTCCAACATCTTTATTTTTATCGGATTCACTTAGTCCAGATGAATTTGCTAAACTCAACTGAATGAGTTCCACACTTTCATTTAGACCGTGGGAATTCCCGTTAGCAACACGTAGGTTACATCATTCGAGGTATTCCCGATCGTCCAATGAGATATTTTAATTTAGTTGTAATTGTAGTTTTGTTGTTTTGTTTGTGATTAAATTTTAAGTTGTTTTATATTTTGGAATGTTGTGGCGGTGAATTTTATCTTGTGATGACTTTTAATTTAGTTTTGGTTTTAGTTTTGTGGCTATTCTATAGGTTTTGGTTTTCATGCAACAGTTGTTTTACCATGCAAGAAAATTAAAATGCAGCACATGTAGGTAAATTGCAACAAAGTAAAAGCGTACCTGGAGGGTCTTCCCGTCATCTCAAGCTACACTTAAAACACATGTTAGAGCATTTAAACATATTTTTGCAAGAAATACTTAGGTAAGGCTAAGGGAAAGGGTTTTGGTTGTCTACCAGAATCCTAATCCTATTGCTAGTCATTTCCTATGACGTCTAGGTTGTTGGTTTGGTTTAAGGATGATTTTCTCCACCAAAGAACAATTAAGTTCAATTATTCTTCTAAAACACTCCATCGTATCGAGGAAGTGTTTAAGATGAATCTTAAACATCTTTTTAATACTTCTGGGATTATTTTGAGTCAAATGAATTTTATTGTATTGGTGAATTAATCATCAAAGGATTTTAATTTTGTTTTGTTTCTTGCTCAGTGAACTTAGGACATTTGAATATCTTATGTGTGAAGTGACACTTCACTTGACGCTTCATTTAAGAGTTATAACAATAAAAGCCTTTTAAGGACAAAGTAATAAATATTTTAATGATTTAATTTGATTTGATTTAATTATAAAAATTAATTAAAGGTTATTAAGTTTGGAATAGGGTTTGAATTATTTTAGATTTAATTTAAATCTTTACACTTTAAGTGATATTATATTTCAGATTAACTTTTTATGTTTTAGATTTACTTATATTAAAAAAGGTGTTGAAATCTTTCATATGTTTTGATTTAATTCTTAATGTTTTCATTTAGGTTTGTTGTTAAGTGATGTTAATTTAATTTAATTTAATTTAATTTGATTTAATTTAATTTAATTTTAATTTAATTTAATTTTAGTTTCAATATTTTAAATTTAATTTAATTTAATTGTTAAGGTGTTAATTTAATTTAAACTTTGACTTGACTTAATTTAATTTAATTTAATTTAACTCCAAGATTTTAAATTTGATTTTAATTATTGGATCATTTAACATTTTAAGCTTTAATTCATTTAAGGGTTATCTTCTTTTAATTTTTAATTTATTTAGTTTGGATTATTATTTTAATTTTTAATTAAGAACTAAATATTATTGAAGTGATTTATTTAGGGATTTTTAAATTAAATAATAAATATCCTCTCAATAATATCCCTATTTTAATAATCCAAATTTTAAATATATTCTTTCTAAAATTTAAATTATTTAATTAATTAGAGTTTCATTTTGATATTTTCAAAGTGTTTAATGGGTTTCTACCCTTTTAATTTCCTTAAGTTTCAATCATCCAAGAGAAAATTAAAATCAAATATTTTACCCTCCATTTTGATTAAACCTAAAGTTTTAATTAAGGGTTAAAATTCTTTAATTACCTTTATGCCCTTTTGGGTTTATTTATTTCATAACTCACTAAATTGAGCTCAAATGAATTTGAAATTTTTATGTCACCTCACTCACATGTCAATTAAGACATTAGAGGAGAAAATGTGATTTTCTGACTTTAATTTATTTATATAATTATTTTTAGTAGAAAATAGGGGTTTTCAAAGAAAATTCAACAACATGACCAAGGTAAAGTTTCCGTCCTTAAGAAAATTATGGGATGTTTATAATGACCAGAGAACCACTTGGACTAATTTTGGTGATTTTTTGAATTATATTTTATTTATTATAATTATTTTGAATTTTAGAGTATTAATTAATTAATTCTAAAGAGTAATGGAGAATTGTTTTCAAGTCAATTTGGTTTGTGGTTAACCCTAATTAATTCAAATTCAATTTTGGGAGTTTAGGCCAATTAGGGTTATTATGAATGAATTAAATCAAAATATATTTTTCATAGGGTCCCCTGGTCCTAAGAAACACCACCAAATTTTCCTAGAATTTATTTTACTACATGCTAATTATTGGAATTAGAATATCTAAAATAGTGAGATGAACTTGAAAAATCAATAACTTTTCACAGAGATGACCTCTGATCTTGAAAAATTCAAGGAATGTTCCCAAGATCAGAGGCTTCAAAAGCCTTATGGTCTCATGCCATGGTGAATTGTCTATGCAAATGGAGAATCAAAACATTGGAAATAGTAAATAAATTATTAAAAATAAAATACTCATCTAATTAACTTGATTTCTTTTCCACATTATTCTCCTCTGTTCACTGAGCAAGAGCATATTTTTATTTTATTTTTGTGATTTTTCTATGCAAAGATATGAATTTTTGAAGTTCTGGTATTTAAATAAATCCAAAAAATCCTAATTTTCTATTTATCTGACTCGGCGCCGCGTCATCCTCGTCCGGATCGAAAGCCCACGCTTCGCTCCGTAATTCGGCACCACCATCTGAGTCAGCGCTACGGGGGCCCGCCATTAACGTACCATTGCGCTGTCCGGCTTGATCTCAACCTCCCGTTCGATACACGCGCGATCAAACGGCTCCTATTCATCGTCTCCGACTGGTGTGCACCCGTGACCGTCCACACTAAAACCTTAAGATCTCACTCGATTCTCCATGGATTTTTGCGTTCTTATACTCTATCGATTCGTCTTGAAGAGATGAACACATCTATATGGTTAAGGTGCATTGAAATCAACTTAAACTAAATGGAGAATCTCCAGGAGCTCGGGAGGAAGAGTGAGTTCATACCTTTGCTCAGAGAAGTGAAGCTTCGATCTGAGGGTTGTGTCACCTTCGATTGAGTCCAAGCAAGCTCCAGATGAAGTCTCTTGCTCTGGGGAAATGCCTAGGTACAAAAGTGATCAAGGCCGATCACAAAGCTTGGAGGCTAGAAGAAATGGCTGGCCTGGTGAGGGGGCTTTTGCTGGGGAACTTCTCCTCTTGGTTTGGTGAAGGTGTAGAGTCAATCAATTTGAAGATTGGCTCACTGTGGTGAAGTGTCCTGGTTTTGAGCTTGAATTTCAACTCCAAAATTGGACTCACATAGAGGGCTTTAGGGCTGGATTTCAGTGGGGATCAAGTTATATATGTCTGGAGAGGGATCTGGAGTGATTTTGGTAGAGTTTTGGTAAGGTTTGGTTCAACACCTCCTTTTGGCCGAGAGGAGATGGTGCTTAAATAGAGGTGGCTGAAGGGCTCACCAGGTGGGTTTGATGGCTTGGATCAACTGCTCAGGGCAAGGGAAGAACAGCCATGGTGTTCAATTGGGCTGGGACAACTCAACAAGGAGAAATTCAAAAATTGGCTCACATGGGTGCTCTCGGCCTGGTGGTTTCCGGCGGCTGGGTGGCTGGCCGGCCAGGGTCAAGTCACTGTTGTCATCAGGAGGGTCAAGGGTTGGCAATGGTGCAAGAAATGGAGATTGGCCTTGTGTAGAAAGCTTCATTCAAAATGGAATGTGGAAGGGGCTCTTTTGGACTCAATTTGGTCATCATATGGGTTTGGGTTGGGTGCACCTTTCCAAGCTCTGATTTGGGCTGAGGGAGGTCAGGCGAGTCAGCTAGATTAGTGGGGAGAAGTCACTATCCAAGCATGTTTAAGTTTAAACATAGTTTATGGGAAGCATGAAAAGGTTTAATCACCTTTAAGAGAATCCTTAAAGAGGCTCCTACTCTTGCCATTTATGGGATGGTCACATGTCAAACTTCTCATGGCTTTACATGGGGCTTAAGGATGGCTTCATGGCTTCATTTGGGCTTGGGGATGGCTTAGTCAATATCATTGGAATGGATTTTAGGAATTTTGGCATTTTGATGGGAATTTGGATAAAGCCTAATTTGGAATGATTTAATCATAGGTTTCAAACTTTAGGGAATGATTTTATCAAGTGGATTATGAGAAGGAATTGTCATGTGGGCTTTGGATGAATTTTTGGGCTTTTGAGTTTGGTGAAAGTGGACTTTTTAAAAGGCTTAAATGGGTGGGCCTTTATATTTCAAAATGGACTTTTGGATGAAGAATTTTGTGAAAGACCATGCCAAATAAATGTTGGGTTTAGTTTAGGGATGTTTCATGAATGGTTTGGAATCAATTTGGTGTGATTTGGAGTAGAATTGGGTTGAATTTGGGCTTTTTTTTGTAAAGGGGCCAAGGTGGGCCAAATTGGGCTAACTTATGCTAAGGTTGGGTTAATGTTGAATTTGGTGTAAAACTTTGGTTGGGCTCTAATTTTGGGATTTGGGCCCATTTGGGTTAGGTTTGGGCTTAGGTCAATTTAAGGGATTTTGGTTTTGGGTTAGGTTTGGGTGGAGTTTAGGTTCAAATTTGGGCAAATCAAGTTAGTTTTTTGTTTATGGGGATGTTAAAAAGGCTTTAGAAAAGATTTGGGGCCAATTGGAGTTGAATTGGGCTAGGTTTGGATCATGGGTCAAAATTGGGCCTTAAGCCCCAATTTGGAATTGGGCCTAAATGTCAATCAAATTGGACTTGAATTTGGTCTAAATTGATATTGGGGATATTTAATTGAAGTTTAGAATTGAATTGGACCAAAATTGAGTTCAATTGGGGGTGGTTTGGTTTGACATTGGGTTCACTTGGGTTAAAAAATGAGTCAAATTAGGGGTTTTAGTAAAGGTGGGGTAAATTGGCAAAATTGGCCCATGGTGTAGTCGAACAAAATGAAATTGAGAATATTTGGGATTTTTTGGAATTTTCTGGGAATATTTAGAATTTTTTGGATTTTTGGGGTAAAAGGGTATTTTGGTAATTTTGGGGGGATTTAGGGGTATTTTTGGAAATTTTGGTATTTTTTGCCGAAGATGGTCAATTTAAGTGGTGGGAAGTGTTTAGGATTAATTTTGAGGAATCTTGGGTAATTTAGGTAATTTTGTAAATTTTGGGTCATCTCAAGGGTATTTAGTAGGTTTGGTGGGTCCGGGGCCCCGGGGGTCAAAAACTGAAATTTTGAAAAAAAAAAGAAGATTGATCAAGTGTGAGTAAAATGGAATCATTTTGGTTGAGCCATGAAGCCATGTTAAGCCCATATGAGCCATGAGAGGACTCAGAGGCATTCACTATGTTGTTCCTAACCCTCTTAGCCAGGGGCTTAGGGGTTAAGGACCATCCATATGAATTACCTACAAGAGTTAGGAAGTCAAGTTGGGTGAGAGTGTGGTTTTAGGACTTGGAATGTGTGTGAGAGTGTAGTGTATGTGCAAGTCAACCCTCACCAGACCAGGCCATCCAGGGTATTCCTAAGGCCAAAAGGTCCTATAGGGAACTCATCCTCTAAACCTCCACATTTGATTTCAACCCTCTAGGTGATTAGGGGTCTACAATCAAGCTTGTGGGGTTTACAGGGAGTTAAGAAGTAGCTTGAATTTCTAAATGGTGGGTCCCATTTCAAGTCCTCTAAGATTAGTCAAAGGAAAAGCCTAAGGCTAGATCCTAAGTACTAAAGAGAGAAGCAAAAGACCTCACCAAAATTGAGGTCAACAAAGATGCTGCACCCATGCCATAATTTGGGGCACCCATTGACATTGGATCCTTGATTTAATGTCCGTAAAAATGATTATATTTTAAGTTATGGGACTATATTTTTATCATATTAAAGCTCTCATACTTGCAGACCACCAAATCCCTTCGTGAGATGCTTCCGTAAAATTTGAGGTTTTTTGGTGGCTAGACCGGGGTGTGGGCGCCCAAAACAAGCCCCACGGGGCTCAAAACCTAGAAGTTGGAAAGTAGACGTCGGTCCTAGAAACCTAGGCACAAGCCCCAGGACCCTAGACACAAAGAAGAGCTTTGAAATATCCCAATATTGTTTGTGTGGAAAGTAGTCGTCCAGGGGCGGAGCTAGGCTCTAGGGATGTGGCACCTATGCCCCAGTTCATTTTTTGCTCCCAATTTTTCTTTGGATTCTCACCCAGGACACCTCCCTAGGCCTAAAAAAGTGTCAATTTCTTGTTTGTCGGGTAAATATACCTAGGGAGGCAAAAAAAAAAGGCTATATGGCCACTTTTGGTCACTTGAAAAGGCCTTGGATGGGATGAAGCATGCCATTCTTAGGAAAGGAGGAAGAGAAATAACTTGGGCAGATTCATCTTCTTTCTTGGACTTTCTTTTGGCTGGTTTTCAAGAGAGCTCCTTATTCTCATATTGAAAAGGGCTAGAGTTATCTTCTTCCTTGGAGCTTAAGGGTTTCTTAGATGTGTTGTGGTGGAGAGCTTTGGAGAAAGGTGATGAGAAAGCTTTTTCTTCATGCATTCCCTACTTACTCTTCTTCTCCTTCTTCTTCTATAAAATTTTCTGCACATTTTCTTCTTCCTCCTCCACCATTCCTTTAAGTGTGTGACGGAGTTATTTTGGAAGAGAAAGGAGGAGAGCTTCATCTCTTTAAAGGAAGTATGAGAGTGCTGTCTCTCCTGAATTGGAATGTGAGCTTCTTCTTCACAAATTTGGAGCCTGAGCAACCAAAGAGAATGCTTCGAGCAACCATAAAAAAGGTGAAAACTCTCAAAAATGTTATTTTTCACTCCTAGGGCCCCTTACATTTGGATGTTAGAGATCTAAGGACTTAAGGTTTTGTGATAGAGGAAGCTCCAAAAGTTAGGAGCATTCTTAATCCACCTAGGAATATACGAGTGAAAATCACATTTTCTCTAGAACCTTGACCTAGCTGTTTCAGAAGCACGACAATCATGTGGTTGTCTTGCAGCCTCAATTCTTGATGAATGGGTTGAGGCCTTGTTGGCCTCAAAAATGGTAAAACCTCCTTTGTTTCTTGTTTCCAAAGTCATGAGGGTGATTCCATGAAGAAATCCTTTCTCCAGTGGAGGATTTCCTTCATGTTTTCCTGATAATTAAAGATATATTGATTCATTACATTGCGTAACAAAATGGTAACTAAGACTTCATCTCTAATCGTAGATCCCATGAGATCACTAGGGCTATCATGGTTAGCTATCAATGTTAATTGGATCTCATATGCTTGCATGTCTTCGCATCCATATTGTGTGCACTGCATGAAGTTTTAAAATTGATCAAAATGTGCTATTTTGCATGTGTCATCAATTGCCTGAATATCCCATCTGGCTCAATCAGCCACCATCCTATAAACGCAATCAATTGGTCACCACAAGCCCAATTGATCAATTGGCCTTGTCCCTTCAAATCGATCAAACAACCATCATCAGTCTGATCGATTTGGTCGACCGTCTTTGTGAGCTTGACCGACCATTTTTGTTGACTCAATTAATTGGCTGCCACAACCTCGAGTGATTTTTTTGACCATTTTGTTGGTTTGATTAATCAGCCACCACCATTTTGATCACCTTGACCAACCTTTTCTATATACAAAATCGATTGGATGCCACCGGGCTGATCGATTCAATCAACCATTTTTATTGGTTTCACCGATTAGTCACCATCAGACTGATCGGCTTATCCAACCTTTTTTGTCAATTCGAATGATCGGTCGCCACCGACCTAATTAGCTCGATCGACATTTTCCACTCAGGTACACGAGTCTCATCGAGTTTTGGTCATGCTTCAAACTCCTTTGAACCTATCTGACACATGAGCCATATTACCCGTCCCTCATGACAGTGCCCTACATTTTCATGAGACATTCCTTTGCATTTGGCATGTGCATGTTTGCTTGCATGTCACACCATACCTTGTATGTGTCTATCATATGCATGTATGTTTGATCGTTATTAGGGCAAGGTCTAATTGTCCTCAATGGCATCCTATACCCTAGGAAGCCAAGCACAATATCATTTGTGTGATGTGCCATACATGTACATCTTTGTCCTACCAGAATATTCTTCACTAGTGTTTACCACAACATACTTGTGACAAATATTCACTATCTCGTGATCGCTCCTACCTCGAATGAGCGGTCACAATGTACTAGATCACATGACATCTGCATGTGTATTCCTGATTGTCTCAATGATAGAGTTGGCTTGTTAGTTGAGTGATCTGCTGCTTGTTACGATGCCTTAGTAAGTATTGCCCACAAGTATATCGAAGTGGGCAATACTAGCCATCGCATCGTGACTTGCAGACATATGTTGTGTTATGGTTCTAAGGGGTCTAATAGGTGTCACTTAGGTTTTTTATCCTTAAAGCTATTTGCATCAACTTTTTGATTTAATGTTTTATTAAGATTTTTATAGAAAAAATTACAATTTTAAGGTCCTAGAGAGCCTAAATTGTAATTTTCAAGATATCCCAGATCTAGAAAGAAACACAAAAAACAATCCATGCATGCAGCACGCAACAAACACTAAAAGCACTCTATAAAAAATATATTAAAGAGGTCAAATGTCACTGGATTGGAAACATATCCTAGGAAAAGTGTAAAAGCAGTTGAACTCTGCATTTACATGCCTGGTCCTAGATCTATACAAGAATATAGAATTTAGACTTAGAATATGGGATACGAGCTGCCGCACCTGGTCCTCATCACATGGTTCGATGCATTGTCTGCCTTAAAACCTGTGCTTGTACCTTATATTTGATATAGACTTAAACTAAAACTCTATCAAAAACACTAGAAAGGAGAAAACAAAGAATTGACCTACAAAAAAATAATTTTAGTGGGGAAAGTAATATAAGTTGTAATGAGCTGTGCCTTTTAAAAATCATTACAGGCTCTTCTTTATTGCAACATGTGTGTGTGTGTGTATAATGGCACGACACCCTACAGAAAAACGCCCTAATATAATACCATGCAAATAAAAAATGTAGGCACACCAAATGCATAAAGTAAGAAGATGCCTGGCTAGAGCAACCGATCCAGCAAAAAATAATAGCTAAACATAAAAAAAGCTACCTAACACCTTAAACCAAGCCTAGAATTCCATCTAACAAAGAGTGTTCTAACAAATGCCTAAGTGCATTGGGTGAAGTCTCCGACTATCTTTTGAATTTGACGCAGTCGCGACACCGGCTCTATCCTAAAGATTCAGAGGATCTAAAGCGTGTCCTAAGAAGGAGGTGACATTATATAATAAGTGACCTCATATATGGCCTAACTTATATAGTTTTAAAAAGTAGGTGGATAGTACTTATAATAGTAAAATATTCATTTTTATTCTTTTAAAATAACAAACCATGAATGCAGGTCCGTAACGCATATGATATACATTAGATTTCTTGGATACTTAGCACAATCATATTGTTTATTGCTCGTGATACATAAACTAACAATGCTCGCTGAGGCATCCTCACGAGCAACACTCGTTTGAGTATCACGTCCAACAAACGTGTCACTCTCCTAACGAGTTTGGCTCGCTATCCATGCATGCATACAAATGCAAAAGCAGACAGTCACAAGACATAAGTTGTGATGATAAGTATGTCAAGGTGGCAATGACTAAAAAGGTAGGTGTGGCATGGAGGTAGATGCCCAACAACAGAGAATACCATGGAGGCAATGACCTAAAGGATGGGTGTGTCATGATGATAGAGGCCTGACAAATAAGTATGTCATGGAGACAATGACCCAAGGATGGCCAAGCCATGGAGCCAGAGGACCAACAACTGGGTCTGCCATGGAGGCAGTGACCCAAAGGATGGGCATATCATGGAGGTAGAGGTCTGACAATTGGGTATGCCATGGAGGCAGTGACCTGAAAGGATGGGCATGCTGCAAAGGTAGAGGCCTGACGAATGGGTGTGTTGTAGAGACAGTGACCTAAAATAATGGGCATGCTGATACACCTAAAATATATAGTGTTTTTAAATACATTTTTATACCTATTTTTGATGATATTGCACTTTAATAGAAGGTATATTTGTGTTTTCTTGCAGTATGATTAAAATAAGTGACTATGATGAAAGGAGCAATAAAGGATCAAATTTGGAACAAAAATTGAAAGGTGTGAAAAATTGGCCTCTGGTACCTATGCGACGGATGGCTGGTGCATAGACACCACAGTTAAAGTGACGAATTTTATTTGATTTTGGCGTAAATTTGAAAGGATTTTTGAAGCATCATTTGGTTTAAACTTCATTAACTTCTCATCAGTGCTAAAATTCATTTAAAATTTGAATGGATGGATGCATTCTTTGTGGATACATTGAATGTGGACATATTTTGAAGAGACACCAAGGCACCTTTTGGACAATTTTAAAAAGAAGATTTGAAGATCGAAAAATGATTATTGTTGAAGGTTGTGATTAGTGTTAAGAGTAAAGTTTATGTTATAGAGTTATTGAGAGCACACCTATCTACTTCACCACTTTTATTATCAATTGCATATAGTTTTTATTAAAAGTAGAATAGAGATTCAGATTCAACGGAGTTGAGAGCCAACCTCTATTGTATCTTGTAAAGGGAAAGCAAATTTGAAAACGAACTTCAACAGCCTTGTGGAGAAAATTTTTAGATAAGTTTTTTACTTTGTTTTACATTTAGTTTTAAAGTAAGACTTGTTGTGTTTTCACTATGATTTCTACTTTCAAATCAAGTTGTGATTGTGTTTTCTCCATGAATTCTGAGTAGTTTTCTTCATCTTTTTCCTTTTAAATGATGAAGTGATTAAATTATGGAAGGAAGTTGTGTGAAGTATATGATTTCAATGTTGGAAAAAGTTGTGATGATTCACTACCTTGCACTTCATTTACCTCTTGATTTGACCAATTAAGATGTTAAAATTTGTTGTGAGAACATGTAAGAACCAATGCGGTATTGTCTTAATCAACAGCTGGAAAGAATCACATGCAATTGTATGGGTGAGAATTGTAGTTCATATGGTTGGGTGCAAATAAATAGGAAGATATTTCTTTAATGGGGAGTAAAATTAGATGACTTTAGAGTGACAGGCTAAAGCCCCCTAATTTGGTTTGATGTTTTAAATTTTGTTATGTGAAATTAGCCCCAAGGTGGGGGAATCGAGGGAACTCTAGAGTGAGAGCCAGTATCTCCCCTGCCTAACCCATCTACATGATTTCAAAACTTCAAATTAACCAATGTTCTTTATAGAACCAAGTAAGGATAAAGAATATAATTTCCTCTATTTGGCACAACACTTTTTAGATACTTCCACAACAAAATTCCATAATTATTACTGATTCATTGAAAGAGGAAAAAGATATTTTATTCTCTTTTGCTTTCATACTATTTTATAGTTGTGTTAAATTTAGTTGTTTGCTTTACTTCTTATTCAGAAAATACAAAAAAAAATTTAAAAAACTTTATATCTTAAAACATACTTTACAAATCATTTTAAAAGGTTAAAAAAGTTATTTTTCTTATTTCTTTAAAATTTTAGACATTTCCCTATGGGTTCGATATCTCGCGGCTTAATCAAAAAGTCCTATATTACTTGATAAACGATACGTACACTTGTGTAGTATCAAATATTATAAATAATTAAAGTATAATTTCATATCTAAATCATAAGCATAAATATTTAGGGATCAAGTTTTTAGCGCCTTTGTCGGAGTAATTAATTAAAATATCATTTAAAGAAAATTTAAGAAAAAATAAGTTTTTTACTTTTCATTATTTTTTTTAGTGTGTTTTATTTTATTTTGTTAATTGTGTATGCATCGTTCAAGTTCTGAGGGACTTGTGCCTTACGATTCTAAAATAGAGAGAAATATCAGAAAAAAATACAGAAAAAGATAAAAATATTTAAGAAATGACAAATCAAGATCATCAAAATGTTGAAATCCATCAAGAATTTAGACTTTTAAGAGATTATGCTAACCCTACAGTGGATGAACTTCTTGGTAGCATTCAACACCCTGCTATAGTTGCTAATTTCATTTGAACTTAAACCTGCTATTATCCAGATGGTATCTAATAACCAGTTTGGGGGAGCACCAACTGAAGATCCTAATTTACATCTTGCTAATTTTCTAGAATTGTGCGCTACTTTTAAATACGATGGTGTTTCAGACGATGCTATTAAACTTATAATTTTTCCTTTTTCACTAAGGGATAAAGCCAAGATTTGGTTAAATTTGTTAGGACCTGGATCTATCAAAACTTTGCGTGATTTAGCACAAAACTTCCTTGCTAAATATTTTTCACCATCGAAGACAGTGAAGCTTAGAAATGATATGACATCTTTTTGTCAGTTTGAAGGGGAATCTATATATGAAGCATGAGAACATTTTAAAGATCTCCTAAAAAAGTGTCCACATCATTCAATACCAGATTGGTTAATAATTCAGACCTTTTATAATGGATTAGTGGGATCTCTTAGATCTATTATCGATGCTGCTGCTAGTGGTTCATTGAAGTCTAAACAGTTTGCTGATGGTTATGCTTTAATTGAGGAAATGACTACTAATAATTTTTAATGGCTTTCTGAAAGGTTAAACCCTAAAAAGGTAGCCAACATTCATGAAAATGATGCTTTTGCGTTGCTAGCAAATCAAGTTATTGCAATTTCAAGGAAGATAGACCAATTTGGGATGAATTTTTCTTAGCCAACTTCCATCATTGAAGAAAATTCATTAGGCTTAATGGTTGATTCTAAAACTTCATCAAAAACCTTGAAAGCCATAAGTATGCCTAATAACCCATATTCCAATTATTATAACCCTGGTTGGAAAAACCATCCAAACTTTAACTGAAATAATAATAATCAGGGTGTTACTAATCAACAATGGGGGAATAACCAAGTAAAACCATTGGGAAACTGGAACAACTAAGGGAATAATAATTATAGACCAACCTATCCTCTAGGTTTTAATAATAATTCACAATTTAAGGAGAAGAAGTTTTCTATTGAAGAAGTGGTGTTATAAATGGGAAATCAATTACAAAATCAAGGAGCTACAATCAGAAATATTGAGAATCAGTTGGGAAAATTTGCCAATTCATTATGTAATTGATCCCAAGGAACACTTCCTAGTAATACTGAAGTAAATCCAAGAGACAAGACTAAAGAGCAAGTACAAGCTATTCAGTTGAGAAGTGGAAGAGAGTTGGAAGGTAGAGTTCAAAAAGAGACTGAAGTAGAGAAAGAAGAGAAAAAGAGGACGCTCCGAAAGGTTTGGAAAGAGCTATTTCTCCACCTAAGGTTGATTTAGAAAAGCCACCACCTCCATTTCCTTAGAGACTTCGACAACAAAAATTGGATAAGAAATTTTCAAAATTCTTAGAGATATTTAAGAAGCTTAAAATCAATATTCCAATTGCTGAAACCTTAGAACAAATGCCAAGATATGTGAAATTTATGAAGGATATTCTCAATAGAAAGAGGAAGTTTGAAGATAATGAGACTATTGCACTTAGTGAAGAGTGCAGTGCTATAATTAAGAAAAAGCTTCCTGAAAAGCTTAAAGATCTTGGAAGTTTCACAATTCCATGTGCAATCAGAGACAGATTTTTTAGAAAAATTTTATGTGATTTAGGTGCAAGCATTAACCTTATACTGTTATTAATATTCAAAAGACTGGGATTAGGAGAAATAACCCCTACTACTGTAACTCTACAATTAACTGATCGTTCGATCACATATTCTAAAAGAGTTATAGAAGGTTTTTTGGTGAAAGTGGATCAATTTGTCATTTCTATTGATTTCAATGTGTTGGATACGGAGGAAGATAAAGAGATACCCATAATTTTAGGGAGACCTTTCCTAGCCACAAGCAGAGCAATGATAGATGTGCAAAAAGGGGAATTAATGTGCGAGTTAATGATCAAACTGTTACATTCAATATTTCAAAGTCAATGAAGTATCCTGCAAGAGGTAAAGATGATGAATGTTATAGGATGGATGTTATGAAATATTTGAGTGAATGTCATTTCAAGTCAATTTATGAAGATAAATCTGAATGTAAAGAATTGGAACACAAGCAAGAAGAGGAATTATAAGATTCTGAAGATTTTTATGAGGAAGATTTAAATTACATTCATGAAAATTTTGAAATGTTGGACATGACTGAAAAAGATTAATCTTTTGGTCCATCAATTGAAAAACCTCCTGAACTTGATTTA
Source organism: Papilionanthe hookeriana x Papilionanthe teres (assembly GCA_022702705.1). Lineage (NCBI taxonomy): Eukaryota > Viridiplantae > Streptophyta > Magnoliopsida > Asparagales > Orchidaceae > Papilionanthe > Papilionanthe hookeriana x Papilionanthe teres. The sequence goes on along the minus strand of CM040427.1, from coordinate 79,664,000 downwards.
AAGATGCTTCCTAATCATTTAAATTATGCCTTTTTAGGTGATTCCTCAACTTTTCCAGTTATAATTTCCTCTCAATTAACTGAAAGAGAAGAAGAGAATTTTTTTTGAAATTTTGAAGAAATATAAGAAAGCCATTAGATGGACAATAGATGAATTAAAGGAATCAGCCCTTCAAATTGTACACATAGAATCCTTATGGAGGATAACTGGAAACCTCAGGCTGATCCTCAAAGGAGATTAAATCCTATCATGAAAGAAGTTATTAAGAAAGAAATCTTAAAGTGGTTGGATGCTGGAATTATCTATCTTATTTCAGATAGTGCATGGGTCAGGCCTATTTATGGTGTACCTAAGAAAGGAGGAGTTACTGTGACTGTGAATGAAAAAATGAAATAATACCAGTAAGACAAGTTACAGGATGGTGAATATGCATAGATTATAAAAAATTAAACCTTGCCACCAAGAAAAACCATTTTCCACTTCCTTTTCTAGATCAGATGCTGGATAAACTAGCTGGGCATAAATACTTTTGTTTTCTGGATGGATATACTGGTTACCACCAAATTCAAATTGCTCCTAAGGATCAAGAGAAAACAACGTTTACTAGTCCTTATGGTACATTTGCTTTTAGAAGAATGCCCTTTGGTTTATGTAATGCCCCTGCTACATTTCAGAGATGTATGATGACAATTTTCTGTGATTTAATAGAAAAAAGAATTGAAGTTTTTATGAATGATTTTCCAGTGTTTAGAATTTCATTTGAATCATGTTTATAACATCTATTCAAAGTTCTAAAATGATGAAAAGAAACTAAGTTGGTTTTTAACTAGGAGAAATACCAATTTATGGTAGCAGGAGGAATTATTTTGGGACATCGTATATCACAAAATGGTATGGAAGTAGATCCTACAAAAATTGAAGTAATCTATAATTTACCTTGCCCAACTATTGTAAGGGGAATTAGAAGTTTTCTGGGACATGCTGGATTTTACAGACGCTATATTAAAGACTTTTCACAAATTTTAAAGCCTTTATGCCGTTTACTGGAAAAATATGTGATTTTTAATTTTGATGATGATTACCTAAAAGCTTTTGAAACTTTAAAAGAAAAATTAATCACTGCACCTGTTATAGTATCACCTAACTGGGAAAAACCTTTTGAATTAATGTGTGATGCTAGTGATTATACTATTGGAGCTGTTTTAGGTCAGAAATATTATAAGATTTTCAAAGTGATTTACTATGCTAGTAAAAATTTTAATGAAGCTCAAATTAATTATACCACTACTAAGAAAGAGTTATTAGCTATAGTATTTGCCTTTGATAAATTCAGATCATATTTGATTGGAACTAAATGTGTGGTGCATACTGATCATTCTGCTATTAAGTATTTAATGAATAAGAATGATGCAAAACTAAGATTGATTAGATTGATTCTTCTTTTGAAAGAATTTGAACTCGAGGTAGTAGATAGGATGAGTGCTGATAATCAAATTGCTGATCATCTGTCTAGGCTTGAAATTGAAAAATCTCTCTGTGATGCTGAAGAAATTAATGAACATTTTGTTGATGAAAAATTGTTCGTTGTTAATGAGTGGTGTGTTTCGTGGTTTGCCAAAATTGTAAAATTTATTATCAGTGATATTTTACCCTATGGTTTGACATACCCAGAGAAGAAGAAATTTCTATCTGAAGCTAAGACTTATTTTTGGGATGACCAGTTTTTATATAAATAAGGAAAGGATTTGATTATTCGAAGATGTGTGCCTTTAGAAGAAACTTATGAAATTATTCAAAAATGTCATAATCATGATTATGGGGGACATTTTGGATTTGATAAAACTACATTTAAAGTCTTACAATCTGGATTTTATTGGCCTACAATTTTTAAGGATGTTAATATTTATATTAAAAATTGTGATCACGTCAACGTGTAGGCAATATTTCTAGAAGAAATGAGATGCCCCTCAATTATATGTTGGAAATTAAAATATTTGACGTTTGAGGATTAGATTTCATGAGACCATTTATACCATCTTTCGGAAATACATACATTTTAATAACAGTAGACTGTATATCTAAATGGATGGAAGCTGTTACTTTACCTCGATGTGATGCTCAAAGTATTGCAAAGTTTTTAAATAATATTATATTTTACAGATTTGAAATACCAAGAGTAATCATAACTAATGGGGGAAGTCATTTTAGAATTGCGATTATGGAGAAGTTAGTAAAGAAATATCACTTTAACCATCACATTGCTACTGCTTATCATTCATAGACAAGTGGTTTGGTTGAATTAACCAATCGTGAAATTAAAAGAATATTGGAAAAGATTGTTAATTCAAATAAAAAGGATTGGTCAATCAAATTGGATTATTCTTTGTGGGCCTATAGGACTGCCTATAAAACTCCTATAGGAATGTCCCCATATAGGCTAATTTTTGGAAAAGCTTGTCATTTACCAGTTGAACTTGAGCATAAAGCATATTGGGTTATTAAAGAGTTTAATTTTAATTTGAAAGATACCGGAGAAAAGAAATTGTTGCAATTAAATGAGCTTGAAGAGATAAGGAATGAATCTTATGAAAATGCTAAAATTTATAAAGAAAAGATGAAGTTATGCCATGATCGGAAGATTCTTAATAAAAATCTTGAGCAAGGGCAAAAAGTTTTACTATATAATGCAAGATTGAGAATTTTTGCTGGAAAACTTAAGTCCAGGTGGATGGACCCATTTATTGTAATGAATGTTTATTCATATGGAGCTGTGGATATTCAAGGTCATAAGACTGGAAAAATATTTAAAGTGAACGGTCATAGACTTAAACCTTACTTTTCAGTCAACCAATCTAAACCTGATGAAAATCTGATGTTGAGTCACTCAGAATAAGCTCTGGGTATGTCAGGCTGATGACATTAAACCAAACGCTTTGTGGGAGGAAACTCATATTTATCGGTGTGCTTTGCTTTATGTTTGTTTTGTGTGCTTTTATTTGGTTTGATTTGAGAAATGTGGTAGCATTTTGGAGTTTTTTATGTTATAGTAGTGTTTATTTGACCTTATTTAATGACTTAGAGGAGTCAGAATGAAGATTTTGACGTTTGACAGAACTGTGAAAAATGTGCACTGGCGGCTATGCGCCGCTAGTTGGCGCATAGGCACCATAGTTATAAAAAAACGTGAAAAATGAGGTTCTAGAAGCCTAAATCGTGGGTGAGTAGTTTTTGGAGTTATTAAGGAGTTTTAACACGTCTAGGGTCGGTTTTGTGCCTTCCCAAGTCTATAAAAAGGCCCTGAATTTATGAGATACTTGCCCCAGTTCTTATTTTAATTTCTGAGTCTTAAAAAGAGTATTTTGAGTGCAAAAATGTCTTCTTGGGAGAGCAAAGTTAAGAAGAAAGAGGATGCCGATAAGAAGAAGTTTATTTGTGATAATGCGCAAGAGTTGTATAATGGATTTTTGGCTATGAGTATCTAAGGAATTGCAGAAAGGATTACAAAGATCGAGGCTGATGTGGAGTCTATTGATGCAAAGGTATTAATGCACATTTAGCGCACATTGGATGACAACTCAAAATGCAATTCAGTCATACAAGTCAAGTGGAAGAAGCGAATAGAGCAATGTATCTGAAGAATAAATGGATATAAGAAGATGTAAGAGCTTTCAACCAACGCCCGTTTTATCAGATTTATATTATAGATAGTTCAAATGGAACTAATGGTGGTTCTAGATATAATCCACCTAATGGAGATTGGAATTAAATTATGCGTGGTGATGTGATTATCTGTGTTTAGTGTTTTAAGCGTGTGGTTTTTTTTAATGTTTGTGTGTTGCACTTTACATGTGTTTCTTACATCTCAATGATGTAAATTTTTGTTTAATTACATGTGTTTGAACTTATGTATTGGGGAATTTCATCCAAAGTGTTTGGATAAAAATTTGTAGTTTGTATTAAGTGTGTTTTGATATTTAAGTAATATAAGTTTTTGTTTGTGTGAGATTTGTGTGGAATCATTGGAGATTAAAGAGTACTTTTGGAGTAGTAGAAGAGATTATGGGGAGAAATAATTATTTGAAGTGATTAAAGGTGATTAACTTGAATTTTTGATAGAATTAACTTAATTGTCAAAATTTGGGCACTGGCGCCTAAGCGCCAAACCGACGACGCATAAGCGCCAGACTTCGCGGCTAAGCGTCTTATGCCTCGCGCATAGGTGCCGGTTTACAAAAATTGATTTTTTGCAGTTAAAAACCTGAAAGTTATCATTTTTAATACCCTCATCACCTTCAACCTCTTGGTTTCACGAAATAAGAGCCTAGGGCATCATCAAATTGGATCATTTTAGAGCTGATTTCGTCGAAATTTGTCGGATTTGAATTCCTTAAGGTATGATCATTACTCCTAAGTAAAATTTTTTTATTTTCATCATGTATTTTGAGTACATTGTTGAAAAATCCAAAAAGCACTATTCATGGTAAAAATTTGAGCAAAATCATGAGAAATTGCTTGGATTTAGTGGAGTTTGCCTTTGGAAGTTGAGTTAACTAGTTTAGTTTATATTTGGAATTTATGGTGAATTTTTTGTGAATTTTTAGAGATGGCTCCAAAGTCGAAACGCTCGAAAGAAAAAGTAAAATTTGATTTCGTCAAATTTTTCAGTTCTAGAGCAGAGAATCGTTACGTCAATGCGCTCGCATCACGGAAATTGATTCCAGAACGAGTTTTTAACAAGCTAAAAGGAGATATTGAGGAGATGATTGCCAGAAGGAATTAGGAAAGATACTGTTGCTTCTTCGCTATTGCAGTTGTTTCTGTGGTGAGATAGTGCTATGTTAACTTGCCAGCAGCTGAGGAAAATTTGGTGATGTTTAGGGGGCAACAAGTTGATTTTTTACGTGCTGTAAATAATACTTTTTACCGATTATCTCCTGTGATGTTTTGTTTTTATGTGAATTATCATACTTTTGAGGGAGAGTTAGATGAGATTATGGCCTTTCTTACTGATGGAAGAAGCTTGTGGAAGATTACAAATGATAGAAGAGTGAATTTTCAAGACTCTAAGTTGAATGCCACTTCAAAGGCATGATATTACTTCATCTCATCTAAGTTTTGTGCCTTCAAGTCATGTCAGTGAAGTTACAAGGGAGAGAGCTGTTTTGAACCATTATATTCAGCAGGGAAAGCCTTTAAATATTGGAGCTATTATTTTTATAATATTTTGAACAGTGCTAGAGCTACTACTACAACAGGTATGGGATTTCCTTCGCTGATTCACTCGATTTGTGAGCAGTTTGGTGTTAAGTCTGAAACATGGGAAGAGGTTCTTCAGCCACTTAGACCTATTACAAGTGTAAGTGTGAACGCATACACTGTACATTCAGTATTTGGCTGAAAAGGAGGATCTGTTAGAGCTTCCAGTGCTTCTGTTTCTGCTGTTTCTAATTCTCGTGCTTCTACTGCACATGCATCATCCTCCAGAGATTCACAAACTGGATTATTACAGAAGATTTTGAAGAAGGTGAGTCTTACCAGAGAGCATATTAGAGATATGGATGGAAAGGTAGAGAATATTGAGAGGTATATACAGAAACATGATGATTATGAGGAGAACTATCATTAACACATGGATAGACTAATTAGAGGAGATCATAGTGCTGAGTTGCCTCCTCATCCTTATTTTATACCTTATGTGCCATCCATAAATTGGAATGATAGAGATGATGATGAGTAGGATTTGATTTTTTTTATGTGTTGTTGAGTTTGTTATGTTTGTATTTGTGTTGTATGATGTATGGATTTTTATTTGTTGTTGTGTTTTGTTATGGACTCTGATGTTGTGTAGATTATAGTTGGACTATTTCTTCTATGCACATTTAGATGTTTTATGTTGTAATATATGATGTGTTTGTGGTAGTAAATGTTTTTATGTGTTTCTAGTGTTTGAGTTTTTAGTAGTGTCTAATTTAATTCTTATAAATATTAGAAAAATTTAGAACACTATTAGAAACCACTATTTATATAGCATGTTTAAACTTTTCAAAATTTGCTACCATTTATTTTCTAGTATGTTGTGATTTGTGGTGTGTATTTGCTTTGAAAACCTCCACTATTGTAGAAGTCATTTGAAATTTTGAAATTTCTATTTTATGAAAAACTGAATTTGATTTCTTTTTACTCCTTGTTTTTAAACTGTTATACTTGCATATTTAAAATATTAAAATTCCTGCAAGCACGTTATTCTAATTTTTAATTCTTACCCATTTATCATTTTTATACTTAAATGTTTTATCCTAATTAAAAATTATAGTTTGTGGGAAATCAAAAAACAAATTTTCAAAAACTAAAATTTTATTTGTTCTAAAAATACTTAAATAAAATTTGATTTTTGATTGAAAATAATTATGTATATGTTGTTATATTAGGGAAGCAAAATTTTGAATATAGAAATGAGTAAGAGAATTTAGTTAAAATTTATAGCAATGATGAAAAATTTAAAGTAAAAATTTTCTTAATAATGAAATGTTAAATATAGTTAAACTATCTTTAGTAAGAAGTGTTGTATTTTTAGATAAATAGAAGATTTGACTTTTATTTTTCAAAGCTTAAATTTCTTTTATTGAAAATAATTTTCAACACTATTATTATGATTTTTAAGTGAAAGATATATATAAGACCTTTAGTTTAAATGAAAGGGTGGAATTTAAAATCATTAAAGGCCTATCCAGATACAGTAATCCTTGCCTTATATAAAAAAAGAACAAAAACGAAAAAAGAAAAAGAAAAAGAAAAAGAAAAAGAAAAAGAAAAAGAAAAAATTGTATGTAAAAGGAAGGAGAAGCTTGAGGATTTAAGGGCCTAATAAAAAATTGGTTCCATACCTAAAGTTTAAAATTTAAGTTTTGAGAAAATTTAAAGCTTAAGATTATAATGTAGTTAGTAAAATTATTTCCAAATGAAAAATTTTAAGTGAGGAAGATGAAATGTTTGAATCCTATATTTTGAAAAATCTACATGTATTTCTGAATTAGATAAGAACTAAATTTTTTCATTATCCTTTACTTTAGAACCTTCTAAACTTTAAGTTGATCTCATTTATTAAATTTTTTTTCTAAATTGGACTATTTCATTTCTAGAACAAAATTTTGAAACCTTCCTAAAGAAACTCATTTACATAATTTGCATGTTAAAATTTTTTATATTATTAAGTGTCACTTGAGGACAAGTAATATTTTAAGTTTGGGGAATTTTGATACACCTAAAATATATAGTATTTTTAAATACATTTTTATACCTATTTTTGATGATTTTGCACTTTAATGGAAGGTATATTTGTGTTTTTCTTGCAGGCATGATTAAAATAAGTGACTTGATGAAAGGAACAATAAAGGATCAAATTTGGAGCGAAAATTGAAAGGTGTGCAAAATTGGCCTCTGACGCCTATGTGCCGGATGACTGGCGCATAGGCGCTACAGTTAAAGTGAGAAATTTTATTTGATTTTGGCGCAAATTTGAAGGAGTTTTTGAAGCATCCTTTGGTTTAAACTTCACTAACTTCTCATCAGTGCCAAAATTCATTTAAAATTTGAACGGATGGATGCATTATTGGTGGATACATTAAATATGGACATATTTTAAAGAGACACCAAGCCACCTTTTGGAAAATTTTAAAAAGAAGACTTAAAGATCAGAAAAACGGTTATTGTTGATGGGTGTGATTAGTGTTAAGAGTAAAGTTTATGTTAGAGAGTTATTGAGAGCACACATTTCCACTTCACCACTTTTATTATCAATTGCATCTAGTTTTTATTAAGAGTAGAATAAAGATTCAGAGTCAATGGAGTTGGGCGCCAAACTCTATTGTATATTGTAAAGGGAAAGCAAAGTTTAAAAAGAACTTTAAGAGTCTTGTGAAGAGAATTTTCAGATAAGGGTTTATCTTTGTTTTACATTTGGTTTTAAAGTAAGACTTAATGTGTTTTCACTATGATTTCTACTTTCAAATCAAGTTGTGATTGTGTTTTCTCCATGAATTTTGAGTATTTTTCTTTATATTTTTCCTATTAAATGATGAACTAATTAAATTATGTAAGGAAGTTGTGTGAAGTATATGATTTCAATGTTGGAAGAAGTTGTGATGATTCACTACCTTGCAATTCATTTACCTCTTGATTTGGCCAATTAAGATGTTAAAATTTGTTGTGAGAGCATGTAAGAACCAATGCGGTATTGTCTCAATCAACAATTAGAAAGAATCACATGCAATTGTATGGGTGAGAATTGTAGTCCATATGATTGGGTGAAAATAAATAGGAAGATATGTTTTTAATAGGGAGTAAAATTAGAGGACTTTAGAGTGACAGGCTAAAGCCCCCTAATTTGGTTTGATGTTTTAAATTTTGTTATGTGATTTTAGTCCCCAGGTGGAGGGAATCGAGGGAACTCTAGAGTGAGAGATAGTATCTTCCCTGCCTAACCCATCTGCATGATTTTAAAACTTCAAATTAATCAATGTTCTTTATAGAACCAAGTGAGGGTAAAGAATATAATTGCTTCTATTTGGCACAACACATTTTAGATACGTCCACAACTAAATTCCATAATTATTACTAATTCATTGAAAGAGGAAAAAAATATTTTATTCTCATTTTCTTTCATACTATTTTATAGTTGTGTTAAATTTAATTTTTTTATTTTTTTATTCAGAAAATATCAAAAACAAATTTGAAAAACTTTATATCTTCAAACATACTTTACAAAATCATTTTAAGAAGTAAAAAGTTACTTTTCTTATTTCTTTAAAATTTTAGATATTTCCTTGTGGGTTCGATATCTTGAGGCTTAATCAAAAAGTCCTATATTACTTGATAAACGATACGTATACTTGCATAGTATCCCATATTATAAATAATTAAAGTATAATTTCATATATAAATTGTAAGCATAAATATTTGGGGATCACATGCCATGGAGGCAAAGACCCGATAAATGGGTGTGTAGTGGAGATAATGACCTTAAAGGGTGGGCTTACCATGGAGGTAGAGACCCGATAGATATGTGTGCCATAGAGGAAGTGACCCAAAAGGGGTGGGTGTGTCGTGGAGGCAGTGACCCAAAAGACGGGTGTTCCATAGAGGCGGTGGCCTAAAAGAGGTGGGTGTGCCGTGGAGGTAGCGACCCGAAAGATGACATTCTTTGTTGGGGAGAAATATAAGAGGGAGGTGAGTGTATTAACAGACACTCGAAGTGCAACCCAAGCAAATGGTGATGACCATGCAAAATTTCATGCAAGACACGCGGCATGAGAGGTGTTGTGCTTGGATGCCTAAGGCATAGAAACACCGCAGGGGAGAATTACACCTTACCCCAATAATGACCAAACACATGCATATGACAAGAACATATAAGGTATAATCCACAATCCAAGCAAGCAGTCAGACTCATTCACATGTACAACTTGCACTATGCAATTGATTGGTTGACCAGGTCAAATCAGTTAGTCAGACTGAAGTGGTCGGTTGACTGGGCCGAGGCGACTGGTCAAACCCAAGTGTCGGTTGACCGGGCTAGGGCGACGGTATAACCAAAATGGTCGGGTAACCGGGCCCGTGATGACCCGACCCGTAATTACACAGATATTTATACTCCAAAATTTTTCTAAAAATCTATCCCAATTATTATTTAGTGGCTAGTGTGAATAAATAAAATAATTTAATAAATATATAATAAGCCTTCACATTAGGGGTACTACACAAGTTTATGTATCGTTTCAAATAATATAGAGTTTTCTTTAAAAACCCTAGTATCGATCCCACGGGGAAAGCTATAACTCTTAATACTGACTTGCAAAACCTTTATCTAAATTGCAGATAAATATGATAGGAGATAAATATCAAAATTTTTGTAAAAGATTAAGACTAAAGTTAAGCAGAAAGTACAATAAAGTTTAATAGATTTATGAAGTTTAAAAGACTAATAAAGTTTAAAGGTGAGTTTGAATGTTATATAAAAACTTTCCCCATGCAAAGAGATGCTAATAAATGTAGGATTTGAATGATTAAAAATATGAAATGATGTATTGTGACAAATATGAGCATACATATTCTTTACCCCCTCTCGGTGCTAGCAAAGAACATTAGCTAACCTAAAGTTCGTCTCCAATTTGTGTAGTATTACTGAGTAGATTCTAGCCTCTCACTTTTAGATTACCCACTATGTTCTCTCTATAGGACCAATTAGAGAACCTTAGATCCAAACTTAAGATCAAATTGATAAAATAATCTAGTATGTCACCCTAGAAACATCAACTCTAAACCCATCAAAACTTATCTACCTATTTATTTGCACTCCCCCTTAGACGATCAGGATAGCTCTTTCCAGAGTGAAGTGTTGCATTCACAAGTTGAATGAAATCATAGTCCTCTAGGGTCATTATGTTTCTCAATAGATTTTAACCTCACAAATGGCCAATTTTCAAAGTCAACGAAGAATCGGTGTAAATACCATCACAATTTTTAAAATAAAAAGAAATCTTTATAACCATTCTCATCCAACAGGATTAATTCCTAAATGCAAGGAGAAAGAAAATGAACTAGTTAGAATTCATGGAGATAAAACAAAATCACAAGGTTTGTATTGATAGTAAAGTCTTAACAACAAAAATTAAACACAAATACAAGATAACTTATGTTTTCTCCCCATACAATTCTTGCCTCCTAGAGTCTCCTTCAATTAATTCTCTAAACTCTTACACAAACTCTTACTCACACACACAAAAAAAAGTAAATCTTCATAAAACCTCTTCCAAAGTCTCCCAATGGTCTCTAAAAGTCTTTTCTAAATCTCTTTTTTGTCCAGAATTTGCCCCTATTAATAGATCTCTGAAAATAACCAAGGGTTGCTTTAAGCACCCCTTTAAATGGCCAAATTCAATGCATCTTATAAAAAATTTGTTACTGGAACTATAACGCCAGTCTAGGGAGCTATAGCGCCCAGTTCATTCGATAGATGACGCTATGGCACCATACAAAACTAAAATTAGGTAATTTTTAGGTTGATCAATTCCCCCAAACTTAAACGTTACATATCCTCAAGTAACTTCTTGCACTATGTTGAATTTTATAACTTATGGTAGTAAGTTTTGCTTAAAGATTTCTATAGTTATTGTCATATAAATGCAATAGTAAAACTCTAAGGTTAATACTAAAATATAATAATATTTAGTAGTCAAGTCCAAGACTATTTTCTATTCATTTCAATAATAACTGCAATTTTTCATATTTAGGATGCCTAGAAGAATTACCTGAAAAAGAATTTTATGAGAAATCTATTAGTAAGGATGCTAATACTTTAAAAATAAGTTCAGAAATGTAATTAAGTCTCCTTCTTTAAGATGATTCAAGTGAAGTCAATTTTTTATTAAGCATCTCCTCAAGTTTCTCCTCACATTTTTTTCCTTTTTTTTATTTTCTTTTCTTTTTATTATTTTGCTTTTCTTTTTCTTTTTCAAGATCATTTTTAATCATTTTATTTCTTTTTTTTTTCATGTGAGGATTACTATATATGGATATCCTTTAATGATGTTAAACTTCACAATCCCCTTCTTAAAGTTAAAAACTTCCCACATTTCCTTACTTGATAAATGTGTATTAGCTTTGAAATTTTTTTTTCATAAAGTCTCAATTCTTTCTTTTATGGTGTAAATCTAAGATCTTTTATATTTCCAAAAATATAATTATGTTTAATTTGGATAGTAAAAGCATAATTTTATGCTCTTTTACTAAATATCTTACCTATAGAACTAACCTTTATTATTTAAAAAAATTAATTAAGTCTACTATAACATTTATAAAAGTAAAAAAATAGTTATCTAAAGCTAACCCAACATACCACAAGAGATGTTAAAATAATTTTAAAATGTAGTTTATTGAGGACAAATAAGGTTTAGCTCTTAAAAAATTTTTCTCCCTTCCCCCAAACTTAAAAATTTAAAACCGTATAGCTAATGAAGAAAGAGAAAATTTTTAAAAACTTTAATCAGGAGAATAGTACAGGTACCAGTAGTAATGATAGGTGTTAAGCAGTAGTAAATCTAAATTAGTATGTATAACAATAAAAGCACTCTAGCACACAAAAATGATATAAACAGGAGCAAAAAGTAAATAATAAAACAGTAGAAAAAAAAGGTGCAACACATAAGTTCAATACAAATTTACACCTAAGTAACTAAACAAAACATTAATATAATACTCCAACAATAACAAATCAAATAACTAACAAAAAAAATCCAAATATAAGATCTACAGTAAAGAAAGAAAAAAATACTCTAATCATCCTCTTCCTCATCATCCGCATCCACATCAATATCCTCTTCCATTTTTCCACCACTCTCATTTTGGAGAAAACCTTGGGCAAGAAGGAATTTCAACTGAATGATCGCCCTTCAAAAATTTCACCAGAGACTCAATAAAAGTGGCATAAAACTCAAATCTCCTCTGCTAATACTCATCATTATGATCCAAGTGTTTTTTCAATTCTTGCATCTAATTTTGTAAAAATAAAATATCACCTTGTTGAATGATGATCTACTTTAGAATTGTGTCTAAAGTAGAAGTATCAGATGTGGAAGGTTTATAAGCTGAAGCTGAAGCTAAAGTATAAGGAATGTCAGAACCTCCACTCCTGGATCCACAACCAGTATGCATTCCATACATCTATAAATTTATTTCTCCAATGGGTTTAGGAGCTGGAAAAATTTCCTCCCATGACTCATACTTAACTCCCGATTCTATGCACATGATGGAAATAAGAGAAAAGGGGGTAACCCATTGATACACCTAAAATATATAGTATTTTATGCACATTTGTATACCTATATTTGATCATATTGCACTATAATGGAAGGTATTTTTGTGTTTTCCTTGCATGTATGATTAAAATGACTGATTATGATAAAAAGGAGCAAAAAAGGATCAAATTTGGAGCAAAAATGGGCTATGTGAAAATTTGTCCTGTGGCAGCTAAGCGCCGCATGGTTGGCGCATAGGCGCGAAAATTTAAAAATACAAATTAAATCAAATTTGGCACCATTTTTAAGGGGTGTTTGAAGCAACTTTTGGTGGTAATTTTCTTAACTTACTTTGGGCGGCAAATTTGAATGAAGAGATGCAATCTTTTGTGGATACATTGAATTTGGACATATTTTGAAGAGACACCAAAGCACCTTTTGGAGAATTATTAAAATGAAGACATGGAATTAGTTTAAGCTCTTCTTAGAGTCTTCTTCTAGTCTTCTTAGTTTTCTTTTAGTCCTCCTTAGTCTTTTTAGAGTCAGTTAGTTAAATCTTTTTAGTTTAAAAGAGTTTAAAGGAGAAAGGGGTTGGTGTGAAGCCTTCTTCTCACCAATTTTCTTTCATCCATTTATCTAGTTTGTATTGGAGTCTAAAGTTAAAGTTGGAGTTAACAGATTTGGGCGTCAACCTCTGTGGAGTCCTTTAGTGGAAAGTAAAATTTCAGAGGAACTTCCGGAGTCTTGTGGAGAGGATTTTCATATAAGTGTTTATCTTTGTTTTTACATTAAATTTTTAAGTAAATCTTGTTGTGTTTTCACTATGATTTCTACTTTCAAATCAAGTTGTGTTTGTGTTTTCTCCATGAGTTCTGAGTAGTTTTCTTTATCTTTTTCCTTTTAAATGATGAAGTTATTAAATTATGAAAGGAAGTTGTGTGAAGTATATAAGTTTAATGTTGGAAGAAGTTGTGATAATTTATTTCCTTGCACTTAATTTACTTAGTGATTTGGCCAATTAAGATGTTAAAATTTGTTGTGAGATTATGTAAGTTCCAATGCGGTATTATCTCAATCAACAAATGAAAAGAATCACATGCAATAGTATGGATGAGAATTGTAGTCCATATAATTGAATGCAAATAAATAGGGAGATATGTTTTAAATGGGGAGTAAAATTGGAGGACTTTAAAGTGATAGGCTAAATCCCCTAATTTGGTTTGAGGTGAAAAGTTTTGTTATGAGATGTTCTCCCCCAGGTAGAGGAAATAGAGGTAACTCTAGAGTGCCCATCAACAAAATTTCAAAGCTTCAAATTAACCAATTTTCTTTATAGAACCAAGTAATGTTAAAGAATATAATTGCTTTTATTTGGCACAACACATTTAGATACTTCCCCAATGAAATTCCATAATTATTACTGATTCATTAAAAGAGGAAAAATATATTTTATTCTCATTACTTTCATATCATTTAGCAGTCTTGTTAATTTTAGTTGCTTGCTTACCTTTTATTAAAAACATCAAAAATAAATTTTAAATTATCTATTTTAAAACATACTTTACAAAATCAATTTAAAAAGTAACCATTTAATTTTCTTATTTCTTTATATTTTTATACATTTCCCTGTGAGTTTGATATCTCGGGGCTTAATCAGAAAGTCTTATATTACTTGATAAATGATACGTATACTCCCTTATCATAATTAATTAAAATATATTTCTTATTTGCTTCAAAATCAAGTTTTTGGCATCCGTTACAAAGAAAGAAATCTTATCATTGAAAAGAAATATAAATATAAAGTAAAAAATGTAAGCATAAATATTTGGAGATCAAGTTTTTGGCATCGTTGCCGAAGAAATTAATTAAAATTTCATATAAAAAAAATTAATAAAAATTAAAACCCTTTACTTTTCTTTGCTTTTGTTAGTGGGTTTTACTCTATTTTACTTTATTTTTGTATGCGTAGTTCAGTTTCTGAAGGACTTGTGCCTTATGATTATGAATTAGAGATAACTATCAGAAAAATCAAAAAAATTATAAATACTGAAAAAGATAAAAATATTCAAGAAATGATGAATCAATAAAATCAAAATGTTAACATCCATTAAGAATTCAGATTTTTAAGGGATTATGATAACCCTACAGTGGATGAACTTCATGGTAGTTTTCAATACCCTGTTGTAGTTGCTAATTCATTTAAACTTAAACCTGCTATTATCCAAATGATATCTAATAATCAGTTTGGGGGAGCACCAACTGCAGGTCCTAATTTACATTTTGCCAATTTTCTAGAATTGTGTGCTACTTTTAAATATGATGTTGTTTCTGATGGTGATATTAGACTTTTTCTTTTTCCACCGTGTGCTCATTTTAAAGCCCTTTTTGATAAAAAATGTCTATAGATTCACCAATTGACAAATCCCATGGCTTTCAATTTCAAAATTTCTTCAAGAAATTAAATTTTTAATAGAAGAAAGTTCATCCGTTTTGAAGCATGGAAACATTACGACAAAGGCCTTATGAAGAAAAGAATAATCAAGGAAAGAGGCGTTGTGAATTTAGGAGTGAGTAATCCAATTACTTCAATGGAAGAGACAACTGTGCAAAGGCATTAGGAAGTACTTTGCTACGCTACTGCTGTGGTAGTCATTCCTGTGGTGAAAGATTTTTATGCAAATCTTCATGGAATCAACCAAGGAGTCGTCTACGTTTGAGGAAGGTGGGTACCATTTACTCCTTCTATGATAAATGATTTGTTCATGATTTAATGTGTTCCAATTTACCACTACACAAATTTCATCCCTACAAGAGATTTCATGGATGATGTCTATCGATTCTTGACTGATGAAAATGAAAGTTAGGATACAAGAGATGACAGTCGTATAAGTTTTTCTTCAACAATCTTGAATCCTATATCAAAGAAATGGCATTTCTTTATTTATTCAAAGTTACTTCATACTATGAAAATCAGTAAATTTACAAAGGAGAGTGACATTCTGAATTATTGCATTCAAATGGAAAAACCTATTGATGCGAGCTCTATAATTGTGAAATCTATTTTGGGCTTAATTGTGCATGGATCTACGTGTGGATTAGGACATCCTTCTACCATATTTCTACTTTGTAGTCAGTATCAAGTGCCATATAAATAATAGGGAAAGGTGCTTTTGACTTGGAAGCCCATGGACTCGACAAATTATCATAATTGCATAGGATATGGAGAGGAAGATGACATGAACATTATTGTGGATCAACCAACTCAGAATTTATCACCTTTACAACCATGCATTCCTGATAGTTCACAAATTATTCTGAAAATGGTTAAAAAAACTAGAGAAAGAAGTTTAGAACATTATGAATGCAATAAAAAACATTTCTGAATTTTTTGATCATCTTGATTGGAAGATGAAGGAGCATTTTGATAACACTGGACAAATTGAAGAGGGTATGATACATATGTTTAAGAAGAATGCTTGGATCGAAGTAGATTGGACTGATGAATTTCCATACTGACCTTTTTTCTAGCTTTATGTGCATCACCAAATCATGGGAGACATTCGAGAAGAATATAGTACTGATGCTGATGAGTAAGAGTGACTCTGAAGACTGGATTTCTAGTATTTGAATTTATATGTGCTTGTGTGTTTGCTATGGATTTGCTTTGAATTTAGGATGCTTTATTTCTTTGATTGAGTATTTTTTGTGTAGTTTTCAGTGTTAGAGTATTGTGTTTTAATTTCGACGCTAAACTTTTATATTGTGTGGCTTGCATTCATTAGTGATGGTGTGGATTCAAAGCTTTGCTTGCCAGTGTTGGATTATATATATAAATGTGAAGTTTTGTGTTCTTTGTGTAATTTGTTGTTAGTACACCACTTAATGAAGAAGATTAATGCTTAATAAGGCTAATTAGATGATGGTGTGACTAAGAAATAACTAAATTCACGAAAAAATTGAAAATCTAAAATTTTGCTCTAGGCGCCAACGACGCCCGAAAACTGAACTCCAGATTTTTCTAAAAAATCCTGAAATCTGCACGGTTAAAGCCATTTTTACCTCTTTTAGTCATATTCTACCTCCAACCTTGGATGAAATTGTTTATAGGGCTTGGTTTTACTCGGATTTGAGGCGATTTGAGGAGGAAAGGAACTTGGATCTCATCTTCTCTTTTAAGAACTTTACTTTAAACTTGAAATTTTTTATTTTCACCATAGATTACTCATACATTTCAGAAATCTAAATTTTTGAAGTTTTTGGAGAAAACTTTGATAGAATCCATGGTGGAAAGTTCTTACCCATTAGAATGATCTTTGGAGTCTACCACTTTATTATCTTTGAATTTATTGAGTTTATTTGCACTTTTATAGATTTTACCATGGCTCCAAGAATGAGTAAGGGGAAGAGGAGATTAGATTTTGATGAGAAGAGATTTATTAACATGAAGGCCTAATACCAGTACAATTCCCAACTTTCAACTAAGAAAATTATTTAGGACCGTGCTTTTCTAGGTCCGGGCGGAGTCCTTGAAAAGGTAATTATTGATAGCGATGGGAGGACTTTTACTATTTTACTGCCGAGGCTATTGTGGGCATAGTGCGAGACTTCTATGCCAATTTTGATGAAACTTCTGACGAGCATGTGTTTGTGTGTGGAAAGATGGTAGAATTTACCCTGGATCATATTAATGAATTTTATCAATTGAGGGGTTCCTTCTGCGAGTACACCCAATTCAGTGCTACTGATGATGCTTTAGATGAAGTGATTACATATTTAATAGATGGAAAAGGAGAGTGAAAGCTAAAGCACAAAAAAAAAGTCAGCTTTTCTACTTCGAAGTTAAATGTTCCATCTAAAACCTGGTACTATTACATTTCTGCAAGTTTATTACCTACATATCATCACAGCGAAGTGACTAGAGACAGAGTCATTCTAAACTTCTGTATTCAGCAGAAAAAATGATTACTATTGGCTTTGTCATCTATAAGAATAACCATAATATTGCTAAGGGTGAGACCACTGGTAGATTGGGCCATCCTGCCTTGATTTTCACACTATGTGAACAATCAGGAGTAGATTTTGGTAGGGATGAAGAAAAAGTTATGCCTCTAAAACCTATTGGAAGAGAAAATATTAAGACCTATGAATCTCATGTTGGATGGAGAGCTGGGAGTAGTAGACGTGATATTCCTTCTAATTCTAATGCTCCTACTCTTCATGGAATTATGAAGCAACTGATGATTCAACAGGGAGACATTTTAACAATGAACAATAAGATCGAACATTTAGAGGCTAGAAATGCATATAATGATGATTTTATGGTGAGAAGAATGGAATATGAAGCTACATACAATGAAGCTTTGGTTAGATTCATGAAGGTTGATCATACTGTGGAATTCCCTGCTTGCCCTAGTTTTACTCCATATCAACAACAAGGTTTAGATGTAGAAGAAGAAGAAGAAGAAGAAGAAGAAGAAGAAGAAGAAGAAGAAGAAGAAGAAGAAGAAGAAGAAGAAGAAGAAGAAGAAGAAGAAGAAGAAGAAGAAGAACATGAAGGGAGTGTTTTTATGTTACTTTGATTTGTTCTTATGTATTATTTATTGTAGAACTTGTGATTTGTTTTATGTTTGGTTGCTTGATGAGACTCTGTGATGTGAGTACATTTGTTTATTTTTAAACTGTTTGTTTAAATTTGGATTTTAATTGTTGTATGTTTTAATGAACTGTTAAATGTTTAGTTTAAGTTTTAAATATCTCTTTACCCATGCAAATCTTTCGTATGTCATGTTTAGCTCACTTTATATATTGTTATATACCTGTTATTATGAATGCTTCATCAATACCTGCGTAGCTTGAAGAGAAGAAAAATGGAAGACCCGGTACATACAGGTTAGTACTTTTTGTTCTTTCTTCCTACTTTTATATTTCTAAAGTAATATATGTTGAAAAAGTTAAGTTTGAGGCAAAGAAAGAGTAAACTTTATTTGTCCTCAGATGAATTATTTATTTTTAAAACTACTTTTAACATGATTTTTGGTAAGAATTTAACTTTAGAAAGTTATATTTTTTTATTTTAATCAAATATTATAGTAGACTTTAGAATTAAGTTTTAATAATGAAAGTTAACTTTAGGGTTAAGATGTTTAGTATATGAGTATAAGACTATAATTTGCTATTTAAAGTAAAGGAAAGAGTATTTTTGAAATGTTAAGAGTCTTAGGATTACATGTAAAAAGAAAGGATTGAAATTTTATGAAGTATATACTAATATTGATGTATAAAGAAAGAAATGTAATGAGTTATAACTTAGGAAAAGGATGGTGACGTTCAAAATCATTAAAGGCTATCCAGATATAGTATTCCTCACATAAAAAAAAAGAAAAAGAAAATAAAAGAAAGGGTTGAAAAATAAT
This sequence comes from Papilionanthe hookeriana x Papilionanthe teres, assembly GCA_022702705.1. Lineage (NCBI taxonomy): Eukaryota > Viridiplantae > Streptophyta > Magnoliopsida > Asparagales > Orchidaceae > Papilionanthe > Papilionanthe hookeriana x Papilionanthe teres. The sequence goes on along the minus strand of CM040427.1, from coordinate 79,644,796 downwards.
CCATATATGAAAAGAAAAAGAAAAAGAGAAAAAAAAAATCTAATTGTGAGGAGAAGTTTAAGGATATGCCTAATAAAAAATTGGCTACACTTGAATTAACCTAAAGGAAAGAACTTAACCACATTTTTGGATTTATAGTGATGTGTTAGTATCTTTTTTAGTAGAGTATTCATGAGAGTTCTTTTTCATATGATTTTTATAAGTGTTCTTAATATGACAAATTGCACTAATTTTTGAAATGAATAGAAGACTAGAACTCTTATACTTGCTTACTAAATATATTACCTATAGTTTGACTCAAATTATTAAAACTGATGTAAAGGTCTTGCTATTATATTTATGAATAAAAAATTGTAGCAATTATAAGGTTAAATTCACTACCATGAGTCATAATTTTTATGTAGCAAAAGAGTTACTTGAGGACAAGTAAAAGTTAAGTATGGGGGATTTTGATGCACCAAAAAATATTTGATTTTCACCTATATTTTATACTCATTTTTTGTGATATTGTGCTTTAATGAGGGTAATTGTGATGTTTTATTGTAGGTATGTTGATTTTAGGCATTTGGAGCAAAAGAAAGTAAAAAAGGATAAAATTTGAAGTCAAATGAGGCAATTTTTTGAAAGCAGGCTTTGGGAACCGACGACACCATTTGACAGAGAGTTTAAAATTAAATCACGGTACGGGCGCTGACGTCGCTCAAGTCCAGTGCTAACGGTGCCCAGGACGGTTACTCACAATTTCATTGTAGATTCGACGTATTCAGATGCTTTTTGGAGGGTTTCTTGAGGCATATCTTGGGAAACTTGTCTCTACACTATATTATAATGAAAAAACTGCCATAAATGGGGGAGGAGTCATAGTTTTAGTGTGTTAGGCATTGGTGTGAGTGGAGAAAAGTGAAGAGTCACTGTAGAGAGTCTTGTGGAGTCTTGTTTGGAGTGAGTTTTGAGTGTTGTTGTCAAAAGAGAAAGACAATCAGATGAACTTTAAGGGATTTGCTTTGGGGAAGAGTTACAGATAAGTTGTGTTTTGTATGAACTTTCTTTTATATATAAATTTAATGCTTTCTTGTATCTTCCTTATGACTTCTGAGTAGATTTCTTTGTCTTTCTCCTTGCAATGATATATGGTGAAATGAAGAGATAGATTGGATTTTTTTTTTTAAAATCTTAAATACTTGTGATGATTTTACACTTCGTTCTTCATTTACTTTTTGATCTGGCCAATTGAAATGTTAAAATTTATTGTGAAACATAAGATTCAAAAGGACTATGAGTTCTATAATAAAATGGAGATCACATTCAATTCTATGGATGAGAATGTAGTCCATATGGTTGAGTTTAAATGAATAAGGAAATATACTTTGTTGTGCGTAGAATTGGATATTTTAAGGGTGACAGAATAAAATCCCCAATTCGGTCCTCGTGCTTGGAAACTAAAGCATGAATTATCCCTCAGGGGAGGGGGAAGTGGGAGCTCTGAAGTGGGAGCCAGTATCCTCTCAGCCTAACCATAGATTTAGGGACCAAAAAAAGGATTGACTGATTTCTTTATGCACTTGGCAGAGGGTAAAGAATAGGAATGCTCCTATTTGGCACAATGCAATTTCCAACAATCTGAATCTTTTATTAACCATAAACTCATTGCAAGGGGAATGATGCTTTTTCAAAATTTAAATCTTTTGTTATTAAAATAGTTAAGCTTTATTTATAATTAGTAAATTTACTTTGCAGTTTAAATAGTAGTTTGGTAATTTAGTTCCTTTAGCATAATCAAATATTATCAACTTGTGCTCTGAGCACCTGGACTTAAGTTTTCCTGGAAATAATTTCAATTTTGTATTATATAATAAACTTCTTGTCTAGGCTCAAACTGTTTCTTTCAAAATCTGATCATGCCACATTTTTATTTTCTCTTTATAAATTTTAGCATTTTCAAATGGTTCATTTCTTATTTCATCAAGTTCATCTAATTGCAATAATCATTTATCACCTAATAGCACAACTAGCGTTATGCTCCAATTTAACTGGAAAAAGATAAGCTTTCCTATATATGAACCTATATGGTGACATTTCTATAGAAGTTTTGTAAGCAGTCCTATAGGCCCATAATGCACTATCGTCTAACAGAACAATATGTTCTATTAGGATTTACAATCTTTTCCAATATTTTTTTAGTTTCATGACTGGATACTTCTGCTAAACTACTGGTTTGAGGGTGGTAAGCTATGACAATTTGATATTTAATCCCATACTTTTGAGTTAATGTTTCAATTATTATGTTCATAAAATGACTTCTCCCATCTGTAATGATTACTCTCGGCATTTCAGATATTGTAAAAATATTTTTCTTTAAAAATTTTGCAGCACTCTTAGCATCACAATGAGGTAAAGCAACTACTTCAATCCAATTAGAAACATAATTCACTGCGATCAAAATATAAAATTTATAGAAGATGATATAAACGGTCCCATAAAATCTAAACACCAAATATTAAAAATTTTAACTTCCAGAGTAACTTTAGAGGCATTTCATTTCTTCTAGAAATATTGTCTACTCTTTGACATCTATCACATGATTTTATATATGTATTAACATATCCAAATAACATAGGCCAATAAAATGCATATTATAAAATCTTAAATGTAGTATTATTAACCCCAAAATGTCCCCTGGAATCTGATTTATAGCATTTTTGCATTATTTCTTGGGTTTCCTCTATTGGCACAAATTTTCAACTAACTAGGTCCTTACATTGTTTACATAAATAAGGGTCATCCCAAAAGAGAAATTTTGAATCATGAATGAACTTTTTAATTTGATGGTTATCTAATCTGTAGGGTAAAATTTTGCTAACTAACTAGTTCACTATATCGGCATACCATTGAATTCACCATTCATTAATTGCATATAATTATTCATTAGAAACATTTTCATTTATTTCATCATTAAATTTAAACATTATTTTCCTATTCAAGCCTTGACAAATGATCAGCTATTTTTTTATCAATACCCTTCCTGTTCACAACTTGAAAATCAAATTCTTGCATTAGAAGGACCCATCTAAGTAATCGTGGTTTTGCATCATTCTTCAACATTAAATACTTTATAGCAGAATGATCAGTATGCATAATACATTTTTCTCCAATAAGATAAGATCTAAATTTATCAAAAGCAAACACTATAACTAATCATTCCTTTTTAGTAGTAGTGTAATTAATTTGAGCTTCAATAAGAGTTTTACTATCATAGTATATTAGTTTAAAAATTTTATCATATCTTTGCCCTAAAAAAGCCCCTATAGCATAATCACTAGCATCACACATTAATTAAAAGGGTTTTCATAATCAGGTGAAACAATAATAGGTGCATTTCTTTAATAAATTGAAGGCATTCAGGAATTCCTCATTAAAATCAAAGTTTGTATCCTTTTCCAAAAGATGACACTGGCTTGGAAATTTTTTACAAGTCTTTAATATAACGCCTGTAGAAACAAGCTTGTACCAGAAAACTTCTGATTCCTCATACAATAGTAGGAGGGGGTATTTCAATAATAATTTGAATTTTTGTTAGATCTACTTCCATGCCTTTTTCTGAAATCTATGTCCTAACACAATTTCTCCTGCAACCATAAACTAGTTTTTCCCAATTGAGAACAAGGTTTGTTTCTTCGCAGCATTTTAGAACCCTTTTTAAGTGATCTAAACATGAATTAAAAGTGGTTGCAAAAACTAAGAAATTGTCCCTAAAAACTTCAATTCCTTTCTCAATCAAACCATAAAAAATTGACATCATACATCTTTAAAAAGTTGCAGGTGCATTACATGATCCAAATTCCATTCTTCTAAAAGTAAAAGTCTCATATGGACTAGTAAATGTTGTCTTCTTATGAGCCTCAAGAGTGATTCGCGATTTTAAATATACTTAAAAATGTAAGAATTCGTCACAACTACTAAAAGATATAAATCCTTAGCAATGATACACCTAAAATATATAGTATTTTTTATGCACATTTTTATACCTATTTTTGATGATATTGCACTTTAATGGAAGGTATTTTGTGTTTTTCTTGCAGGTATGATGAAAATGAGTGATTATTGATGAAATGAGCAAAATTGGATCAAATTTGGAACAAAAAAATGAAAAATGAAAATTTGGGCACTAGCGGTTAAGCACCGCTGGGCCGACACTTAGCCACCACAGTTAAAAATTGAGTTTAATTTAAATTTGGCGCCATTTTCAAAGGGGATGGGATGCAACTCTTGGTGGAAACTTCCATAACTTCCTTTGGGCGGCAAGTTTGAATGAAGGGGTGCATTCTTTGGTGTATACATCGAATATGGACACATTTTGAAGAGACACCAAGGCACCTTTTGGTTTAATATTTAAAGAGAGTCTTAGAAAAGATTAGGGGCTCTTCCTTTGCCTTTTAAAGGGCTCTTCCATTGCATTTTTTACAGAGTTTTTATAGAGTTTTAATTAGGAATAGGAGTAGAGAGTATAAAAGAGAAAAGGGTAGGATTGAAGCCTTCTTCTTTCCACTTCTTTTCTTTCCTTTAGTTTAGTTTTTATTGAAGTCTGAAGTCTGTTTCTGAGTCATCGGAGTTGGGAGACCCGCTCTGAGGAGTAGTTTAGTGAAGAGTCAAGGTTTCAGAGGAACTTCCCGAGTCTTGTGGAGAGGATTTTCAGATAAGTGTTTACTTTTGTTCTTACATTTAGTTTTTAATTAATACTTGTTGTGTTTATTGTTTTTCTTATGGTTTTTAATTTCAAATCAATGTGTTTTTGTATTTTCTCAATGCATTCTAAGTAGTTTACTTTATCTTTTCCTTTCTTAAATAAAGAAGTAAGTAATTCATGAAGAATTATTGTGGAAAGTATATGTGTTTAAAGTTGGAAGAAGTTGTGAAAATTGATTCTATAAACTTTATTTACTTCTTAATTTGGCCTGTTGAGATGTAAAATTTGTGGTGAGATTATGTAAGATCCAATGTGGTATTATCTCATAAAAGTTAGAAAGATTCACATGAAATTATATAGGTGAAAATTGTAGTTCATATAATTGAATGCAATATATTAGAAGATGGTTTAAAAGGGGAGTAAAATTTAAAGATTTTTAGTGTGATAGGATAAAAGCCCCTAATTTAGTTTGAAGTTTTGAATTTTGTTATGAGAAGTTAGCTCCCAGGTAGAGGGAAATGAGAGATCTCTAGAGTGAGAGCTGGTATCTTCCCTGCCTAACCATGTTCATAATGATAAAATTTCAAATTAACCAATGTTCTTTATAGAACCAAGTAAGGGTAAAGAGTACATTTGCTTCTATTTTTCACAACAAATTTAAATACTTCCACAATAATGTTTTCATAATTATTACTACTTTATAAAAGAAAGAAAAAGATAATCTAGTTAATAGTGTTTTTCATACCATGTTTACAATTATTATCATTTTAATTTCTTGTTTGACTTTTATAAGAAAATTTAAAGATTGAAATCAATTATCAAACTTTTTAAAATTAAAACATACTTTTAGAAGCCAATTAAAAAAAAGTAAAAAAATAATTTTCTTATTTCTTTAAAGATTTTACACTTTCCCTGTGGGTTCGATATCTCGGGGCTTAATCAGAATGTCCTATATTACTTGATAAACAATACGTATACTTGCGTAGTATCCCATATTATAAAATCATAATTTTCATATCTAAATCATCAGAACATATATTTAGTGTGCAGTCAAGTTTTTGGCGCACATATATTTATCTTGGATCAAGCAACAACGCTAAAAATTTGTTCTGGAGCGTAATTTTAATTTTAGTAACAATAAAATATTATAATCTTTTGATCGCAGAGTTACCTTTAAACGCAATTATACATATCACTCAAGTAATACTGGGCTCTAGTGGAGTCCTGAATATCGATCCCACAGGGAATATATTAAAGCCTACAGACTAGGATTATATAAACCAATTCTGAATCACAACTAAATCGAAATTGCCTATCTGTCACTAATAAGCAATCGACAACAATATGAAATTCTAATATTTGAACTAGTTCTACTAACAAATTACTAATATTACTAAAGTTAAGTTGAAATTTATAATAGCAAGTGATAATTAGAATTAGTTTTATATGTGTTGTGTCAAATAGGAGCATACCTATTCTTTATCCTTTGGTCCAGGTATAAAAAAACATTGACTAATCCTATGCTTGGTTACTAAATCTGCGGCTAGGCTGGGAGGATACCGGCTCTCACTTCTGAGCTCCCACGTTCCCCTTGCATAAGGGCTAACAATCTACACCTCAGCACCCAAACGATAGGACCAAATTGAGGATTTTAGCCTGTCACTCTAAAAATCTCCAATTCTACGCCTGATTTAATATTATTTCCCTATTTATTTGCACTTCTCCTTTCAAGGATTTACCCATCTACCTTTCAAAGACAAATGTGTTACATAGTAGTTAAGAATTCTTAGCCCACGGTCAGATCTTAAGAATTTTTCACAGATTTTAACAATACAAATGACCAATTTGTATAGTAAAGTAAGTTTAGGTATAATATCATCAAAACTTCTTTATAATAGATTTGATACACTAATTCATATAATCATTTCACAAAAACATCAAAACAAGGAGAAAGATAGAACAACTACTCAGAATTCATGAAGAGGATGCAATAAAACTTGGATTTCATATAATAAAGTAAAGTTTTACAAACTAAAGTAAATAAACACAACTTATCTCAAATTCCTTCCCAAGCAAACTCCTTTACGTTCTTCTGAATCTCTTCCTTTCTTTACAGCACGCGAAATTCTTCTTCGAAACGGCAATGCATAAGAGATCTCTCACTTCCCTTCCACTCTTGCAATCCCTCGAAGAATTCCACACAAAATCTCTATTTGAACTCACTAGTCACTAAATAACAACACTAATTACTCACTAATAGACTCTTTTGGACACTTTGGACTCTCTAGTAAACACGTAGGAGACCACTTTTTCAGCTTAAATTGGTTCTTTTTAAAGTTGTAGAGGATTCTCTAGGGGTTTTGAAGGCACCCCTTTGAAAATCGTCCACATTTAATGTATTTGTGGAAAGAACTGTCGATCCTGCCATTGGCGGCCTCGAGTTCACCATTGGCGGCTTTCTAGAAATAGTTTTTTTAAATAGACCTCACCGTCGACGGCCTCGATGCCCACCGTCAGCGGCCTTCCTTGGAATTAATTCTGAACTCTCAGGAAAATCACGCCATCGGTGCCATCGACCTCGCCGTCGGCACCCTAAGTCAAATTTGCATAATTTGGTCATTTTTGCTCCAGATTCGCTCCTTTTTGCATATTTTCACTCTTTTGTCCTTAAATCTTCATACCTGCAAAAAAACACCAAAAATACCTTTCTTTAAAGTGCAATATCATCAAAATTAATGTAAAATAGGCATGAAAATCTTACCATTTTTTCCTTGGATCAAAGAGCTATGGGTATTTGTCGTTATCTGGAATATCCATCCAGAAAGCAAAATAGCGGTGCTCAGCGAGTCTATCCAGCATTTAATCTAGAAAAGGTAGAGGAAAGTGATCTTTACTAGTGGCAAGATTTAATTTTCTATAGTCAATACAGATTCACCATCCAGCGACTTGTATTGTAGGAATTAATTCTTTCCTCTCGTTTACAACTACAATCACTCCCCCTTTCTTAGGAACACAATGAGTGGGACTAACCCAAGAACTATATGAAATAGGATAAATAATTCCAGCATATAAACACTTTAACATTTCTTTCTTAGCAATTTCTTTCATTATAGGATTTTGTCTCCTCTGAGGATCAGCCCTAGGTTTATGATTATCTTCCATCAAAATTCTATGCATACATATTGAAGGGCTTATTTTTTAAATATCAGCTAAATGTCTGTTCAAAAGCTTTCTTAAGATTTTTCAATGTCTCCATTAATTTTTCTTCTTGTTCTATAGTTAAATATAAGGATATAATAAATGGTAATTCAGAAGAGTTCCCCAAAAATACATAGTTTAAATGAGTAGGGAGAATTTTCATCACAAGTTTGAGAGGTTTTTCAATAAAAGGAATCAGAGGTTTACTATTCTCAGTAATATCTAAAATTTCAAAATTTTCTTGAACATAATTTGAATCTTCATTATTTATCTCATTTAATTTGTCCTCAAGTTCACTTTTTGTTTCATTTTTTAGTTTTTTCTGATCCAATATAACTTTGCATCTTTCTTTGAAATGATTAACATTCATATAATCAATAATGTCCATTCTGGCATTTTTCAGCTTTACCTTTATCAATATAATTCATTATTTTAAGCAGATTAAATGTAACTTTCTGTTCATTAACTCTCATTGTTAGTTCTCCTTTTTGCACATCTATCTTTGCATGTCCAGTAGCTTGGAAAGGTCTCCTCAAAATGATAGGAATTTTTTTAGCTTCTTCCATATCTAACACAATAAAATCAATATGGAAGATAAGTTTATCCACTTTAACCAACACATCTTCTATAATTCCATTAGGATAAGTAAAAGATCGATAAACTAACTGTAGGGTTACAGTAGTGAGAGATATCTCTCCTAAACCTAACCTTTTAAATATGGATAATGACATTGCTCCTAAATCATAAAAAAATTTTCCACAAATTTTTTCTCTAATTGCACAAGGTATGATAAAGCTACCAGGACCTTTATGTTTTTTAGGAAGCTTTTTATGAATTATTGCACTATATTTCTTCACTAGGTGCATCAGTCTCTTAATCTTCAAACTTCATTTTTTTATTTAAAACTTCTTTCATAAACTTGGCATAACTTGGCACCTATTCCAAAGCATTTGCAAAATGAATATTAATTGTAAGTTTCTTAAATATCTCAAAAAATCTTAAAAATTGTTGATCCAACTTTTTCTGTCTAAGTCTTTAAGAAAAAGGAGGTGGTGGTCTCTCTAAATTAATCTTAGTTAGAGACACAGGTGTTTTGACTTCCTTAGGAATATTTTCCTCATATTTTTCAATTTTGGTATTTTCTATCTCAGCTTCAATCTCTTTTTGAACTCCAAATTTTAGTTCATTTACACTCCTCAGTTTGATAGCTTTAAGTTATTCTTGTTCTTTATTTTTATCCTTAGGATTGATCTCAACATTACTAGGAAGTGTTCTCTAAGACCTATTGCTAAGTGCATTAGCAATTTGCCCCAATTGATTCTCAATGTTTCGAATAACAACACTTTGACTTTGTAGTTGATTGCCCATTTGTAATACCACTTCTTCCATAGATAACATCTGTTCCTTAACTTGTTGGCTAAATCCATGAGGATAAGTAGGCCTAAAGTTAGAATTACCTTGGTTGTTCGAGTTTCCTAATGGGTTTACTTGATTGTTCCCTCATTATTGACTTCCACCACTAGAAATGTTGTTCCCGTTAAAATTAATATAGTTTTTCTAACCTGGATTATAATAGTTTGAATATGGTTTTTTGGGTCTATTAATAACATTTATAGTTTTGAATGAAGCTTGAGAATCAATCATTTGTCCTAATGATTTTTCTTTAATCATATGAGACGTTAGAGAAAATTTCATTCCAGTTTGGTCTATTTTACTAAATAATGCAACAAATTTGTAACCATTGAAATAGCATCATTATCATGAATATTGGCTACTTTCTTGGATTTAACTTTTTAGAGGGCCATTAAAATTTATTTGTAGTCATCTCTTCAATTAATGAATAAGCTTCATCAAATGGTTTAGACATTAATGAACCTCTAGCAGCAGCATTTATGATAGATCTAAGAGATCCTACTAACCCATTATAAAAAGTATGAATGATAGATCAGTCTGGTAAATCTTAATGTGGACGCTTTCTAAGGAGTTCATTAAATCTTTCTCAAGCTTCATATATTGACTCTCCTTCATACTGAGTAAAAGAAGTAATATCATTTATAAGCTTAGTAGTTTTTGAAGGAAGAAAGTACTTAGTCAAAAGTTTTTGTGCTAAATCCCCCAAAGTTCTAATAGATCGAGGTGCAAACGAATTTAACCACATCTTAGATTTATCCTTTAATAAAAAAGGAAAAATTCTAAATCTGATAGAATCATTTGATACACCATCATATTTAAATGTAGCACACAGTTCTAAAAAACTTGCTAGATGTAAATTTGGATCCTCAGATGGTGTTCCCCCTAACTGATTGTTTTGTACCATTTGTATAATTAGAGGTTTAAGTTAAGATGAGTTAACCTCTATAATAGGTGTTTGAATACTTAAATGAAATTCATCTTATGTAGGGCTTGCATAATCCCTTAAAGGTCTTTGTAAATTATTAAGTTAATTTTCAGCAGTTTGACTATGGATGTTATTTTGCCATGTGTTTGTCATTTCTTGAAAATTGTGAAGTCATTTTTTTTTCTAATTCTTCTTATGGTTCGTTCTAATTCAAATTCATAAGGTATTAAACCTTCAAATCTATAACTATGCATACACAAAGTAAAAAGTTTCAGAAAATAAAACTTAAAATACTTAAGATTTTTTTTTATTTTCGGTATTTTTCATTTTTTTTTTTAATTTTTAGTTTTTACAAAAATAATAAAAATTAAAATACTAAAATTAATTTTTAATTCTTCTAAAAGTAAATCTACAATTTAAATTTAATTTCAAAGTTAAGAAGTTACGTCGCTATCCCCGACAATAACGCAAAAAACTTAACCCGACCCGCAATTAAATAGATATTTATACTCTAAAAGATTTCCAAAAATTTGTACCAAATTATATTTAGTGGCTATTGTAAAGAAATGAAATTATTTAATAAATATATAATAAGCCTTCACACTAGAGGTACTATGCAAGTATACATATCGTTTCAAGTAATATAGAGTATTCTTTAAAAACCTCAGTATCGATCTCATAGGGAAAGCTGTAACTCTTAATATTAACTTGTAAAACCTTTATCTAAATTGTAGATAAGAAGATAAATGTTGACATGTTTGCAAGAGATTAAGAATAAATTAAGCAGAAAGTATGAATAAAGTTTAATAGATTTAAAAAGTTTAAAAGACAAATAAAGTTTAAAAGTGAGTTTGAATGTATGTAAGAATCTTTCCCATTGCAAATAGATGTTTAAATAATGTAAGATTTGATTGATTAAAAATCTGAAATGATGTTTTGTGACAAATAGGAGCATACTTATTCTTTACCCTCTCTCGGTCCTAGCAAAGAGCATTGGCTAACCTAAAGTTTGTCTCCATATTATGTAGTAGTGTTGAGTAGATTATAGCCTCTTACTTCAAGATTATCCACCGTGCCCTCTCTATAAGACCTAGTAGGGACCCTTAGAACCATACCTAAAATCAAATTGATAAAGTAATCTAGTATATCACACTAGAAGCATCAATTCTATGCCCATCAAAACTTATCTCCATATCTATTTGCACTCTCCCTTAAAGGATCGTGCGGCTCTTTCTAGAGTGAAGTGTGACATTCACAAGTTGGGTGAAATCATAGCCCTCTAGGGTCATTATGTTTCTCAACGGATTTTAACCTCACAAGTGGCCAATTTGCAAATTCAATGAAGAATAAGTGGAAATACCATCACAATTTTTAAAATAAAAAGAAATCTTTATAACCATTCCCATCCAACATGATTAATTCCCAAATGCAAGGAGAAATAAAATGAACTACTCAGAACTCGTGGAGATAAAACAAAACTCATGATTTGTATTCAAGCCAAGTCTTAACAACAAAAACACAATTCCTGGAGTCTCCATCAAGCAATTCTCCAAACTCTTACAGAAACTCTTACACACACAAACACAAAAATAAATATTCCTAAAACCTCTTCCAAAAGTCACCAAAAGGTCTTTAAAAGTCTCTTCTAAGTCTCTTTTTCATCCAAAATTTTCCCCTATTAATAGATCTATGAAATTAACTAAACATTGCTTTAAGAACCCCTTCAAAATTTCTCCAAATTCAATGCATCTTATAGAAAATTAGTTATTGCCGCTATAGCGCCATTCTGAGGCATTATCGCGCCAAGATTACTCGATAGTTGGTGCTATGGCGCTAAGGGTGGCACTATGGCTTCATACAAAATTCTTTACCTTTTTTTCATTTTGTCCTCATTTTCTCTAAATGTCCATTCTATGTACCTGAAACAAAAAACATGCAAAATACCTTCATTTAAACTGAAATATCATAAAAAATGTGCATAAAATGATCATGAATATACACTAAAAATACGTAATTTTTAGGTGGATCGAGCGGCTTGTCAAACCTAAGTGCTATGTTGACCAGGTTGGGGCAGCCGGTTTTTGCAAAGTGGTCGGTTGACCAGGTCATTTCAATCGGTCAAACTAAAGTGCTATGCTGACCATACTGGATTTGTCGATAGAGAAAAAGTGGTCGGTTGACCGGGCTGAAGCAACTAGTAGAACCAAAGTGCTCAGTTGACCGTGTCGGGGAGGACAGTCCAACCAAAGTGTTAGGTTGACTGGGTCGGGGTGGCCAGTCAAACTAAAGTGTTTGGTTGACTGGGCTGGGGAGACCCATCAAACCAAAGTGCTTGGTTGATCGGGTCGGGCGGTCAGTCAAACCGATGTACTATCTTGATCTGGCCAGAGTGGCTAGTCAAAGCAAAGTGCTTAGTTAACCGTGCTGTGGCAGCTAGTGAACCAAAGTGATCAGTTAACCGGGTTGGGACAACAAGTCAAATCAAACTAGTAGGTTGACGGGGTTAGGGTTGCCGGTCCAACCAAAGTGCTTGGTTAATCGACCTTGGGCGACAGGTTGAACAGGTTGGGGTGGCCATTCAAACGAAAGTGCTGAGTAGATTGAGCTAGGGCGGTAGCTCAAACCAAAGTAGCAGGTTAACCAAGTTAGGGCAGCCAGTCTAACCAAAATGCTATGCTGACCAGGCTGAGGAAGCAAAATTATCCTTTATCATGCTCAATTTCCTTTACATTTAACCCTTATTTTTGTTGAAAATGCACTTTAAAGAAATGTATTTTTGTGTTATTCTTGCAGATATAACGGGTAGGAGGACTGGAGCTGAGTTGAAGTAAAAAGGAGGCATAATGGACCACTTGGGGAATGTGTGATGGTTCCAAAACACTATCGCCATGGAACTACACCGTGGGGCCTTGGCACCAGTCTAGTGGTGCCTAATCGTCAATCTTCACCTAGCTGTTAGAGCTAGTGGCGTCTAGGCTCCAAATCAGTGGTGCCAAAGGACTATAAATGCCCGTGACAGTTTCTGCAATTACTTTACAAAAATTGGGGAGTTAAGACGGGGAGAGGCAGTTCAAGTAAGAACTCTCAGATCATTGTGAAGTTTTGGAGAAGACAAGGAAGAAGAAGAAGGGAGTTTAGAGTTAGGCTTTACTTTTTCTTCATTTTTCTTAGAGAGAATTAAGTGGGATTTGAGATAATTCTGTAAGGGAATACTTGTAGCAGTGCAGGGAGCATTTGAAGATTACTTGCTGAGAGGTTTTCAACTCTTATCTCTGGAAGAAAGTTAGGTGTTACATTCTATATTGTCTTGTACTATTTGTGAACTCATTTTATATGGATTTTCTTGATTATAAGACAATGAATTCTAGTGTTTTCTTCATGCATTGTGAGTAATTCCTTTATACCTTTCTCTAGTAATGAATTATATGGATGTGAATTAGATGGATGTATAGGATGTTAGGATGCTTTTAGAATAGGTTTTATTCATTAAAGTGATGGTTTTACTTTGTGCATGGTTTACTTATCATTCTGGCTAAAGGATATGTTAAAATTACATGTGAACTCATAAAGACTCAGGAGAGCTATGACAAGAACGACTTGGAAGAATCACATTGCACTAGTGGGAGAAGGAGAAGTTGGCCATAGGGCAATGCAAATATATAGGAAAATACTCTTTGATGGGATTCAAATTGGGGTTTCTAGGGTGACAGGTAGAAACACTAACAAAGTTGAACCAAACTTCTTTATGCACTCAAAAGAGAATAAAGAAAAGAATTGCTCCCATTTGTCACTTACTACAATTTTTATTCTAATTATTCCATTCATACACACCACTTAAGTCATTACAAGGGATTTTTTGTCTTGAATTTCCCAGTTTTATTTAGTATTAGTAGAATCACTTTAAGAGTAAATTAATAGGATTAGTGATCATATAGTAGGACAAGTAAACTCAACTTAGATTAAATTTATTTTCAGGCTAAACAAATTATAGTAGGCTAGAACTTTTCTTAAGCTACATTACCACATTCCCTGTGGGATCAACAATCCAGACTTAATAATCCAATATTACTGACATGATGCATATATTTGTGTGAAACACCTACTGTGTAAATTTTCCTTGAACTAGGAATGGTGTTAAGTTGTTGCCATCATTGCCAGGGACAAAGGTGTAGTGCCACATTGTTGCACAAATTAAGTTCTAGAATTCATAAAATCCATTGAAGATAACAAGTATAACCATAGGCACACTAGGTGAGTATCAGTGGTCGGCCAAACCAAAGTGGTTAGTTGACCTGACAGGAGCGGCCAGTCGAGCCAAAGTGCTATACCGATCGAGCCAGGCCAACCTGCCGAGGCAATCTGCGCATGTTGCATGCTCCAAGAAAAACAAATGACACAATTCCAAGCAGCCGATCATGTTAGACAACAATTCCCCGCATTATCGTCCTCGCATAGGATCCAAAGGTTTGGCACCTGGATATGCGGCATAGCTTCCTCCTTCTTTAGCAAGGCACGTGGGAAGCTTCAATTCTGGATCTACAGGAAGGAGACACTCTACGAGGTTACAAAAAGGGCTAGCTACAAAGATTTTCCCATTTCACAACTCTTCTTAGTTTTGCAAGTGAGCTAGCTACAAAGCTTTTCTTACTTTGCAAAACCCAAACATTTCAAACTGTCCAAGGTATGAGGATGAAAAAGCAAGCGGAGATCGTGACTTCAACCCATTGAAATTTATGCTAGGGTTCGCAACTTAAAGGAATTTACTCGACTCCATGAAGGATTTGGTTGTGCACTGATTCCTAACCTAAGGCCTCCTCAAAGAAAGCAGCGGTCCATCACAAAAGCATGCAGCCAAGTCAACTAATGTCGGTCATCACACTTTGTGGGTGACCAGAACTACACACCTATCAAAACTAAACTTAGGGCTAGCTAAGAAAGAAAGAATTGAAGGGTGTAAGGAGAGTTATTCCATCACATTGGTTGCTCGTCGTCCGACGATGCCCAAGAAGAAGCTCTAAAAAAGGGAGAGGATGTTCATGTTTTTTCACACTACGATATCGTCACTATCCATCCACAGTAAGGCACACTCCAGTGAGGTTTCTAACCACTAAGGAAAGAGGGCTAAGGACGTACTTTAGTAGAGGATCTTGTCGGTGGCAAAAAAAATAGAGGGGAAGGGGGTACACTCTGCCCTATGTTCTGCGTACAAAGGTGGCGATAGCTGATGTGATGGGACTTTAAATATGCTTTAAAATACAAGAATTTGATACCACTTTTTAGAAGATTTAATTCCTGGCAAATGGCTTCAAAAACATGATGTGCGAGGTTTACTTTTATTATTTTATTAGATTTAATTATTGTAAAAGTCACAATTTTAAACGCAAGTATACATATCGTTCAAGTAATACAGGGCTCTAGTGGAGTCCTGGTTATCGATCCCACAGGGACAATAAAAATAAAAAGTAAAAATATATAAGTAATATTTTGAAATTTTATTATGCAAATTATATATACCTTATATATATATATATATATATATATATATATATATATATATATATATATATATATATATATATATATATTCAAATAAAAAAAGCTTTTCTATTAAATCTAAGAAAGTCTATTTACATCTCAAATGAGGAATAGGCAAAAGATCCCCATGTAAAAGTAATCTAAAATCAAAGAAAATAGAAGATCTATCAAAAAGGTCATCATAAGGGCAGCAAACTAGTAAATTTGATGAAGAAGCTTTGGTGGCAAGCCAATTTGCTGGTTGATTTCCTTCTCTATACACATGGCTCCACCTAACTTGTATAGAAGAAGCAATGAGAATGATTTTGTTGATCAGATTTGAATGTACCAAGGAGCAATAGCATTCTTTAATAGAATATTTAATAGGGTTGCTGAATCAGTTTCAATAATGACAAGGGTATGATTATTAATCATAGCTGCTTTCAGACCCTAAAAAATAGCTATAACTTCAGCCATAAGAGCATTGTTGGCAATGATAGGTGCTGCTAGAAACCATAAGCATTTTCCCTTACAATTTCTTCCAAGAATACCAATACCTGCTGCATCATTATTATAACTACCATCAACATTGATTTTAATCCATGGGAATAAAGGAGGAGCCCACTGAATTAACATTGGTTTAGATGAAACTTTGTAATTTATGTTAAAATGCTTCCTTATCCCGAATATGTAAGTCGAAACAGTTATTAGTCACCAACCGAGGGGAGAACTGTTTATCGATGAATATAACATCATTTCTTGAAAGCCGGAGAAACCGAATAATATTAATGGGATATAAAAGTCAGTAGCCCCTTTCCAATCCATCCAATGAATCTTTAATGGATCTCCACAAGCAGAATTTGATTTTAGAGAAGCTACGACTAATGACAGAATTCCAAATTAACTGAGCAGCAGGGCAAGTAAGAAAAAGATGATGGATGGATTCTTCCATGGAACAGCAAAAGACACAACGAGAAGGACCTCTAATAAAATTTCAATATATATATATATATATATTCAAATTTAATTAACTAATAACTTTTACTAAAAGAAAGTAAGAAATAAGCAGGAAAGAAAAGTAAGCAGTAATTAAAATTCAATGTAATTATAAAAATGACTTTCTCCTTTTTTCAACTAATCCAAGAATTATAGATTAATTATCTTTTGTAGGGAATTAAGATTATAGTATTGTGCCAAATAGAAGCATTCCTATTCTTTACCCTTTGGTCCAGATGCAAAGAACATTGATTAATCTATAGTTAGGCTCAGGATGCGTTATTAGTAGGATGGGTTAATCTAGGATCACACTATTAGATGTCCAAGGGTGGCTATGGTCGGCCCTACCAGTGACCCGTTACCTTTCTATAAACCAACTTATTAGAATTTAGTCTCTCACTCTAAAAACTAATTAATTCTACGCCCAATAAATAATATCTTCCTATTTATTTGCACTTCACCTTAAACAATCCGCGTATAGCCTGCGATTACCTAAGGATTCATGTGATATCTACTAGTTAAGAATTTATCTCCGCGATAGGTCTCAAAATTCTTCAACTCGGTTTTAACAAATTAAATGACCAATTTAAAAAGTAAACTAAGATCAGGTATTAATATCATTACAATATTTTAAAATATTTTATATTTAATTTTCCTAAGAAATTTAATTAATTTATAATCTTTTCATAGTTGAAAGGAGAAAGATAACTAACTACCCAGAACTCATTAAAATAACACAACAAAACATATTTATAAAACTTTGAACCAAAGTACAAATACTTATCTGAAGTGTTCCTTCAAGAGCTCTGCTGACTTCTACTGACTCCAACGCAATGATGAAAGACTCCAACAACAATTACACACAATAAACACTCAAAATAAACTCACTAGATACAAAATAAAGTGGCACCTTAAGTATGAAAGATACTAAAATAGGCTAAAATGGGTATGTGTACTAAGAGGGGGGGGTTTTGGTGTGATTTGCTCAGTAGAATGGGCTCCTATTTATAGAGCTCTAAATTTGACCAGGGGTTGCTTAAGGCACCAAAATTTGTCCAAATTTAATGTATCTTCTAGAAGAGAACTGTCACGCCTAGGCGCCGGACTCCGTGATCAGGTCGTTCGCACCTCTTCACTTTGGATAGCTCTTCGTGATCCAGAAAGTTTCCTTATGTCCAAATATATTAGAAGTAACTTCTAGTCTTCTAGAAGCTCCAATAACCGCTTAACACTGTTAAAATAACTGCCCAAAGTCATCAAAAAACTTAACAGAGTCTGTATCGAACTGGTTGTTGACCTCATTTTTGATGAGGTCTTTTGCTTCTCTCTTTAGTACTTAGGATCTAGCCTTAGACTTTTCCTTTGACTAATCTTAGAGGAATAGAAGTGGAACCCACCCTTTAGAAGTTCAAACACCTCTTGACTCCCTGCAAACCCCACAAGCTTGATTGTAGACCCCTAATCACTTAGAGGGTTGAAATCAAATGTGGAAGTTTAAAGGATGAGTTCCCTATAGGACCTTTTTTGGCCTTAGGACTACCCTGGGTGGCCTGGTCTGGTGAGGGTTGACTTGCACATACACTACACTATCACACACATTCTAAGTCTTAAAACCACACTCTCACCCAACTTGACTTCCTGACTCATGTAGGTAATTCATATGGATGGTCCTTAACCCCTAAGCCCTTGACTAAGAGGGTTAGGAACAACATAAAGAATGCCTCAAATGAGTCCTCTCATGGCTCATATGGGCTTAATATAGCTTCATGGCTCAACCAAAGTGATTCCGTTTTACTCAAATTTGATCAATCTTCCAAATGCTTGATTTCAAATACACCCACTAAACATACCAAATGCCCTTGGAACTACCCAAAATTTGCAAAATCACCTAAATTACCCAAAATTACTCAAAATCAATCCTAAAAATTTCCCCCCACTCAAATTGATCATCCATAGCCAAATATACCAAAGTTTTCAAAAATACCCCCAAATTTCCAAAACTACCCAAAATGCCCTTCTTAGCCCAAAAATCCAAAAAATTCAGAAAATTCCCAAAAAAATTCAAGAAAATCCCAAATATTCCCAATTTCATTTTGTTCAACTACACCATGGGCCAATTTTGCCAATTTACCCCACTTTTACTAAAACCCCCAATTTTGCCTATTTTTTAACCCAAGTGAACCCAATGTCAAACCAAACCACCCCAATTGACCTCAATTCTGGTCCAATTCAATTCTAAACTTCAAATAAATATCCCCAACATCAATTTAGACCAAATCCAAGTCAAATTGGATTGACATTTGAGCTCAATTTCAATTTGAAGCCTAAGGCCCAATTTTGGCCCATGACCTAAACCTAGCTCAAACCCATCCAATTCGACTCCAATTGGCCCCAAATCTTTTCTAAAAACTTCCTAATATCCCCATAAACAAAACACTAACTTGATTTGCCCAAAATTTGAACCTAAACTCCACCCAAACCTAACCCAAAACCAAAATCCCTTAAATTGACCTAAGCCCAAACCTAACCCAAATGGGCCCAAATCCCAAAATCAAAGCCCAACCAAAGTTGAAAACTCTTTGTGACACTCCCATGAACATTTCTCAACATTAATTTTACATCAAATCCAACTTTAGCCCAACCTTAGCCCAAGTTAGCTCAATTTGGCCCACCTTGGCCCCTTTACCCAAATTCAACCCAATACAATTCAAAATCACTTCAAAATTGTTCCAAACCACTCATGACACATGCCTAAACCAATTGCAACATTTATTTGACATGGTCCTTCACAAAATTTTCATCCAAAAGCCCATTTCAAAATCCAAAAGCCCACTTCCTTAAACCACTTTAAAAGCCCATCCAAAACCATTTCAAAAGCCCAAGTTTTCAATCCAAAGCCCACATGACATTTCTTTCCATCATCCATTTAATCAAAATCACCCCTAAGTTTCAAAACCATCATTAAACCATTCCAAATCAAGCTTCATGAAAATTTTCCACCAAAATGCCAAAATTTCTAAAACCCACTTCCATGAAACTAAGCCAAGCCATCCCTAAGCCAAATGGAGCCATTGAACCATGCATGAGCCACATGCAAGCCTTGGGAGCCCCTTTACACATCACCTTGCCATTAATTGCAAAAGGAGGAGCCTCTTTTAACCCTTAAAAAGGTTTTAACCCTTTTAATGATACACCCTAACCCATGATTAATCTAAAAATTCATGGATGGGGACTTCACGACCTTCTCTTGGCTGAACCCCCTGATTTCTCTCAGCCCAAAATCAGGCCTTGGGGAGGTGCACCAAGCCTAAAGCATGCATTTGACCAAACCAAGCCAAAAATGAGCCCTTCCCCCTTCCACTTTGATTCAACTCCTTTACACATGTCAAGCCTCAATTGACTGCACCATTGCCAACCCCTGGCCCTTCTGAGCCAGATGGTGACCTAACCCTGCCGGCCACCCGCACGGGTCGCCGGAAAACACCATGGCCGAGAGCTCCATGTGAGCCAAATTTTTCAATTCTCCCCGGCCGAGTCGTCCCAACCCAAATGGACACCATGGCTGTTCTTCTCCTCCTCTGAGCAGCTGATCCCAGCCTCCAATTACCCCTGGGAAGCCCTCCAGCCACCTCTATTTAAACACCACCACCTCTCGGCCAAAGAAGGTGTTGAACCAAACCTTACCAAAACTCTTCCAAAATCACTCCAGATCCCTCTCCAGACATAGAGAACTTGATCCCCACTGAAATCCAGCACTAAAACCCTCTCTGTGAGCTCAATTTCTGTGTTGAAAATCCATCAAAAAAACAGGACACTTCAGCACAGTGAGCCAATCTCCAAATTGATTGATCCTACACCTTCACCAGACCAAGAGGAGAAGTTCCCCAGCAAAAGCCCCCTCGCTAGGCCAGCCGTTGCTTCCAGCCTCCAAGCTTTATGATCGGCCTTGGTCACTTTCATACTTAGAAAATTCCCCAGAGCCAAAGACTTCATCTGGAGCTTGCCTGGACTCAATCGAAGGTGACACAACTCTTAGATCGAAGCTTCACTTCTCTGAGCAAAGGTATGAACTCATTCTTCCCCCCGAGCTTCAAGCAATTCTCCATTTTTTTTGGGTTAATTTCATAGCCTATAAACCGTATGGATGTGTTCGTCTCTTCAAGACAAATCCATAGAGCATAAGAACACGAAAATCCATTGAGATTCGAGTGAGATCTTATGGTTTTAGTGTGGACGGTCACGGGTGCACACCAGTCCTAGACGATGACCAGGAGCCGTTGGATCACGCGTGTATCGAGCGGACGGTCGAGATCAAGTCGGACGGCACAATGGTACGTGAACCGTGGGCCCCTAGAGAGCTGAGTCAAATGGTAGCGCCGAATCACAGCGCGACGCGTGGGCTTTTGGAGATGCCGAGGCTCACGCGGCGCCGCGTGGATAAGTAAGAAATTAAGGTATTTTTGAATTATTTAAATGCCCTGAACTTCAAAAATTTATATCTTTGCATAGAAAAATCACAAAAATAAAATAAAAATACCCTCTTGCTCAGTGAACAGAGGAGAATAATGTGGAAAAGAAATCAAGTTAATTGGATGAGTATTTTATTTTTAATAATTTATTTACTGTTTTCATTATTTTGATTATCCATTTGCATAGACATTCACCATAGCATGAGACCATAGGGCTTTTGAAGCCTCTGATCTTGGGAACATTCCCTGAATTTTTCAAGGTTAGAGGCCATCTCTGTGAAAAGTTATTGAATTTTCAAGTTCATGTCACTGTTTTAGGTATTTTAATTCCAATGATTAGCATGTTGTAAAATAAATTCTTGGAAAATTTGGTGATGTTTCTTAGGACCAGAGGACCATATGAAAAATATATTTTGAGTTAATTCATTCATAATAACCTTAATTGACCTAAACCCCTAAAATTGAATTTGATTTATTTAGGGTTAACCACACATCAAATTGACTTGAAAATAATTCTCCATTACTTTTTAGGGTCAGGGGAACCTTATATAAAATTTTGAAATCAATTGGACTTGATTAACACCACCAAATGGATTGATTAAGCCTCTTAAGCAAAATGGAATTTTAAAAATTCATAACTCCAAAAACACTTTTCAAAAATTTACAAAAAATGATTTTGGAGCTTCTCTGATATCAGGGGAGTTCAGGAAAATTAAAATTGGAATTTTCTAAAAAAGTTGATTTTTTCACAATGTTTAATATTTTAATAATTAAAAAATAATAAAAATCACAAAAATATTAAAAATCATAAAAAATGTCACATTTTGACTCCTAATCACTTAGGAATAAACCAAATATTTTTCCTAAGTCCCTAGGATAAGATATTGAATTTTAAATGCTTAATGTAATTTTTATTATTAAAAAAATAAGTTTTTAACCTTTTTCACTAAAATAATTCTAATAAATCAAAGAAAAATCAGAAAATTATAAAATTTATTTCTCTGGACTCCTTGAGGTCAGAGAAATTTAAGAAAAATATAAAACATATTTATTTTAAAATTAATTAATACTCTAAAACTCAAAATAATTATAATAAATAAAATATAGTTGAAAAAATCACAAAATTTGGTCCAAGTGGTCCCCTGGTCATTAGGAACATCCCATAATTTTTTTAAGGACAGAAACCTTTCCTTGGTCATGTTGTTGAATTTTATTTGAAAACCCCTATTTTCTACTAAAAATAATTATATAAATAAATTAAATTCAGAAAAAATTACATTTTCTCCTCTAATGTCTTAATTGACATGTGAGTGAGGTGACATAAAAATTTCAAATTTATTTGAGCTCAATTTAGTGAGTTATGAAATAAATAAGCTTAAAAGGTCATAAAGGCAATTAAAAATTTTAACCCTTAATTAAAACTTTAGGTTTAATCAAAATGGGGGGTAAAATATTTGATTTTAACTTTCTCTTGGATGATTTAAACTTAGGGAAATTAAGGGGTAGAAACCCATTAAACACTTTGAAAATATCAAAATGAAACTTTAATTAATTAAATAATTTAAATTTTGGAAAGAATATATTTAAAATTTGGATTATTAAAATAGAGATATTATTAAGAGGATATTTATTCTTTAATTTAAAAATCCCTAAATAAGTCACTTTAACAATATTTAGTTCTTACTTAAAAATTAAAATAATAATCCAAATTAACAATTAAAACTAAAATTAAAACTAAAATTAAATTAAATTAAATTAAAATTAAATAAAATTAAATAAAATTAAATAAAATTAAATTAAAATTAAATTAAAATTAAGTTAAAATTAAATTAAAATTAAATTAAAATCATTTAACAACAAACCTAAATGAAATCATTGAGAATTAAATCAAAATATATCAATAATTTCAACACCTCTTTCTATCTAAGTAAATTTAAAACATGAATATCAATTTGAAATACCAAGATAATTGAAAGTGTAAAAATTTAAATCAAATCTAAAATAATTTGAACACTATTCCAAACTTAAAATTATTAATTAAATCCTCAAAATTAAATTAAAACATTTTGAATCATTAACTCAAACTTTTAATTAAGAATAGTTAAAAATTCTCGATAAATTAACTTGCCCTTAAAGGCTTTAAATATTATAACTCTTGAATAGAGTATTAAGTGAGATGTCACTTCATTCATCAGGTAATCAAATACCTAAGTTCACTGAGTAAGAGACAAAGTTTAACTAAACTCCTGGATGATTAATTCACCTGTGCAACTGAATTTACTTGGACTTATAATAATCCCAGAAATATTGAAAAGATGTTTAGGACTCGTCCTAAGCACTTCCTCAATATGACGGGATGTTTTAGAAAAACAACTGAATTTATCTGTTCTATGATGAAGAAAATCATCCTTAAATCAAACCAAGAACCTAGACGTCATAGGAGATGACTATTTATAGGATTTGGAATTTGGTAGACAACCAAAACCCTTCCCTTTGCTTTACCTAGGTATATGTTGAAATATTTAAATGCCTTAACATGTGTTTGAAGTGCAACTTGGGATGACGGGAAGACCCTCCAGGTACGCTTTTATTTTATTGCAATTTACTTTATTGCAATTTACTTAAATGCACTGTACTTTACTTTTCTTGCATGATAAATAAAACTGTTGCATGGAAACCAAAACCTTTAGGATAGTCCCTGAACTGAAACCAAAACTAAATTAAAAGTCATTGCAAGATAAAATTCACCGCCACAACATTCCAAAATATAAAACAACTCAAAATTTAATAAAAAACAGAACAACAAAACTACAATCACAACTAAATTAAAACGTCTCATTGAATGATCGGGAATACCTCGGATGATGTAACCCAAGTGTTGCTAACGGGATTTCCCACGGTCTAAATGAAAGTGTGGAACTCATTCAGTTGAGTTTAACAAATTCATCTGGACTAAGTGAATTCGATGAAAATAACGATGCCGGGATGATGGAACCGTGGGATCTTAATCGGTTCTGTTTAAACAACTTTAAGATTTGTTTTAATTAAAATATTAAAAACACTTGGATTTTAAGATTTTCTCTAAACCAAAACACTTCTCTCATATCTCGATTTATGACTTCTAAAACTAAACTTCTACAACGACAAGGAGCTTGGAGCATGGTGGGCAGCACAGCCATCGTCATCAGCAAAACTCGGGTCTACTTCAGCAAAACCTTTCTTAGAATTAAATAATCAAGCCATAGGATTTCGAGGTAGTTTGCCTAGTGCAACATAAATCCTCAACTTTTCGTTAGGCATTTGCATAATCATGTTATGCAAATTAAGCCCTAACCAGTCTTAGGACTCCGGGGTAGTCGTTTGGTACGACATAAATCCTCACATCTTCGAGGCTATTTGTGTGATTATATCATACAAATATAAGGCCTAAATAAAGAAAATTGGCAGGATTGCAACATTAAATAATTTTCTTAAATCGAAGCCAAACAATAGGATAGTTTGAGAAGTTGCCAAGATTCTTCTTGGATCCTCAGCTTCTCCTACTTTTCTTCCCTTGAACCCCTGAAATTAACTGTTCCAAATTTGATCCATTCTCTATTGAAATTCCAAAATTCAATCCTTTGAAAACCTTAAACTTTGAAATTCTTGAGAGCAAAATCACTGATCATTATCGAGAGTTTTCTTAAATGATTCCCGTCATTTAAGATGTAATTAACTATAGGGGTTTACCCTTATAGGGAACTTTAAGAACCCAGGTAATATAAACCCTGCTTAATTTCCTTATATCAAGCACGGGAACTTGTCGGCTTATAAAATTGGTTCGCAGGCCAAACGGATGTCACAAATCTTCTAGTTTATTTAATCGAGCCCCATCGTCAAGCAGTGTGTCTATTCTTCGGGATAGATACACGGTTTGTGATGCGGTGCTCGTTTATATAAACTATTTGGGATGTGAGATCTATTTGATTTTTCATAAAATTTTCAAACTTAAAATCATTTTTAAAATCTAATGCTACTTTCTAAATTATATATATTTAAATTAAATTTAAAACCTAAAAATTCGACTACAATTTCTGTAGGCGACCCCTTTTTAAAATACAGCACATAACCTAAAAATATGCCGAAAACTTCTGGCGACTCCACTGAGGACTAGTTCCTCTCTCCATTTTGATTAGATGGTTTTGCTTTCATAAATCGGTAGTGAGTCCATGCCTCTAGTGGACCAAACTATTATTTTTTCCGTTGGAATACCCCGTTCATTTCTGTCTTGAACGAGTATAGCCAACCCCTCTCGGATTTAGGAGCCACTGTTTAGACACCCCTAAACGGAGAGGTTCCGAGATCCTTTTACCTCTTTTCCGAGGTGGGGTGGACCCCCAATAGGTGTTAGTTTAGGAGCGGTCCTTCGAGTCGAGAAGTCTTGCATAAGACTTTCTCTTCCTTTCCAATTCTAAATCAGGCCCTTTACCTTTTCTATAACCCTTTTTTCCTTTAATCGTTTTGTTTCTAACGAACGAACCCACTAATAAACAACCTTCTAACAAACAATCTCTTTTAAAAATCACAAATACACTAAGATAAACGAAAATGTGTTCAGTCTCTTTCTTTTTTTGTCCTAAGTTTTGCGACAAAAGGAAGCATAATTTGGGACTAATACTCGGAGTCTGCCTTGCAGAAAATGACTGCCCCAAAGTTAATCTTCTCCTTCACCAATGTAATGGACTTCACCGTTTTACAAGGATGAGCTGCCCGACAATGGAATCATCTGTTTCGGACAAGGATTCGGCAACACAAATATCAAGTTTGCTGATGTCACTCTCTTCACACTAATGGACAAAGTGTCAGAAACTGAAGAGCCCGTGATTGAGTTCAACCTGAAATCAACTCAAGAATTCCCTCTCATGCAAAGGATTCCAGCTGAAAGGAGTACTAATGTTCGTAGGAGGACTGTTGTCTCTACCCCCACCGGTCTAGTCATCTCTACACCTACCCCGACTTCTGCCAAACTGAAGGGGAAGGAAATCCAAGTCTGTGATGAGCCTGTCACCGTGGAGGGTACAAATTTTGCTACAATACCATCTGTTTTTTAGATTGGGTCCAGTTCAAGAGTTGCACCCCTAACTCGGACTCAAAGGAGAAATAGAAGCAGAAAGATTGCCAAAATTGAGAAAGCCAAAGCTACTAAAGTTGCT
The DNA here is from genome assembly GCA_022702705.1 of Papilionanthe hookeriana x Papilionanthe teres. Lineage (NCBI taxonomy): Eukaryota > Viridiplantae > Streptophyta > Magnoliopsida > Asparagales > Orchidaceae > Papilionanthe > Papilionanthe hookeriana x Papilionanthe teres. Next base: position 79,618,405 of record CM040427.1, on the reverse strand, counting down.
TTTCTAGAAGAAATTTCTGAGGAAAGAGAAGAACTGCCTGAGTATATACCTCTGTTGGAAGGGAGCAGGTCTCACCCTCTCTCTGCCGTATTAGATGAAGAGAATGTCCGTAGGATCGCCGCTGCATTACCCCAACCTGCGTACTACAACAATTACAAAAGAAAAAGGAATAAGACTACGCAATTTGCTCGACTACAAGCTGTGATAGATAGATTGGCAAAAAAAGAAAGATGCCCTGTGTCAGAAATCTTAAGAAGGATAGGACGAGTGCCGGCTAAATCCCGCCTCGGATCGCGAATAGAGCCTGTTGCTGCCACAGAGAAACCAAAGAAGAAGATAAAAGCCAGTTCACCTGTTGTTGTATCAGGTCTACAAATTAGGGAGGATATCACCTTCCAACATATAACCGACAGATCATCCGGTCCTAGGCTTCCGGCTGCTAGAAGGATGGTATGGCGACTTTCTACTGGCGAGCTAAGACCAAAATAATGTCCTGAGAAGAAAAGTCTCATCAGGAGACTTGAATCAGAAGAAAGTGCTACTGTAATAAAAGGGACTCCTGGGAAGGAAGTTCAACAACCGTCACGAGACAACTGTGAGACCGTGCGGAAAAGGCCACTAGAGGATGCCATGGACAAATTAAGGATCGATATCCGACGATTAGCAAAAGAAAGAGAAGAAGAACTAGGAGATGAAGTTGACTCATCAGAGTTCATGGATTAGGAGTATGCCGAGATCAACATGGTTGAGACGCGAGCATCATCGCCTTCACAAGGTGCTCCGAAGACTGCGCAGAAGAGATGAATCGGAAGTGATGAGGGCACAGCTTCGGGAAAGAGATGACACGATTTCCCATATGGCAAAGAGGATGGAAGAGATGGCTGCTGACTTAACCACTCTCCAGAGTCAGGTACAACCTCAGAAAGAGACACCCCCAGAAATGATCCATATTGCAGATGGAGGAAAAAAGATCACATCCGTCAACGGAGACGAACAACCAAAGAAAGATCCTGCACAAAGCATGATTCCAGAAAAGGACATTAAGAGCATTGTAGAGCAGCAGGTGCGAGAAGCCCTATCACAATCTAAAAGTGGAGCATCTATTCTGAAGAGTTTGATGCGGTCCAATACCTGAAAGGCTTCGTACCACCTCTGTTTAAGACTTTTGATGGAACGGGAAACCCCCGGCAGCATGTCGCACATTTTCGTGCTAGCTGTTGCAATGCCGGTGGGAGTGACGCTTTACTCTTCCGGCAGTTCATCAGCAGTTTGTCAGAGATTTCCTTCGACTGGTACGCAGAATTGTCGAACGGTTCAGTAAAGACGTTTTCAGAACTGGAGAATCTCTTCGTTAAACGATTCGTCGGGGCTCAGCACTACATCACTATCGGTGATCTAGTGGTGGAGCAACAGAAGCCAAATGAGACTTTAGTGGATTACATACTTCGATGGAGAAACTTAAGCATGAAGTGTGAACCACAGCTCCAAGAACAACATGCAGTCGGCATCCTACTTAAAAGTATCCATGGCCCGATAGCACTTCTCCTTAAAGGATTTACAATCAAGACTTTTGAGAAGTTGCTTAGCAAGGCCGGGAGCTTGCAAGAATAGGCAAAGCAGTTAAGTTTCGTGGACAAGAACGATAAGCAGAAGCCCGTGAAAACATTTGAAAAGAAATCTGGAATCGTCGCGGCAGTAGATAAAGGCAAGCGAGTCGGTTCGGATACAATCGGAGCGGCCACAGCCTAGTTATCAACCACCACGAGCAGACTTATCGACAACCTTAGCGAGGCTATCAAGCAACCTCGTCCGAGCTATCGGTCGCCTCAGCATTATGAACAACCGCCTCGTTCATCGTGTACCTTAAGAGAACTTCTAAATAAAGAATATCCATTCAAAACTGAAGCAGTAGCGAAGATGTTCCGCATCTTAATGAATACACCAGATTTTCAGCTGCCAGAGCCCAAGAAGCTGGAGGAAGTCAATAAGAAAGATCATCCGAACTATTGCCCTTACCACCAGATGCTCGGACACAAGATAGAGGATTGCATCACTTTCAAGAGTTGGCTTGATGACAATCTCTGGAATAGGAACATAACGATCCCAAAGGAATACATGAAAGAACCTCAGAAAGGAGGTTCTGTCAATGTTATTTCAACGGATCCCATTGTTCCAATAAACCCGTACATGACTGATGATGGGTGGAGTACTTTCTGGATAAGATCATCGAGGAAAATTTTGAATCACATCCAGACTGCTTCGGTACACGCTTCAACTCAGAGTTTGAAACCTGTCGAGCCGGCACTATCACTTGCGATTGAATAACCGCCCTAGAAGGAGGAGAAGATCGTTGAAGAAAAGAAGACCGAGGCTCCGAAGGGTGGACTAGGGGCTGCTTATCCTAGGATGGTTGTTTCCGATTCGGGGGAGAAATCCCTCAAACTCCTGACGCTGTATGATTATCTGCTTGCTCCGGCGGGATCTTATAATTATAAGGGTTATGGCATTGGCTACGTTTTGACTGTTTCTAACGATTACGTAACTAGCGACAACCGGCTTAATCCGGATCTCGATTCCAATACAAATAATGATTCTCAAATCATACACAACCTTGACGAACACGACGAAGAAGATGTTCACAAAGGAGGCTACGAAAGCTCGACAAGCGATGAGTCCATTTATGAATTCTGAGGAGCTCCGATCATGATAGAATTAGAACCGTCAGACACCGAAGCAACTTTAGAAGAGCTAGTTGTTCCAATTCAAGAGGATACACCGGCAGATTTAACACCAAATTCAAAAGAAATAACTGAAGTAAATTTAAGAAGTGGAAAAGTTCTACCCCCAAGAATGGGTCCAAAGGATAAAGGAAAGCAGGTGGTTGCTCAGGAATAGCCAACCCTAGCAGAAGAATTCCCCATTCGGGAAGAACCGAGGAACATGGTAATAAAGTATACTACAACGTGCTAGCCCATCTTAGGAAACTACCAGCCAAACTAAGCATATACGACGCTCTGATCCTGTCAAAGGAGATGAGGGAGGCTCTGATCAAGGCTTTACTTGATCTAGAGATTTGTTTAACTCAAATGGCCGGTAATTCCTTCAACGAGGTTTGCTCATTAAGAGAACAACGAGGTGTTACCTTCACGGACAATGATCTATTACTGGGAACAGCAGATCACAACCGACCGTTGTACATTTCAGTCACTATTGGAAACTTTACGCTCTCCAGAGTGTTGGTTAATCCGGGAGCATCGATCAACATAATGAATCTTCGGACGCTAGCATATTTGGAAATTGATTCTTACGAGCTTGAAGCGGACAAGATACTATTAAGAGTCTTCAATCAAAAAGGAGAAAGAGCTCTTGGATCGATAACACTACTAATGAAGACCAGTGATTTAGCAAAGACAACCGCAAAATTCCACATAATTGATTCTGAGACATCGTTCAACGCTCTACTGGGTCGGCCATGGATCCATGAAAACCGGATGGTACCGTCGTCTCTGCACCAGTGCATAAAGTATTACGAAGGAGGGGAACAGTGCATCAAAGGTGATTTGCAACCGTTCTTTGTGCACAAAATTGGAATTCATGAAGATGCGGCCTACTACGCGCCCTCTAAGAAAACAATCTTTTCCAGAAATACCATACCAAATGAAGCAAAAGAAATTCAAGACGATGAAGAACCTGAATTTCTAGTCCAACAGTTACTCACCACTCCCTTATGGCGAGATGGTGAAGATTTCTCCAAAACTCGCACCCGAGGTCGAGGCCGGGGACGAGGACGTGGAAGAAATGTTGGAACAGTTGCACAGAAGAAACCGGTCATCGATGTTGATTGGGAGAACAGTTCCGAAGAAGAAGAAGAAATTGAGAAAGAAGCAGCGACAATAAGTCAAAAGAAACCCCAGTTTAAGATCTCTCTCGAAGATGAAAAGAATGAAGAATACAAATCAATGTACGAGAAGATTAACCATTATGTACATACTATGAACCTGACCCCGATCCATTCTAATAAGATCGAGGGTATGGTGGTCAAGGAAGTGCATGGTGGTGGTACTAAGCCAATCAAGTTTTATTGGGGTGCTTCTTCTTCCAATAATGAAAAAGATGTACAATTTGAAGATGTTACTTCATCTGAATTAATGGAATTACCTTTTGAGTGGTACTCTCCCTGTGTTCAAAATTTAATTAAATGTGGTGTCTTACCTCGACGGTGGACAAAAGGCCGATCACAACACTTTGAAAAATTATGGAATAATGCCGGTCGGCCTCCCAATTCAAAACATGGTCTCGGAATCGGCACGATAGGATCGCGTCGATGATACTGGATTTTGCTTGGTTGTCACTTGCGAACCTAATAAAGACTGCTTGGAAGCTTCAGAAGACCTTGAAGATCTACCAATCGGAGATGCTCTGCCAGAATTCGAAGAAGAAATTAAATCTACAATAGATGAGTTAATGAAAGTTAACTTAGGTACTAGCGAAGAGCCTAGGCCTACCTTTGTTAGCTCCTTACTCAATAAAGAAGACTCCAAAGACATAATCAAGCTATTAATGGAATTCAAGGACTGTTTGGTATGGAGTTATGATGAAATGCCAGGATTAGCTCCAGAAGTCGCAGTTCACAAGTTAGGAGTAGATCCTACTTCCGTTCCAGTCAGACAAGCTCCCAGAAGAATGCGTCTAGAAATTGAGCAACAAGTAATAGCCGAAGTTAAGAAGCTAATACATGCTAAATTTGTCCGTGAAGAACAATACTCTACTTGGTTGGTCAACATGGTACCAGTCAGAAAGAAGAATGGTCAGATCAGAATCTGCGTGGATTTCAGAGATTTGAATAAAGCATGTCCAAAGGATAAATTTCCACTACCAATCCCAGAACTGATGATCGACATTGCTTCAATACATGAAATCTTCTCTTTCATGGATGGATCATCAGGATACAACCAGATAAAGATGGCACTAGAAGACGAAAAGCTCATGGCATTCAGAATGCCGATCAGAGTGTATTGCTACACAGTAATGCCATTCGGACTAAAGAACGCAGAAGCAACATACAAAAGAGCGATGACGAAGATTTTTGACGATCTCATTCACAACCAAGTCAAGTGCTACGTGGATGATGTAGTCATCAAAAGTAAACTGAAGGAAGATCACCAGTATGATTTGAGAATTGTTTTCGAGCGACTAAGACAATACAACCTTATGATGAATCCCTTAAAATGCACCTTCGGCGTCACCTCCGGGAAATTCTTAAGATTTGTTGTCCGACATCGCGGGATTGAAATCGATCCGGAAAAGATTAAAGCTATTTTAGAAATGCCTCCTCCCAAAACTTTGAAAAAACTACGATCTTTTCAAGGGAAGTTGGCATATCTTCGACGCTTTATCTCGAACACTTCAGGTAGGTGTCAGCCCTTCTCGGCATTAATTAAAAAGGACGCCAAATTCGTTTGGGATGAGAAATGCCAGTGGGCTTTCAAGGACGTTAAGCAATATTTAATGACACCTCTGTCTTAGCAGCCCCGGCCTCGGTAGACCGTTGATACTTTATACCGCGGCTTTAGACGACTCCTCGGAGCCCCGCTAGCCTGTGTCAATGACGAGGGAAAAGAAAATGCACTCTACTACTTAAGCCATCGTCTAATTCTGACAGAAGTAAAGTATCCTCCAATTGAGAAATATTGTTTGGCCCTGATCTTCGCCGCACAGAAGCTCAGACATTACATGCTTTCTCATAAGGTCAACCTTATTTCGAGAGTTAATCCGTTGCAATACTTGATGACCCGACCGACGTTTTCTGCGTACTTGTCGGTGGTCGATGATACTATCGCAATTCGACATAACTTTCGTTCCTCTTCGCGCCGTAAAGGGACAAGTCCTAGCAGACTTCCTCGCAGCACACCCTTTACCGGCGGATTAGCCTCTCGACGACGATTTGCCTGACGAGCAGATAATGAGCCTAAAAGACCCTGATGATCAACGTTGGGAACTATACTTCGACGGTGCGTCCTCAGCACAGAAGAACAAAGAATTTCAAACGATAGTGCCCAGTAAGCCAGGAATCTGACTAATCTTTATAACACCGGAGCGGGGGATGTTAAAATACTCCTACCACTTAATAGAACCGTGTACAAACAACGAGGCAGAATACGAAACCCTTATAACAGGACTGGAATTAACCATTCAAATGGGAATAACAGACATCAACATCTACGGAGATTCTCAGTTGATCATTCAACAGTGTCTCGGTCGGCACGTAATTTTAAAGCCAAGACTCGAGCAGTACTTTCAGTACGCCATGAAATTGTTGGAACAAATTCCAAATGTAACAATCTACAAGATTCTCAGAAAAGAAAATGCTCTCGCCGAAGTGCTAGCCCACCTCGCAAAAGAATTTGCCTGCTTGCAGGATGAGTCAGTTGAAGTGTCAGTTCAAGGATGACAGGTCCTATCACAGCTCGACATGGATACAATACACAAATCAGCAGAAAATGCAGAAGAAACAATTGCAAAGAATGACGTAAAAATACGTAAGATTGGTGGCAGCCATTAATATACTACTTGCAAACAGGAAACTTACCGGACGATAAGTCATTAGCCCATCAAATCAAGAAAAGAACTTTGTCTTACGCATTAATAAACAATACATTATACAGATGGTCTTTTGATCAGATAAGGCTAAGATGCCTAAGCGGGTCTGAGGCTCGTGAAATCGTTAAAGAAGTACATTCAGGACTTTGTGGCGCTCATCAGTCGGGTCTGAAAATGAAAATGAAGATTAAAAGACTAGGGTACGACTGGCCCTCAATGATGACCGACTGTATGAAATTTGCCAAAAGTTGTCACCAGTGCCAAGTGCACGGAGTGGTTCTACACCAACCCCCAAATGTGCTACATCCGACAATCGCGTCGTGGCCATTTGAGTGTTGGGGCACAGATATAGTGGGTCCGATAGAACCGCCTTCTTCAAGTGGACATCGCTTCATTCTTGCAGCTACAGACTACTTTTCTAAATTGCGTAAGCTATACCACTCGGAGAAGTGAAGGCACACCACATGCTACGCTTTTTAAGAACCAAGTTGTCTACCGTTTTGGGGTACCGCGCAGGATCATTTCAGATAATGGGTCTGCATTCAAAAGTACAAAGATCAACAATTTTTTCAGAAGGCACGGGATCGATGGGCGATACTCAACGATCTACTACCCAAGAGCAAACGACTTGGCCGAGGCTTTTAATAAAACTCTCGTTCAAATTTTAAAGAAAACTCTGGACGACAACAAGAGAAATTGGCACGATAAGTTGTTAGAAGCCTTATGGGCCTACAGGACAACTTTTAAGACTCCTACTCAGTCTACGCCTTACGCTTTAGTGTACGGGTCCGAGGCCGTCTTTCCCCTGGAAGTTCAGCTTCTGTCACTCCAAATTGCAGTTACAGAAAAGATCACTACAGAAGAAAATGCTAGACTACGACTGGAAGAATTAGAAAGCTTGGAAGGGAAAAGACTTTCCGCACAGCAGAATTGGAACTGTATCAAGCCAAGATGATCCAGGCCCATGATAAACTGGTCCATCCCAGGACATTCAAAGTCGGTGACTTAGTTCTTGTTCTCAGAAGACCTATTCTTGCACATCGCAAGATAGGTGGTAAGTTTGAACTAACCTGGGAGGGGCCGTTCGTGGTCGAGACAGTCTACTCTGGAGGTTCCTACCAACCGGTGAATCGCCGTGGAGAACGACCCATGCTTCCAATCAATGGACGGTATTTAAAGAAGTATTACGCGACCTGATGTTTCGAAGGGTGGCCTCTAAAATAGAATCTTATCCTTAGAAACACGGGTGAAGTAATCACTTTGTGACTGGGTCCGAACCCCAAACAAAATAAAATGGATGATAAAAAAAAATCTCATCAACGAAAATGTTAAAAAGAAAACATGGGAAATCATAATAATAAAATGTCAATCTTTCCTTTTAAATCCATTCATTCCTGATATTTTCTCACCTCTTCCTACTTCCTTTAAATTTAAAAGAAGTGAATAAGAATTTTTAAGTGTTTTTCTTATTGTTCTTGTTCTTAGTACAGCCCCTGATCCTTTCCTTATTTTTTCACAGGGAAATGTCGAACGGGCGGTTGGTTCTAAACTTTAGAAATGGCGTGAGTCTAGCACTTGATGAAAAGAGGGTGAGGGATGGAGCAGTGATAGAGATTGACTCAGACTTCACACCAACCGGCTTACAATACGAAGAAAATAATTGGATCCCAGTTGAGCGAGAAGAACTTCACAGCCAGACAGTGATGAAAATGGGTGGCCCGAGCCACCAATCCAGCAACAAGAAAAGAAAAGCAAACGCCGCACATGCAACCGGAGAAGATAAGAAAGTTAAGTCCGTGGTTGCCACAGCAGAGGGTAGGCTTGTCAGCGCCGCGCCCGCAGAAATTCAAGGGGTAAGGAGAGCTACTCTCACGGCTACCTTACGAAGAAATAAGAATCATCGCATTCGCAAAATGCTGACCAAGCTAGCAGAAGATCAACATGAACAGACAACGGATACTGTTAGTGCAAATGCTCCAAGGAGACCAGTTCGTCAGGAACCAGAAAGAAGAAAGTCAATTCCAAGGTCGGAACAAATAAAAGAAATATCAAGAAAAGCAGAAATAGAGTCGGTGCCTCGACGCCGAGCATATATACCGGATCCAAAGAGTCTTGTTGCGAAAGCAACCCCAGAGGATGTCCCTACGGAGACTATACCCGAGGAGCCGAGACATGCAGAAGAACGTGCTGGGGTTGGGCCATACATCCAACAGTAAGTTACTAGACACCGAGGACTTCAGATAATCCCGAAATACGAGCTGGAGAAAATGCAATTAGTTGAGAAGAAAACCTTTGAATACTTTAAAAGAATTGGAGACAAGAGGGTCAACATCTTGGAAGGCCTCGAGCTGCATACAGATGTATTCTCGGATTATGAGCAACAACAAATTGTAGACTGCATCCTCGAATTATAGAAAATGGGCCGAGCTGGCCGCCTGAGAGAAAAGACATATTCAGAACCGCGAAGATGGATGCCAGGAAAGGGAAGAGTTACAATCCAATACGGATGTTGCTACAATTTTTCCACAGACAGGAAAGGAAATCCACCAGGGATACTCCGTCGCAGTGAGGTGGATCCAATGCCAAGAGTCATCAAGAGAATGGTGAAAAGGATGATAACATGGAGGGTACTCGCTGCGCAGTTGCATACCCAATAGCTGCATTATCAACATCTACAAGGAAGGCGAATGCATACCTCCGCATATAGACCATCATGACTTTGTTAGACCCTTCTGCACAGTGTCATTCCTCAACCAGTGCAACATCATGTTCGGATCTGACCTTCGGATTGCAGGCCCTGGTGAGTTCTGAGGGTCGGTGGAGATACCACTACCGGTAGGTTCCGTCCTGGTGTTAAAAGGAAACGGAGCAGACGTTTCGAAGCATTGCATTCCAGGAGTGCCTGTGGAGCGGATCTCAGTTACTTTTATAAGAATGGACGACAGAAAAATGCCTTGCCACTTTCAGCCAGATCCAGAATTGGAGAATCTCCGGCCCTACGAGCCGTGAGTTACATGGGAAATAGCACACCTCCAATGCACATCCATGCGGCATTCCTGCCAAGGGTGGCTTGGAAGGTGATGTTATTGCCCATGTTTCTTACTATTCAGACATGGATTTTTTGACAGACGCTTTTGAATGGATCAGCAAGAAAGTTTACACAGTCCGTTTTGGATTTACATGGATTGTATAAGACATTAAATTTATGAGGAAAATGTCATCATGACTAGATCAAGTTGTATGATGTACTTTCAACAAATTGGAATGAAAACGACTACGTCATATTTTGCCTTCACCTCTTTTTATGCAAATTGACTGGGAAACGCCATTAGAGTTAAATGAACTTTGAACGAAGAACAAAAAAGAAAAGAAAATAAATGATAATTTTTCCTAAAAATCTGAATATTAAAATGAACTTCAAATTCACATGAACACTAAATAAACAACAAAAATAAAATGGGATTGTTGAAGGACAAACACAATGAATCTAAATCTCAAATTGAATTCCGATCTGAATCCTCTGATTCGAACCTTTCAATTCTTCTCTCAATTGAAATCTGTTTGAAACTCTTTTGAAATTTGAATATTTTCCTCGACTTATTGCTAAGTCAAGTCTTTTCAGCTTGGTACACTTACCAGCTCCTTTCAATTCTCTTTCTTCTGTGTCTTAGGGGATCAACTAGTTCTATTGACACGGAGCCACGAACTTTGTTCAATTTGGTTCTGATGGCATGAGACTGAGTCCATCTTCATACAGATAAATCTTCGAGACTAGAGCCTAACTTCCAGTTCTCTTCGAGGCTAGAGCCTAACTTCTAGTCCTCTTTCAAACTTTCGAGACTGGTACCTAAATTCTAGTTCTCATTCTGGGATCAGTACCTAAATTCTGATTCCCATCTTTCGAGTTCGATACCTAAATTTCGATTCTCTTTCGAATTGATACCTAAATTTCAATTCTAAATTCCGAGACTGGTATCTAAATTCCAGTTCTCTTCCTTCGAGGTCGGTACCTAAATTCCGACTCTCATTCGAGATCAATACTTAAATTTCGATTCTCTTTCGAATTGATACCTAAATTTCAATTCTAAATTCCGAGACTGGTACCTAAATTTCAGTTCTCTTCCTTCGAGGTCGGTACCTAAATTCCGACTCTCATTCGAGATCGATACTTAAATTTCGATTCTCTTTTGAATTGATACGTAAATTTCAATTCTAAATTCCGAGACTGGTACTTAAATTTCAGTTCTCTTCCTTCGAGGTCGGTACCTAAATTCTGTCTCTCATTCGAGATCGATACCTAAATTTTGATTCTCTTTCGAATTGATACCTAAATTTCAATTCTAAATTCCGAGACCGAGTACCTAAATTCCAGCTTCTCTTCCTTCGAGGTCGGTACCTAAATTCCAACTCTCATTCGAGATCGATACTTAAATTTCAATTCTCTTTCGAATTGATACCTAAATTTCAATTCTAAATTCCGAGACTGGTACTTAAATTCCAGTTCTCTTCCTTCGAGGTCGGTACCTAAATTTCGACTCTCATTCGAGATCGATACCTAAACTTCGATTCTCTTTCGAATTGATATCTAAATTTCAATTCTAAATTTTCCGAGACTGGTACCTAAATTCCAGTTCTCTTCCTTCGAGGTCGCTACCTAAATTCCGACTCTCATTGGAGATCGATACCTAAATTTTGATTCTCTTTCAAATTGATACTTAAATTTCGTTTCTAAATTCCGAGACTGGTACCTAAATTCCAGTTCTCTTCCTTCGAGGTTGGTACCTAAATTCCGACTCTCATTCAAGATCGATACTTAAATTTCGATTCTCTTTCTAATTGATACCTAAATTTCAATTCTAAATTTCGAGACTGGTACCTAAATTCCAGTTCTCTTCCTTCGAGGTCAGTACCTAAATTCCGAATCTCATTCGAGATCGATATCTAAATTTCGATTCTCTTTCGAATTGATACCTAAATTTCAATTCTAAATTCCGAGACTAGTACTTAAATTCCAGTTCTCTTCCTTCGAGGTCGGTACCTAAATTCCAACTCTCATTCGAGATCGATACTTAAATTTTGATTCTCTTTCGAATTGATACCTAAATTTCAATTCTAAATTCCGAGACTGGTACCTAAATTCCAGCTCTCTTCCTTCGAGGTCGGTACCTAAATTCTGACTCTCATTCGAGATCGATACTTAAATTTCGATTCTCTTTTGAATTGATACCTAAATTTAAATTCTAAATTCCGAGACTGGCATCTAAATTCCAGTTCTCTTCCTTCGAGGTCGGTACCTAATTTCTGACTCTCGTCCGAGAGCGATACCTAAATTTCGATTCTCTTTCAGGTTTGATACTTAAATTCCTAATCTCACTCTCTCAAGATCAGTACCTAAATTGTGATTCTCATCCTTTGAGAGGTCTGTACCAAAATTCTGACTCTCATTTCGAGATCTGTACCAAAATTCTGTTTCTCATCCTTTTTCCGTCGATACTTAAACTCCGATTCTCACTTCGAGGCTGGTACCTAAATTCCAGTTCTCTTCGCAATCCCGAGGTTGAAATCTAGGTTTTGATTCTCATTTCAAATCCAAATTTCAAATTCAAAGTTTCCATAAATTGATTTTAAATTAAACTTCAATCGAAATCCAAACTCACACATTGAAACTTGAAATTTAAAAGTAAACTGAAATCTAAATTGATTTCCCCAGATCTTATGATCTGGAATTCACCTCCTTTTCTTTTCCCCAGTGAGAGTTCAAGAATCTCTAGTCTTGGAAATATACCTGGTACTCTCCAGCGGAAATTCTTCTACTTCGTCCTAAGTTTGTCACTTGGACATTTGTGTTGGTTTTGTTGATCTCTTCGGTCAACGCCAATACACGCGGTATGCTTGGTTAGCACACCACACCTATTGGGGGTCCATTTGTTGACCTCATTTTTGATGAGGTCTTTTGCTTCTCTCTTTAGTACTTAGGATCTAGCCTTAGACTTTTCCTCGACTAATCTTAGAGGACTAGAAGTGGAACCCACCCTTTAGAAGTTCAAACACCTCTTGACTCCCTGCAAACCCAACAAGCCTGATTGTAGACCCCTAATCACCTAGAGGGTTAAAATCAAATGTGGATGTTTAAAGGATGAGTTTCCTATAGGACCTTTTTTGGCCTTAGGACTACCCTAGGTGGCTTGGTCTGGTGAGGGTTGACTTGCACATACAATACACTATCACACACATTCTAAGTCCTAAAACCACACTCTCACCCAACTTGACTTCCTGACTCATGTAGGTAATTCATATGGATGGTCCTTAACCCCTAAGCCCCTGGCTAAGAAGGTTAGGAACAACATAGTGAATGCCTCAAATGAGTCCTCTCATGGCTTATATGGGATTACTATGGCTTAATGGCTCAACCAAAGTGATTTCATTTTACTCAAATTTGATCAATCTTCATTTTTCCAAAATTTCAATTTTTGACCACCGAGGCCCTACACCCACTAAACCTACCAAATGCCCTTGGAACTACCTAAAATTTGCAAAATCACCTAAATTACCCAAAATTCCTCAAAATCAATCCTAAACATTTCCCCCCACTCAAATTGATCATCCATAGCCAAATATACCAAAATTTTCAAAAATAACCCCAAATTTCCAAAAATACCCAAAATGCCCTTCTTAGCCCAAAAATCCAAAAAATTTAGAAAATTCCCAAAAAATTTCAAAAAATCCCAACTATTCCTAATTTCATTTTGTTCAACTACACCATGGGCCAATTTTTCCAATTTACCCCAATTTTACTAAAACCCCCAATTTGACCTATTTTTTAACCCGTGAACCCAATGTCAAACCAAACCACCCCAATTGAACTCAATTCTGGTCCAATTCAATTATAAACTTCAAATAAATATCCCCAAAATCAATTTAGACCAAATTCAAGTCCAATTTGATTGACATTTGAGCCGAATTTCAATTTTCCTAAGGCCCAATTTTGGCCCATGACCTAAACCTAGCTCAAACCAATCCAATTCGACTCCAATTGGCCCCAAATCTTTTCTAAAGCCTTCCTAACATCCCCATAAACAAAACACTAACTTGATTTGCCCAAAATTTGAACCTAAACTCCACCCAAACCTAACCCAAAACCAAAATCCCTTAAATTGACCTAAGCCCAAACCTAACCCAAATGGGCCCAAATCCCAAAATCAAAGCCCAACCAAAGTTGAAAACTCTTTGTGACACTCCCATGAACATTTCTCAACATTAATTTTACATCAAATCCAACTTTAGCCCAACCTTAGCCTAAGTTAGCTCAATTTGGCCCACCTTGGCCCCTTTACCAAAAAAGCCCAAATTCAACCCAATACAATTCAAAATCACTTCAAAATTGTTCCAAACCACTCATGACACATGCCTAAACCAATTGCAACATTTATTTGACATGGTCCTTCACAAAATTTTCATCCAAAAGCCCATTTCAAAATCCAAAAGCCCACTTCCTTAAACCACTTTAAAAGCCCATCCAAAACCATTTCAAAAGCCCAAGTTTTCAATCCAAAGCCCACATGACATTTCTTTCCATCATCCATTTAATCAAAATCACCCCTAAGTTTCAAAAACATCATTAAACCATTCCAAATCAAGCTTCATGAAAATTTTCCACCAAAATGCCAAAATTTCTAAAACCCACTTCCATGAAACTAAGCCAAGCCATCCCTAAGCCAAATGGAGCCATGGAACCATGCATGAGCCACATGCAAGCCTTGGGAGCCCCTTTACACATCACCATGCTATTAATTGCAAAAGGAGGAGCCTCTTTTAAACCCCCTTAAAAAGGTTTTAACCCTTTTAATGATACACCCTAACCCATGATTAATATAAATATTCATGGATGGGGACTTCACGTCCTTCTCTTGGCTGAACCCCCTGATTTCTCTCAGCCCAAAATCAAGCCTTGGGGAGGTGCACCAAGCCTAAAGCATGCATTTTACCAAACCAAGCCTAAAATGAGCCCTTCCCCCTTCCACTTTGATTCAACTCCTTTACACATGTCAAGCCTCAATTGACTGCACCATTGCCAACCCCTGGCCCTTCTGAGCCAGATGGTGACCTAACCCTGCCGGCCAGCCGCCTGGGTCGCCGGAAAACACCATGGCCGAGAGCTCCATGTGAGCCAAAATTTTTAATTCTCCCTGGCTGAGCTGTCCCAACCCAAATGGACACCATGGCTGTTCTTCTCCTCCCCTGAGCAGCTGATCCCAGCCTCCATTGCCCTCAGGAAGCCCTCCGACCACCTCTATTTAAACACCACCACCTCTCGGCCAAAGAAGGTGTTGAACCAAACCTTACTTCTGCCAAAATCACTCCAGATCCCTCTCCAGACATAGAGAACTTGATCCCCACTGAAATCCAGCCCTAAAACCCTCTCTGTGAGCTCAACTTCTGAGTTGAAAATCCACCCAAAAAATAGGACACTTCACCACAGTGAGCCAATCTCCAAATTGATTGATCCTACACCTTCACCAGACCAAGAGGAGAAGTTCCCCAGCAAAAGCCCCCTTACCAGGCCAGCCATTGCTTCCAGCCTCCAAGATTTGTGATCGGCCTTGGTCACTTTCATACTTAGACAATTCCCCAGAGCCAAAGACTTCATCTGGAGCTTGGCTAGACTCAATCGAAGGTGACACAACTCTCAGATCGAAGCTTCACTTCTCTGAGCAAAGATATGAACTCATTCTTCCCCCCGAGCTTCCAACAATTCTCCATTTTGTTTGGGTTAATTTCATAGCCTATAAACCGTATGGATGTGTTCGTCTCTTCAAGACGAATCTAAAGAGCATAAGAACACAAAAATCCATTGAGAATCGAGTGAGATCTTCGGGTTTTAGTGCGGATGGTCACGGGTGCACACTAGTCATAGACGATGACTAGGAGCCGTTGGACCGTGCGTGTATCGAGCGGACGGACGAGATCAAGTCGGACGACGCAATGGTACGTGAACCGTGGGCCCCTGTAGAGTTGCGTCAGATGGCGGCGCCGAATCACAACGCGGCGTGTGGGCATTCGGAGTGTCGAGGTTGACGCAGCGCCGCGTGGATAAGTAGGAAATTAGGGTATTTTTGAATTAATTAAATGCCCTGAACTTCAAAAATTCATATCTTTGCATAGAAAAATCACAAAAATAAAATAAAAATACCCACTTGCTCAGTGAACAGAGGAGAATAATGTGGAAAAGAAAGCAAGTTAATTGGATGAGTATTTTATTTTTAATAATTAATTTACTGTTTTCAATATTTTGATTCTCCATTTACATAAAAAATTCACCATAGCATGAGACCATAGGGCTTTTGAAGCCTCTAATCTTGAAAACATTTCCTGATTTTTTCAAGGTCAGAGGCCATCTCTGTGAAAAGTTATTGAATTTTCAAGTTCATGTCACTGTTTTAGGTATTTTAATTCCAATAATTAGCATGTTATAAAATAAATTCTAGGAAAATTTGATGATGTTTCTTAGGACCAGAGGACCCTATGAAAAATATATTTTGAGTTAATTCATTCATAATAACCTTAATTGGCCT
This sequence comes from Papilionanthe hookeriana x Papilionanthe teres, assembly GCA_022702705.1. Classification (NCBI taxonomy): domain Eukaryota; kingdom Viridiplantae; phylum Streptophyta; class Magnoliopsida; order Asparagales; family Orchidaceae; genus Papilionanthe; species Papilionanthe hookeriana x Papilionanthe teres. Next base: position 79,602,233 of record CM040427.1, on the reverse strand, counting down.
AAACCCCTAAAATTGAATTTGATTTAATTAGGGTTAGCCACACATCAAATTGACTTGAAAATAATTCTCCATTACTCTTTAGGGTTAGGGGAACCTTATATAAAATTTTGAAATCAATTGGACTTGATTAACCCCACCAAATGGATTGATTAAGCCTCATAAGCAAAATGGAACTTTAAAAATTCATAACTCCAAAATCACTTTTCAAAAATTCACAAAAATGATTTTGGAGCTTCTCTAATATCAGGGGAGTTCAAGAAAATTAAAATTGGAATTTTCTAAAAGAGTTGATTTTTTCACAATATTTTAATATTTTAATAATTAAAAAATAATAAAAATAACAAAATATTAAAAATCATAAAAATGTCACATTTTGACTCCTAATCACTTAGGAATAAACCAAATATTTTTCTTAAGTCCCTAGGATAAGATATTGAATTTTAAAAGCTTAATGTAATTTTTAATATTAAAAAAATAAGTTTTTAACCTTTTTCCCTAAAATAATTCTAATAAATCAAAGAAAAATCAGAAAATTATAAAATTTGTTTCTCTGGACTCCTTGAGGTCAGAGAAATTTAAGAAAAATATAAAACCTATTTATTTTAAAATTAATTAATACTCTAAAACTCAAAATAATTATAATAAATAAAATATAGTTCAAAAAATCACAAAATTTGGTCCAAGTGGTCCTCTGGTCATTAGGAACATCCTATAATTTTCTTAAGGACAGAAACCTTTTCTTGGTCATGTTGTTGAATTTTCTTTGAAACCCCCTATTTTCTACTAAAAATAATTATATAAATAAATTAAATTCAGAAAAATCACATTTTTTCCTCTAATGTCTTAATTGACATGTGAGTGAGGTTACATAAAAATTTCAAATTCATTTGAGCTCAATTTAGTGAGTTATGAAATAAATAAGCTTAAAAGGACATAAAGGTAATTAAAAATTTTAACCCTTAATTAAAACTTTAGGTTTAATCAAAATGGGGGGTAAAATATTTTATTTTAACTTTCTCTTGGATGATTGAAACTTAGGGAAATTAAGGGGTAGAAACTCATTAAACACTTTGAAAATATCAAAATGAAACTTTAATTAATTAAATAATTTAAATTTTGGAAAGAATATATTTAAAATTTGGATTATTAAAATAGGGATATTATTAAGAGGATATTTATTCTTTAATTTTAAAAAATCCCTAAATAAGTCACTTTAACAATATTTAGTTCTTAATTAAAAATTAAAATAATAATCCAAATTAACAATTAAAACTAAAATTAAATTAAATTAAATTAAATTAAATTAAAATTAAATCAAAATTAAATTAAAATAAAATAAAATTAAAATTAAATTAAAATTAAATAAAATTAAATAAAATTAAAATCAAATTGAATTAAATTAAATTAAAATCATTTAACAACAAACCTAAATGAAATCATTAAGAATTAAATCAAAATATATCAATAATTTTGTCGGCATATTTTTAGGTTATGTGTTTTATTTTGAAAAGGGGGGTCGCCTACATAAATTGTCGGCGAATTTTTATATTTTAAATTTTAATTTAAATATATAGTTTAAAAGATAACATTTGATTTTGAAAGTAATTTTAAGTTTGAAAATTTTAAGATATGAAATCAAACCGATCTCACATCCCGAATAGTTTATATAAACGAGCACCGCACCACAAACAGTGTATATATCCCGAAGAATAGACATACTCGCTTGATAATGGTGCTCGATTAAATAAACTAGAAGATCTGTGACATCCGTTTGGTGCTGCGAACCAATTTTATAAGCCGAGTAAATTCCCTCGCTTAATATAAATGAATTAAGCGAGGTTTATATTACTCGGGTTCTTAAAATTCCTATAAGGGCAAGCCCCTAAAATTAATTACATCTTAAGTGACGGGAATCACCTAAGAAAACTCTCGATAATAATCAGTAGTTCTGCTCTCAAGAATTTCAAAGTTTAAGTTTTCAAGGGATTGAATTTTGGAATTTCAATGGGGAATGGATCAAATTTGGAACATTTTATTTTGGGAATTCAAAGGAAGAAAGGTAGGAGAAATTATAGATTCGAAGCGAACTTCGGTAATTTCCTGACTATCCTATTGTTTGACTTGAATTTAGGAAAGTCTTAATGTTTATTTAATGTTTTGATCTTGCCAATTTTAATTAATTAGGACTTATATTTGTATGATGCGATCACACAAATAGCCTCGAAGATGTGAGGGTTTATGTCGTATCGGACGACTACCTCGGAATCTTAAGACCGGTTAGGGCTTAATTTGCAATGCAAATGCCTAACAAAAAGGTTGAGGATTTATGTTGCACTAAGCAAACTACCTCGAAGTTCTATGGTTTAGTTATTTAATTCTAAGAAAGTTTTGCTGAAGTAGACTCAGGTTTTGCTGATGACGATGGCCGTGCTGCCCACCATGCTCCGAGCTCCTTGTTGTAGAGGTTTAGTTTTAGAAGTCATAAATCAGGAGATGAGAGAAGTGTTCTGGTTTAGAGAAAGTCTTAGTTTCCAAGTGTTTTTTATGTTTTAATTAAAACAAATCTTAAAGTTGATTATAACAACACCGGTTAAGATCCCACGGTTCCATCCTTCCGACATCGTTATTTTTATCGGATTCACTTAGTCCAGATGAATTTGCTAAACTCAACTAAATGAGTTCAACACTTTCATTTAGACTGTGGGAAACCCCGTTAGCAACACGTAGGTTACATCATCCGAGGTATTCCCGATCATCCAACAAGACGTTTTAATTTAGTTGTAGTTGTAGTTTTGTTGTTATGTTTGTGATTAAATTTTGAGTTGTTTTATATTTTGAAATGTTGTGGCGGTGGATTTTATCTTGTAATGACTTTTCATTTAGTTTTGGTTTCAGTTTAGGGACTATCCTAAAGGTTTTGGTTTTCATGCAACAGTTGTTTATCATGCAAGAAATGTAAGTGTGATGCGATTAAATAAATTGCAATAAAATAAAAGCGTACCTGGAGGGTCTTCCCGTCATCCCAAGCTGCACTTAAAACACAATTAGAATATTTAAGCATTTAAAGCAAGTTCCTAGGTAAAGCTAAGGGAAGGGTTATGGTTTTCTACCAAGTTCCTAATCCTATAGCTAGTCACCTCCTATGACGTCTAGGTTCTTTTATTTTGGTTTGAGGACGATTTTCTTCATCAAAGAATAATTAAGTTCCATTATTCTTATAAACATCCTATCATATCGAGGAAGTGCTTAAGACAAATCTTAAACATCTTTTCAATATTTCTAGGATTATTTAAGTCCAAGAGAATTTAATTATACAAATGAATTAATCGTCCTGGAGTTCAGGTTTTGTCATCTTGCTCAGTGAACTAGGACATTTGAATATCCTGTAAGTGAAGTAACACCTCACTTAACACTCCTTTTAGGAGTTATGATAACAAGAGCTTTTGAGGGCAAATTAATGTTCAAGTGATTTATGATTTAATTTAATTTCAATTAATGAGTTTAAGTTTGGAATAGTGTTCAAGTTGTTTTAGATTTATTTTGAGCTATTTATGTCTTAAGTGATGTTATTTTTAATTTAATTTAATTTAATTTAATTTAATTTAATTTAATTTAATTTAATTTAATTTAATTTAATTTAATTTAATTTAATTTAATTTAATATGTTTTACTTTAATTTAATTTAATTTAATTTAATTTTAGATTTTAATTTAATTTAATTTAATTTAATTTTAAATTTTAATTTAATTTAATTTAATTTAAACTTTCTTTTTAATTTAATTTTTATTTTAGATTTTAATTTAATTTAAATTTTAATTTAATTTATTTTTTAATTTTAATTTAATATTTTATTTTTTATGTTTTAAAGATGATTTAATTTTAATTGTTAAAGTATTAATTTAATTGAAATTTTAAAAGGATTTAATTTAAATAATTTAACTTTAATTTAATTTAATGATTAAGTCTTTTAGCATTTCAAATTTTAAATTTGGATTATCATTTTAATTAGGAATTAAATATTATTGAGGTGATTAATTTAGGGATTCTTAAATTAAAGAACAAATCTCTTCCTAATAATATCCCTATTTTAATAATTCCAATTTTTTTATTATTCTTCCAAATTTAACTAATTATTTAATTAAGGTTTTATTTTAATTATTTTTTAAATTATTTGGTAAGTTTCTACCCTTTAAATTTCAATCATCCAAATCAAATTAGGATCAAATATTTTACTTTTTCATTTTATTAAGCCTAAAGTTTTAATTAAGGGTTAAAATTTTAATTACCATTTTGCCCTTCAAGCTTAATAATCTCATAACTCACTAAATTGAGCTCAAATGAATTTGAAGTTTTTATGTGACTTCACTTATATGTCAATAAAGACATTAGAGGAGAAAATATAATTTTTCTGTATTTAATTTATTTATGTAATTATTTTTAGTGGAAAATAAGGATTTCCAAAGAAAATTTAATAATATGACCAAGGGAAAGGTTTTTGTCCTTAAGAAAATTATGAGACATTTCTAATGACTAGAGAACCACTTGGACCAATTTTGGTGATTTTTTGAATTATATTCTTTTTATTATAATTATTTTGAGTTTTGGAGTATTAATTAATTTAAAAATAAAATAAAGGTTGAAAAATGAATTTTATATTTTTCAAAAAAACTCTCTGATATCAAGGAAATCAGAGAACCAATTTTTATAATTTTTTGATTTTTCTTTGATTTATTAGAATTATTTTAGTGGAAATGCTAGAAAATACATTTTTTTAATTTTAAAATTACCTTAGGGCTTTAAAATTTAATATCTCATCATAGAGACTTAAGAAAAATATGGGGTTTGTTCCTAAGTGATTAAAATTCAAAATGTGACATTTTGGTGAATTTTATTATTTTTGTGATTTTTATTATTTTTTAATTATTAAAAATATTAAAATAATGCAAAAAATCAACTTTTTTAGAAAATTACAATTTTAATTTTCTTAAATTCCCCTGATATCAAAGAGGCTCCAAAACCAATTTGGTGAATTTTTGAAAATTATTTTGAAAGTTATAAATTTTTTAAGTTTAATTTTGGCTAAATGGCTTAATCAACCCATTTGATAGGGCTAACCAAGTCCAATTGACTTCAAACTTTTACGGTGGGTTCCTCTGATCCTAAAGGTCAGTGGAGAATTGATTTCAAGTCAATTTGATGTATGATTAGCTCTAATTAATTAAAGCTCCATTTTGGGTGTTTAAGCCAATTAGGGTTACTCTAAGTGAGTTAACTCAAAACCTATTTTTCCTAGGGTCCTCTGGTCATAATAAACATCACCAAATTTTCCTAGAATTTATTTCACAATATGCTAATTATTAGAATTAAAATACTCAGAATAGTAACCTAGAATTGAAAAATCAATAACTCTTCATAGGGATGGCCTCTAACTTTGGAAAATTCAAGGAATGTTCCCAAATTCAGAGGCTTCAAAAGCTCTATGGTCTGATGCCATGGTGAATTGTATACATGCATGGAGAATTGAAAATGTGTAGAGAGTAAATAAATTATTAAAAATCAAATACTCAATGAAATTAAATGATTTCTTTTCCACAATATTCTCCTCTGTTCACTGAGCAAGAGGCTATTTTTATTTTATTTTTCTGATTTTCCTACACAAAGTTATGTATTTTTGAAGTTTAGGGAATTAAATAAATCAAAAATACCCTAATTTCCTACTTATCCACGCGGCGCCAGCTCAACCTAGGCATCTCCGAAACGCCGCGTGTCGTCTTCTGATTCGGCGCCGCCATCCGACTCAGCGCTCCAGGGCCCCGCGGTTCACGTACCAACGCGCTGTCCGGCTCAATCCAGACCGTCCACTCGATACACGCTCGATCCGACGGCTCCCGGTCATCGTCTACGACTGGTGTGCACCCGTGACCGTCAACCTTCTAACCCTAATTTCTCACTCGATTCTCAACGGATTTTTGTGTTCTTATGCTTCTATGGATTCGTCTTGAAGAGACGAACACATCCATACGGTAAACATGTATTTAAATTGACTCAAATTAAATGGAGAATCTCTGTAAGCTCGGGAAGAAGAATGAGTCCATACCTTTGCTCAGAGAAGTGAAGCTTCGATCTGAGTGTTGTGTCACCTTCAATTGGGTCCAAGCAAGCTCCAGATGAAGTCCCTTGGCCTGGTGAATTGTCTAGGTATGATTTCGACCACAGCCGAATACAAAGCTTGGAGTCTGGAACATGTGGGTGGCTTGGAGAAGGGGCTTTTGCTGGTAAACTCCTTCTCTTGGTCTGGTGAAGGTGTAGGACCAATCAATTTGGGGATTGGCTCACTGTGAAGAAGTGTCCTAGTTTTGGGCTTGGATTTCAACTCTGAAATTGAGCTCACAGAGAGGAAATGACAGGGGGATTTCAGTGGGGATCAAGCTCTCTATGTGTGGGGAGTAGTCTGGAACAATTTTGGCAGAGTTTCCTTAAGGTTTGTTTCAGCACCTCTTCCATGGCCGAGAGAGGTGGTGTTTAAATAGGAGAGGCTGGAGGGCCTCCCAGGGGGAGTTAGGGACTGGGATCAGCTGCTCTTGGCAAGGGAAGAACAGCTGTAATGGCCACTGGGCATGGGGCAACTCGGCAAGGGAGAATTTCAATGTTGGCTCACATGTGAGCTCTCGGGTGTGGTGTTTTCCGGCGATCCGAGCGGCTGGCCGGCGAGCATGGGTCACCCTCGGGTTCGGTGGGTCGGGGCTTGATGTTTGTGAAGTCAATTGGTGGTCGCCATGTGTAAAGGGTTTGAATCAAAGTGGAATGGGGTAAGGGTGTATTTTGGCTCAAATTGGTCAAATGCATGGATTGGGCTAGGTGCACCTCCCCATGGCTAGTTTGGGTCTGAAGAGAAAGTGGTTTAGGTCAGCTTGATTAGTGGGGAAAGGTCACCATCCAAGTACAATTAAGATTAAACATGGTTTAGGGGAGACATGGACATGGTTAATCACCTTAAGGGAATATGGAAATGACCTCCTCCATTTGCCCAAGATAGCATGGTGACATGTAAAGGGGCTCTCATGGCTTCCATGTGGCTCATGCATGGCTTCATGGCTTGCCTATGGCTTGCACATAGCTTGGCTTACTTGTATGAAAATGGATTTTGGTATTTTTGATAAATGTATGAGAGGTTAACATGAAGCTTGATTTAGAATAAATTTATATTTGATTGGAACTTTAGGAATGGTTTTAATTGAAGTCATGATGAAGAAGAGTGTCATCTGGGCTTTGTATGAATTTTGGGCCTTTAAAATTTAGTGAAGGTATGAATTTTGGGCCTTTAAAATTTAGTGAAGATGGGCTTTTAAAATGGTTTAGGGAAGTGGGCTTTTGGATTTTAAAATGGATTTTAGGATGAAAGTTTGGTAAAGGCTTGGGCCAAATAATTGTTGGGTTTGGTTTAGGGGTATGTCATGAATGATTTGAAATGAGTTTGGAATGATTTGGGTTTGAATTGGGTTGAATTTGGACCTCTTTGGTAAATGGGCCAATGTAGGTCAAATTGGGCTAACTTGGGCCAATGTTGGGCTAAGGTTGAAATTGATGTAAAATTAATGTTTGGAAATGTTTATGGGAATGTTTCAAAGAGGTTTTGGCTTTGGTTGGGTTTTGATTTTGGGGTTTGAGCTTATTTGGGTTAGGTTTGGGTTTAGGTCAAAATTGGGTCTTTTAGCTTTGGGTTGAATTTGAGTGGGGTTTGGGTCTAAATTTTGGGCAAATCATGTTAGTGTTTTGTTTGTGGGGATGTTAAGGAAGGTTTAGAAAAGGTTTGGGGTTAATTGGAGTTGAATTGGGTGAGTTTGGGCTAAGTTTGGGTCATGGGTCCAAATTGGGCTTTAAGGTCCAAAATGAAATTGGGTTCAAATGCCAATCAAAATGGGCTTGGATTTGGTCTAGATTGGTGTTGGGGATGTTGAATTGAAGTTTAGAATTGAATTGGACCAGAATTTGGGTCAATTGGGTAGGTTTGGTTTGACATTGGGTTCACTTTGGGTTAAAATGGGTCAAATTGGGGATTTTGACAAAAGTGGGGTAAATTGACAAAATTGGCCCATGGTGTAGTTGAACAAAACGAAATTAGGAATATTTGGGATTTTTTGGAATTTTTTGGGAATTTTCTGAATTTTTTGGCTAAGAGGGGCATTTTGGGTATTTGGAGGGTATTGGGAGGTATCTTTGGAATTTTTTGTATTTTTGGCTATGAATGATCAATTTGAGTGATTTGGGAATGTTTGGGATTGGTTTTGAGGAATTTGGGTCATTTTGGAGAATTTTGAAAATTTTGGGTAATTTCAAGGGTTTTGGGTAGAATTAGGCGGGTGTAGGGTCCCGGGGTCAAAAATTAAAAATTTGGAAAATTGAAGATTGGGTAAATGTAAGTGGAATGAAATCATTTTGGTTGAGCCATGAAGCCATGTTAAGCCTATATGAGCCATGAGAGGACTCATTTGAGGCATTCACTATGTTGTTCCTAACCCTCTTAGCCAAGGGCTTAGGGGTTAAGGACCATCCATGTGAATCACCTTCATGAGTCAGGAGGTCAAGTTGGGTATAGGTGTGGTTTTAGGAGGTGTGTGAAAGTGTAGTGTATAGGTGTAGTGTGTGTAAGTCGGCCCTTCACTGCATCAGGACACCTGGGCGGTCCTAAGGCCAAAGAGTCCTATAGGAACTTATCCTTTAAACTTTCACATTTGATTTCAACCCTCTAGGTGATTAGGGGTCTACAATCAAGTTTGTGGAGTTTGCAGGGAGTTAAGAAGTGGTTTGAATTTCTAAAGGGTTGGTCCCAATTCTAATCCTCTAGGATAGTCAAAAGGAAAAGCCTAAGGCTAGATCCTAAGTGCTAAAAAGAAGAAGAGAAGACCTCATCAAAAATGAGGTCGACAAATGGACCCCCAATAGGTGTGGTGTGCTAACCAAGCACACCGCGCGTATTGGCGTTGACCGAAAAGATCAACAAAACCAACCCAGATGTCCAAGTGACAAACTTAGGACAAAGTAGAAGAATTTCCGCTGGGGAGTGTCAAGTATATCTCTGAGACTGGAGATTCCTGAACTCTCGCTGGGGAAAGGAAAAGGAGATGAATCCCAAATCGCATGATCTGGGGGAATTTCGATTTAGATTTCATTTTGTTTCAGTTTGAGTTTTGATGTGTGAGCTTAGATTTTAGTTTGAGTTTCAATTTAGATTGAAGTTTTGTTAAAATTAATTTGAAGGGATTTGAACTTGAAATGAAAATTGGAATTTTGTGGTTTTAGATGTAACATCTTCAACCTCAAAAGAAAATAGAATTGATTGGGTTGAATCATTACAATGAGGAGAGATCTCAGAGCAATGCGGTATTGGATGTAAAATCCTTAACCTCAAAAGTTTAATTTGGTGTGCTTCATTGCAATAGGGAGAGAACCTAAAGCAATGTGGTATCGGATGTAAAATCCTTAACCCCAAGAATTTGATTTTGATGTATTTCATTGCGATAGAGAAAGGGCCTAAAGCAATGCAGTCTCGGATGTAAAATCCTCAACCCCAAGAATTCGATTTTGATGTATTTCATTGCGATAGGGAAAGAACCTAAAGCAATGCAGTCTCGGATGTAAAATCCTCAACCCCAAGAATTTGATTTTGATGTATTTCATTGCGATAGGGAAAGTGCCTAAAGCAATGCAGTCTCAAATGTAAAATCCTCAACCCCAAGAATTTGATTTTGATGTATTTCATTGCGATAGGGAAAGGGCCTAAAGCAATGCAGTCTCGGATGTAAAAGCCTCAACCCCAAGAATTCTATTTTGATGTATTTCATTGTGATAGGGAAAGAACCTAAAGCAATGCAGTCTCGGATGTAAAATCCTCAACCCCAAGAATTTGATTTTGATGTATTTCATTGCGATAGGGAAAGGGCCTAAAGCAATGCGATCTCGGATGTAAAATCCTCGACCCCAAGAATTTGATTTTGATGTATTTCATTGCGATAGGGAAAGAACCTAAAGCAATGCGAGTATCGGATGTAAAATCCTCAACCCCAAGAATTTGATTTTGATGTATTTCATTGCGATAGGGAAAGAACCTAAAGCAATGCAGTCTCGGATGTAAAATCCTCAACCCCAAGAATTTGATTTTGAATGGTAATCGATTTTGCAAAGATTTGTAGTGTTGATTTGAAAAGTGTGGAACTTTGGTGTTTCGAGAATATCATGAAAGTTGTAAAAGATTTTTGTGGAAAGAAACAGATTAGGAGAGAATATGTAGATGCTACATATCCCATTCAAAAGAGTTGATCGAAAGTTGCTGGTTTGGATTGGATACAATTCCTTGCCACTAGCTTCGTATCGATGTGGCTCCGTGTCAATGGAAACGACCGCTTCCATCCCAGACAAGGGAGAGAGTAGAACGGATTGGATTTCAGATTTGGAAGGTTGAGTTTGAATTTGATTGGGATTTGATTTGAGATCTGGAAGGTTGAATTTGAATTTGATTGAGATTTGATTTGAAATCTGGAAAGTTGAATTTGAATTTTTGATTTAAAATTTGTGTTCATTTTGTTTGTCTTTTAACGATTCAAATTTGTTTTATCGTTCATTTAATGTTCATGTGAATTCGAAGTTCATCATTTTTTTATTTAGATTTTTAAGGAAAGTTTTCTCTTATTCTTTTTGTTTCTTTTCTGTTCTTTGTTCGAAGTTCATTTAACTTTAATGGCGTTTCCAGATCAACTTGCACAAAAGAGGTGAAGGCTAAAAATGTGACATGGTCACTTTCATTCCAATTATGTTGAAGATACATCATACAACTCGATCTGGAATACATCTCATACAATCCATATAGACTCAAAACGGACTATGTATGATCTTTGTCGATCCATCCAAGAAGGTATCTGTCAAAAATCCATGTCTGAATAGTGAGGTACATGGTCAATAACATCACCTTCCAAGCCATCCTTGGCAAGGATGCCGTATGGATGTACGTTGGAGGTGTGATATTTTCCATGTAACTCACGGCTCGTAAGTGCTGGAGGCTCTCTAACTCCGGGTGCGGTCGAAAGTGGTAAGGTGCTTTCCTGTCATCCATCCTTCTGAAAGTAACTGAGATCTGCTTCATTGGTACTCCCGGTATGCAATGTTTAGCTACATCTGCTCCGTTGCCCTTCAGTATCATGACGGAACCTATCGGTAATGGTATCTTTACTGGCCCTCGGAACTCACCTGGGTCTGCTATCCGGAGGTCAGATCCGAACATGATATTACACTCGTTCAGAAAAGAAACTGTGCAGAAAGGTCTGACAAAGTCGTGGTGATCTATGTGCGGGGGTATGCAGTCACCCTTCTTGTAAATGTTAATGATGCAACTGTTGGGTATGCAATCTGCTGGCAGTACCCTCCATGTTATCATTCTTTTTACCATCCTTTTGATGACTAATGGCATTGGATCCACCGGCCATGACGGAGTATCCCGGTGGGTTTCCCTTCCTGTCTTCTACGAAGTTGTAGCAGCATCCACATTGTATTGTAATTCTTCCTTTCCCTGGCATCCACCTCCGGGGTTCCGAGTAAGTGTTTTCTCTTAGGCGACCTGCTCGACCCATTCTTTTCAAATCCCGGATGCAGTCCACGATTTGTTGTTGTTCGTATTCTGAGAACACGTTTGTATGTAGCTCGAGGCCTTCTAGTATATTGATCCTCCTGCCTCTGATTCTCTCGAAGTATTCAAAAGTTTTCTTCTCGACATTCTGCATTCTTTCTAGCTCGTATTCTGGAATAATCTGCAAATGGCGAGGCCTAGTGACGTACTGTGGGATATATGGCTCAATCCCTTCGCGTTCTCCTGCATACCTCGGCTCCTCGGGGATGGTCTCCGTCGGGACATCCTCCGGGGTTGCTTCTGCAACAAGGTTATGCATTACTGGTGGTTTTATCTGGTGGCGTGGTAGCCTTCCTTCTTCTGATCTTTTGAGATTTCCCTGGTTTCTTCTGTTATCCTCGGAGCTGGCCTCCTTCCTTCAGGTTCCTGGCGAACCGGTATCCTCGAAATATATGCACTGGCAGTAGCAACTGCCTCGTCGCGCTGGTCCGCTGCTAGTTTAGTTAACATCTTGCGGATACGGCGATTTTTATTTCTTCGCTGAGTTGCTGTGAGAGTAGCTCTTCGTACTTCATGAATCTCTGTGGGCGCGGCGCTAACAAGCTTGCCCTCTGCTGTTGCGACTACAGACTTGATTTTCTTGTCTTCTTCAGTGTTTGTTTTCCTTTTCTTGCTGCTGGATTGGTGGCTTAAGCCACCCACATTCATTACTGTCTGACTGGGCAGTTCCTCTCGGTCAATTGAGACCCAATCACCTTCCTCGTATTGCAGGCCTGCTGGTGCGAAGTCTGAGTCAATCTCTATTATCGCTCCATCTTTCACCCTCTTTTCGTCGAGTGCAAGGCTTACGCCATTTCTAAAGTTCAGGACCAACCGCCCGTTCGACATTTCCTGCGAAAAGATAAGGAAAAGGATCAGGGGCTGTACTTAAGAACAAGAACATTAAGAAAATGTTTATTAAAGACAGAGTTTTTTTTTATTATTATTACTTTTGTATTTTTAAATTTAACAGGAATGAAGTGGAATAAGACCAGGAAAGAGATTTTGACATGGAAGAGAAAACAAGAAAAATTTTATTATCATGATTTTATTTATTTTAGCACATTTTTTATTATTTTTTGGGTTCGGACCCAGTCATAAGTAATTACTTCACCCGTGCTTCTAGGGATGAAAAATCCATTCCTTCGAAACATCAGGTAGCGTAATACTTTTTCAAGTATCGTCCGTTGATCGGAAGCATATGTCGTTCTCCTTGGCAATTCACTAGCTGGTAGGAGCCTCCTGAGTAGACTGCCTCAACCACAAATGGTCCTTCCCAAGTGGGTTCAAATTTTCCTCCTATCTTGCGGTGTGCAAGGATAGGTCTCTTGAGAACGAGAACTAAGTCACCAACTTTGAAGGTTCTTGGGCGGACCAGTCTGTCATGGGCTTGAACCATCTTAGCTTGGTATAGTTCTAAATTCTGCTGCACTGCAAGTCTATTCCCTTCCAGGCTTTCCAATTCCTCTAGTCGTAATTTGGCATTCTCTTTTGTCGTGATTTTGTTTTCAACTGCAATTCTGAGTGAAGGAAGCTGGACCTCTAAGGAAACACTTGCCTCGGACCCATACACCGGAGCGTAAGGTGTAGCTTGTGTAGGAGTTTTGAAGGTTGTCCGGTAGAGCCCATAAGGCTTCTAATAACTTCTCGTGCCAATTTCTCTTATTATTTTCCAAAGTTTTCTTTAAAATTTGAACGAGAGTTTTATTAAAAGCCTCAGCCAGGCCGTTTGCTCTTGGGTAGTAAATTGTTGAATACCGCCAGTCGATTCCGTGTCTCCTGACAAAATTGTTGATTTGCGTGCTTCTGAATGCTGACCCATTATCTGATGCGCGGCACTCCGAAACGGTAGACAACTTGGTTCTTAAAAAACTGTAGCACGTGGTGTGCTTTCACTTCTCTAAGTGGAACTGCCTCTGCCCACTTGGAAAAGTAATCTGTAGCCGCAATAATGAAGCGATGTCCTTTTTGAAGATGGTGGTTCTATTGGACCCACTATATCTGTGCCCCAACATTCAAATGGCCACGACGCAATTGTCGGATGTAGCACATTTGGAGGTTGGTGTAGAAGCACTCCGTGCACTTGGCATTGGTGACAGCTCTTGGTGATTTTCATGCAGTCGGTCATCATCGAGGGCCAGTAGTACCCTAGTCTTTTAATTTTCATTTTCATCTTCGGACCCGATCGGTGAGCGCCACGGAGTCCTGAATGCACCTCTTTAACAATTTCACGGGCCTCGGACCCGCTTAGGCACCTTAGCCACATTTGATCGAAAGACGTTACGTATAACGTGCTATTTATTAATGCGTAGGACGGAGTTCTTTTCTTGATCCGATGGGCTAACAACCTATCGTCCGGTAGTTTTCCTGTTTGCGGGTAGTCTATTAATGGCTGTCGCCAATCTTCGGTGTTTTCACGTCACTCGTTGCAATCGATTCTTCTTCTTTTTTGATTTGTGTATTGTGTCTATGTCGAGCTGTGATAGGACCTGACGTCCGTGAACTGACACTTCCACTGATTCATCTTGCAAGCAGGCAAATTCTTTTGCGAGGCGGGCTAACGCATCTGCTAAAGAGTTTTCTTTCCTGGGAATTTTGTAGATCGTCACATTCGAAATTTGTTCCAACAGTTTCATGGCATACTGGAAGTATTGCTCGAGTCTTGGCTTTAAAATTTTGTACTGTCCGGCGATCTGTTGAATGATTAACTGCGAATCCCCGTAGATGTTGATGTTTGTTATCCCCATTTGAATAGTTAATTCCAGTCCTGTTACGAGAGCTTCGTATTCTGCTTCGTTGTTTGTACACGGCTCTGTTAAGTGGTAGGAATATCTTAACATCCCCCGCTCCGGTGTTATAAAGATTAGTCCGATTCCTGCCTTACCGGGCACTATCACTTGCGATTCTTCGTCTTTGTGTGCTGAAGATGCTCCGTCAAAATATAATTCCCAACGTCGATCATCAGGGTCTTCTAGGCTCATTATTTGTTCATCTGGCAAGTCGTCATTGAGAGGAGATTCTGCCGGCAAAGGGTGTGCTGCGAGGAAGTCTGCTAGGACTTGTCCCTTTACGGCACGAAGAGGCACGAAAGTTATATCGAATTGCAACAATATCATTGACCACCTGGCAAGTCTGCCAGAAAGCGTTGGACGAGTCATCAAGTATTGCAATGGATTAAATTTCAAGATCAAGTTGACCTTATGAGAAAGCATGTAGTGCCTGAGCTTTTGAGCGGCGAAGATCAGGGCCAAACAATGCTTTTCAATTGGAGGATACTTTATTTCCGTTGGAAGTAAACGACGGCTTAGGTAGTAAAGAGCATTTTCTTTACCCTCATCATTGACCTGGGCTAACAGGGCTCCGAGAGAGTCGTCTAAAGCCGCGGTGTAAAGTATCAACGGTCTACCCGAGACTGGGGCTGCTAAGACAGGAGGTGTCATTAAATATTGTTTAATGTCATTGAAAGCCCTCTGGCATTACTCTTCCCAAATAAATTTGGCGTCCTTTTTAACTAATGCCGAGAAAGGCTGACACCTACCTGACAAGTTCGAGATAAAGCGTCGAAGATATGCCAATTTCCCTTGAAAAGATCGTAGTTGTTTTAAGGTTCTGGGAGGCGGCATTTCTAAGATAGCTTTAATCTTTTCCGGGTCGATTTCAATTCCACGATGTCGGACAACGAATCCTAAGAATTTCCCGGAGGTGACGCCGAAGGCACATTTTAAGGGATTCATCTTAAGGTTAAATTGTCTTAATCGTTCGAAAACAATTCTCAAATCATACAGGTGGTTTTCCTTTACTTTGCTTTTGATGACCACATCATCCACGTAGCATTCGACTTGATTGTGGATGAGATCATCAAAAATTCTTGTCATTGCTCTCTGGTAGGTTGCTCCTGCGTTCTTCAGTCCGAACGACATCACTGTGTAGCAATATACTCCGATCGGCGTTCTGAATGCTGTAAGTTTTTCATCTTCTGGAGCCATTTTTATCTGGTTGTATCCTGAAGATCCATCCATGAATGAGAATATTTCATGTGTTGAAGCAATGTCGATCATTAATTCTGGGATCGGTAGAGGGAATTCATCTTTTGGACATGCCTTGTTTAAATCTCTGAAGTCCACACAAATTCTGATCTGACCATTCTTCTTCCTGACTGGTACCACATTGGCTAACCAAGTCGGGTATTGTTCTTCACGGACAAATTTAGCGTCTATTAGCTTTTTAACTTCGGCTATGACTTGTTGTTCGATTTCTAGACTCATTCTTCTGGAACCTTGTCTAACTGTAACAGAAGTAGGATCCACTCCTAGCTTATGGACTGCGACCTCTGGAGCTAATCCTGGCATCTCATCGTAGCTCCAAGCAAAACAATCTTTAAATTCCATTAATAACTTGATTATTTCTTCGGAGTCTTCTTTATTGAGTAAGGAGCTAACAAAGGTAGGTCTAGGCTCTTCGCTAGTACCTAAGTTAACTTCCGTTAACTCATCTATTGTAGATTTGATCTCTTCTTCGAACTCTGGTGGAGCGTTTCCAATTTGTAAATCTTCAAGTTCTTCTGTAGCTTCCATGCAGTTTTCATTAGACTCGCAAGTGACAACCAAGCAAAATTCAGTATCGTCAACTAATCCTACTGTGCCGAATCCGAGACCATGCGTTGAATTGGGTGGACGACCGGAGTTATTCCATAAATTTTTGAAATGTTGTGATTGACCTCTTGTCCATTGTCGAGGTAAGAAACCACGCTGAATTAAATTTTGAACACAGGGAGAGTACCACTCAAAAGGCAATTCCATTAATTCTGATGAAGTAGCATCTTCAAATTGTACATTATTTTCAGTTTTGGAGGAAGGAGCACCATGGTAGAATTTGATGGGCTTTGCACCGCCTCTACGTACCTCTTTGACCACCATACCCTCGATCTTATTAGAATGGATCGGGGTCAGGGTCATAGTATGTACATAGTGGTTAATCTTCTCGTACATCGATTTATATTCCTCGTTCTTTTCATCTTCGAGAGAGATCCTGAATTGCGGCTTCTTCCGACTTATTGTCGCCGCTTCTTGCTTGATTTCTTTTTCTTCTTCAGAACTATCTTCCCAATCAACATTGATGGCTGGTTTTCTCTGTCCAACTATCCTAACGTCTCTACCAGGACCTCGTCCCCGGCCTCGACCTCGGATGCGAGTTGTGGAGAAACCTTCACCATCTCGCCGTAAGGGAGTGGTGAGTGATCGTTGTACTAGAACTTCGGGTTCTTCGTCGTCCCAAACTTCCTTTGCTTCATTCGTTATGGTATCTCCGGAGAAGATTGTTTTCTTCGAGAGGTGCATAATAAGCCGCATCTTCATGGATTCCAATTTCATGTACGGAGAATGGTTGTTAGTCACCTTTGATGCACTGTTCCCCTCCATCGTAGTATTTGATGCACTGATGTAGAGATGATGGTACCATCCGGTTTTCATGTATCCATGGTCGGCCCAGTAGAGCATTCAATGACGTTTCTGAATCAATTATGTGAAATTTCTCGGTTGTCTTTGCTAAGTCACCGGTCTTCATTAGCAGTGTTATTGATCCGAGGGCTCTTTCTCCTTTCTGGTTGAATCCTCTTAATAACATTTTGTCCGCTTCGAGCTCGCGAGCATCAATTTCCAAGTATGCTAGCGTTCGAAGATTCATTATATTGATTGATGCTCCCGGGTCCACCAATACTTTGGAGAGGGTAAACTTTCCAATTGTAAATGAAATGTACAACGGTCGGTTGTGGTCTGCTGTCCTAAGTAGTAGGTCATTGTCCGTGAAGGTAACACCTCGCTGTTCTTTTAATGAGCAAACCTCATCTAAGGAATCTCCGGTCATTTGAGCTAAGTAAATTTCCGGATCAAGCAAGGCCTCGATCGAGCTTCTCTCATCTCCTTTGATAAGATGAGAGCGTCGTAGATGCTCGGCTTGGTCGGTAGTTTCCTAAGATGGGCTAGCACGTTGTAGTCCACTTTATTTTCATGTGTCTCGTTTTCTTCCCGAATGGGTATTTCTTCTGACGGGGTTGGTTCTTCCTGAACAACCACCTGCTTTCCTTTGTTTTTTGGACCCATTCTCGGAGGTAGAATTCTTCCACTTCTTAAGTTGACTTCTGTGATTTCTTCTGAATCTGGTATTGGGTTTGCTGATGTCTCCTTCTGAATTGGAATGACGGTTTCTTCTGGATTAGCTTCGGAGTCTGAAGGCTCTAACTCTATTGTGACTGGAGCTCCTCGAAACTCGCAAATAGATTCGTTGCTTGTTTAACTCTCGTAGCCTCCTTGGTGGATGTCTTCTTTGTCATTATGATCGTCGAGATTGTGTATGATTTGAGAATTGTTATTTGTATCGGAATCGACGTCCGGATTAGGTTGATTGTCGCTAGTTACGTAATCGTTAGAAACAGTCAAAACGTAGCCAAAGCCATAACCCTCATCATTATAAGATCCCACCGGAGTGAGCAAATAATCATACAGAGTTAGAGGTTCGAGGATTTCTCCCCCGAATCGAAACAACTATCCTAGGATAAGCGACCCTAGTCCAGCCTTAAGAGCTTCGGTCTTTTCTTCTTCATCAATTTTCTTCTTTTCTTCAATTGTCTCTTGTTGAGGTGGTTCTTCTATCACAAGTGATAGTGCCGACTTGACAGGTTTCGAACTCTAAATTGAGGCTTGCACCGAAGTGGTTTGGATGCGATCTAAAATCTTTTTCGAAGACCTTGTCCAAGCAGTAGTCCATCCATCATCAGTCGCATAGGGATCTATTGGAACAATGCAATCCGTCGAGATAACATTGACGGAACCTCCTTTCTGGGGTTCCTTCATGTATTCCTTCGGGATTGTTATGTTCCCTTTTCGAAGATTGTCGTTGAGCCAACTTTTGAAGGTAATACAATCTTCTATCTTGTGTCCAAGCATCCGTGGTAAGGGCAAAAGTTGGGATCACCTTTCTTGTCGACTTTTTCGGTCTTTTAGGCTCGGCGAGTTGGAAATGCGGAGTCTTCATCGGACCGCGGAACATTTTCGGCATCGCCTCATTCTTGAACGGATACTCCCTGCTCAGAAGCTCCCTTAACGTACATTGTGGATGAGGCAGTTGTTCATATTGTTGAGATGACTGATAGCTGGGTCGGGGTTGCTGGTAATTCTGTTGAGGTTACTGCGGCCGGTCTGACGGTATTTGTATCGGCTGCTTGCCTTTATCGACTGCTGCGACGATCTTGGACTTCTTTTCAAAAGTTTTCACGGGCTTCTGTTTGTCTGTTTTGTCAATGAAACTTAATTGCTTCGCCTCCTCTTGCAAGCTTCCGGCCTTGCTTAACAACTTCTCGAAAGTCTTAATAGTAAATCCCTCGAGGAGAAGTGCTTATCGGGCCATGAATGCTCTTAAGTAAAATGCCGATCGCATGCTCGTTCTTGTAGCCGTGGCTCACACTTCATACTTAGATTCCTCCATCAAAGTATGTAGTCCACCAAAGTTTCGTTCGGCTTCTGCTTCTCTACCACTAAATCACCTATAGTGATGTGGTGCTGAGCTCCGACAAATCGCTTGATGAAGAGGTTCTCTAATTCTGAAAAATGTCTTCACCGAGCCGTTCGTTAATTTCGAATACCAATCAAAGGCGATCCCTGACAGGCTGCTGACAAATTGTCTGAAGAGTAAAGCATCACTTCCGCCGGCATTGCAACAACTGGCGCGAAAATGTGCAACATGCTGCCGAGGGTTTCCGGTTCCATCAAAGGTCTTGAACAGAGGTGGTAAAAGCCTTTCGGATATTGGACAGCGTCGAATTCTTCGGGGTAAGGTCTACCCGTCCGAATGGATGTCCCGCTCTTTGATTGTGCCAAGGCTTCTCGCACTTCGTTGTTCCACTATGCTCTTGATATCCTTCTCCGGAATCATATTCGGGTAGAATCTTTCTTTGGTCGATCGTCTCCGTTAACGGATGTGATCTCTTTTCCTCCGTCCGTAATATGAATAACTTCTGGAGGCGTTTCTCTTGGGGGTTGAGCCTGACTCTGAAGAGTGGCTAGGGCTGCAGCCATCTCTTCCATTCTTTTTGCTAATTGAGAGATTGTATCGTCTTTTTCTCGAATTTGTGCTCTTAATGCTCCCGATTCATCTCTTTCCGCAGCTGCCGGAGCACCTTGCGAAGCTGACGATGCTCGTGTCTCAACCATGTTGATCTCCACATATTCATCATCCATGAACTCCGACGAGTCAACTTCATCTCCAAACTTTTCTTCTCTTTCTCTTGTTAATCGTTGAATGTCGGTTCTTAGCTTTTCCATAGCGTCTTCCAATGGTCTTTTTCGTACGGTTTCGCAGTTATCATGCGATGGCTGTCGGGTTTCCTTTTTGGGAGTCCCCTTCATTGCAGTGGCGCTTTCTTCGGACTCAAGTCTCCTGACGAGACTTTCCTTCTCGAGTCGTTGTTTCGGTCTTAATTGGCCGAGTAGTGGGACGCCATACCATCCTTCTAGCGGTAGAAGGCCTAGGACCGGATGGTTTGTCGGCCGAATCGTCGGAAGGTGGTATCCTCCCCGATCCGTAAACCCGAAACAACAACGGGTGGACTAGCCTTCATCTTCTTATTCGGCTTTTCGCGGCGATAACAGGTTCTACTCGTGGCCCAAGACGGGATTTGGCCGGCACCCGTCCTATCCTTCTTAAAATCTCTGATACAGAACATTTCTCTTTCTTTGCTAACTTCTCTATCACAGTCTGTAGTCAGGCAAATGGTGTAATCCTAGCCCTTTCCTTTCTGCTGTCGCTATAGTATGCGGGTCGAGGTAATGTAGAAGCAATCTTGCGGACATTTTCCTCGTCGACTGCGAGCGAAAAGGGATGGAATCTACTTCCTTCCAAAAGCGGTGTATACTCAGGCAATGGTATGTATTCAGGTAGTGGTGTTTACTCAGGGATTTCTTCTAAGAAAGCGACTTCAGCAGCTCTAGCCTTTCTGGCAATCTTCCTACCTCTGTTTCTTCTCTGAGTCCGTGTTAGGGGTGGAACCCTTGAGCTGGACCCAATTTCAAAACGAAGGTCTTGCACGGAAATCGGTACCCTCCACGGTAACATGCTCGTTACAAATTTGAACTTCCTTCCCCTTCAGTTTGGCGGAAGCCGGGGTAGGTGCAGAGACAACTAGACCAGTGGGGGTAGAGATAACAGTCCTCCTTTGGACAGTAGTATTCCTCTCGGCTGGAACCCTTTGCAGGGGAGGGAACTCTTGAGTTGACTTAAGGTTGAACTCGATCAAAGGTCTTTCAGTTTCAGATACTTTGTCTGTCAGTGCGAAAAGGGTAACGTCAGTGATCTTGACATTTGTGTTCTCGAATCCTTGTCCAAACCGGATGATCCCATTGTCGGGCAGCTCATCCTTGTAAACAGCGAAGTCCAGTCCATTGGTGAAGGAGAAAATCAGCTTTGGGGCTTCCATTTCTGCAAGGTAGATTCTGATTGTCAATCCCAAGTTATGCTTCTTCTCATCAGGACGAAAAGAAATGAATCGAAAAGAGTCCGAACACATTCCCGTTTATCTTAATGTATTTGTGGTATTAAAAGAAAGCTTATTTAGATAATTGTTTTTTTTCGAAAAGATATGTTCATTAAGACGAAGAAATTATTAAAAGAAGGAGAGTTGTAGGAAGGGTAAAGGAATTGCTTAGGAATTGGAAAAGGAAGAGAAAGTCTTGTAGAAACTTCTCGACCCGTAAGACCGCTCCTAAACTAATACCTATTGGGGGTCCACCCCACCTCAGAAATGAGGCAAAAGGATCTCAGAACCTCTCTGTTTAGGGGTGTCTAAACAGTGGCTCCTAAATACGAGAGAATGTTGGCTATACTCGTTCAAGTAGAAATGAACATAGTATTCCAACGTAAAGAAGGGTAGTTTGATCCACTGGGGACATGGATACACTACCGATTTTTGAAAGCGGAACTATCCGATTAAAAATGGAGAGAGGAATTTTCCCACGGAGTCGCCGAAATTTGTCGAGCATATTTTTAGGTTATGTGTTTTATTTTGAAAAGGGGGGTCGCCTACAGAAATTGTCGGCGAATTTTTATATTTTAAATTTTAATTTAAATATATAGTTTAAAAGATAACATTTGATTTTGAAAGTAATTTTAAGTTTGAAAATTTTAAGATATGAAATCAAATCGATCTCACATCCCGAATAGTTTATATAAACGAGCACCGCACCACAAACCGTGTATCTATCCCGAAGAATAGACATACTGCTTGATAATGGAGCTCGATTAAATAAACTAGAAGATCTGTGACATCCGTTTGGTCTGCGAACCAATTTTATAAGCCGACAAATTCCCCTGCTTAATATAAATGAATTAAGCAGGGTTTATATTACTCAGGTTCTTAAAATTCCCTATAAGGGCAAGCCCCTATAGTTAATTACATCTTAAGTGACGGGAATCACCTAAGAAAACTCTCGATAATAATCAGTAGTTCTGCTCTCAAGAATTTCAAAGTTTAAGTTTTCAAGGGATTGAATTTTGGAATTTCAATGGGGAATGGATCAAATTTGGAACATTTTATTTTGGGAATTCAAAGGAAGAAAGGTAGAAGAAATTACAGATTCGAAGTGAACTTCGGTAATTTCCCGACTATCCTATTTTTTGGCTTGAATTTAGGAAAGTCCTAATGTTTATTTAATGTTTTGATCTTGCCAATTTTAATTAATTAGGACTTATATTTGTATGATGCGATCACACAAATAGCCTCGAAGATGTGAGGGTTTATGTCGTATCAGACGACTACCTCGGAATCCTAAAACCGGTTAGGGCTTAATTTGCAATGCAAATGCCTAACAAAAAGGTTGAGGATTTATGTTGCACTAAGAAAACTACCTCGAAGTCCTATGGTTTAGTTATTTAATTCTAAGAAAGTTTTGCTGAAGTAGACTCAAGTTTTGCTGATGACGATGGTCGTGCTGCCCACCATGCTCCGAGCTTCTTGTTGCAGAGGTTTAGTTTTAGAAGTCATAAATCAGGAGATGAGAGAAGTGTTCTGGTTTAGAGAAAGTCTTAGTTTCCAAGTGTTTTTTATGTTTTAATTAAAACAAATCTTAAAGTTGATTATAACAACACCGGTTAAGATCCTGGGGTTCCATCCTTCCAGGCATCGTTATTTTTATCGGATTCACTTAGTCCAGATGAATTTGCTAAACTCAACTAAATGAGTTCCACACTTTCATTTAGACTGTGGGAAATCCCGTTAGCAACACGTAGGTTACATCATCCGAGGTATTCTCGATCATCCAACAAGACATTTTAATTTAGTTGTAGTTGTAGTTTTGTTGTTCTGTTTGTGATTAAATTTTGAGTTGTTTTATATTTTGAAATGTTGTGGCGGTGGATTTTATCTAGTAATGACTTTTAATTTAGTTTTGGTTTCAGTTTAGGGACTATCCTAAAGGTTTTGGTTTTCATGCAACAGTTGTTTATCATGCAAGAAAGGTAAGTGTGATGCGATTAAATAAATTGCAATAAAATAAAAGCGTACCTGGAGGGTCTTCCCGTCATCCCAAGCTGCACTTAAAACACAATTAGAATATTTAAGCATTTAAAGCAAGTTCCTAGGTAAAGCTAAGGGAAGGGTTATGGTTTTCTACCAAGTTCCTAATTCTATAGCTAGTCACCTCCTATGACGTCTAGGTTCTTTTATTTTGGTTTGAGGACGATTTTCTTCATCAAAGAATAATTAAGTTCCATTATTCTTATAAACATCCTATCATATCGAGGAAGTGCTTAAGACGAATCTTAAACATCTTTTCAATATTTCTAGGATTATTTTAAGTCCAAGAGAATTTAATTATACAAATGAATTAATCATCTGGGAGTTCAGGTTTTGTCATCTTGCTCAGTGAACTAGGACATTTGAATATCCTGTAAGTGAAGTAACACCTCACTTAACACTCCTTTTAGGAGTTATGATAACAAGAGCTTTTGAGGGCAAATTAATGTTCAAGTGATTTATGATTTAATTTAATTTCAATTAATGAATTTAAGTTTCGAATAGTGTTCAAGTTGTTTTAGATTTATTTTGAGCTTTTTATGTCTTAAGTGATGTTTTTAATTCAATTTAATTTAATTTAATTTAATTTAATTTAATTTAATATGTTTTAATTTAATTTAATTTAATTTAATTTAATTTTAGATTTTAATTTAATTTAATTTAATTTAATTTTAAATTTTAATTTAATTTAATTTAATTTAAACTTTAATTTTAATTTAATTTTTATTTTAGATTTTAATTTAATTTAAATTTTAATTTAATTTATTTTTAATTTTAATTTAATATTTTATTTTTTATGTTTTAAAGATGATTTAATTTTAATTGTTAAAGTATTAATTTAACTGAAATTTTAAAAGGATTTAATTTAAATAATTTAACTTTAATTTAATTTAATGATTAAGTCTTTTAGCATTTCAAATTTTAAATTTGGATTATCATTTTTATTAGGAATTAAATATTATTGAGGTGATTAATTTAGGGATTCTTAAATTAAAGAACAAATCTCTTCTTAATAATATCCCTATTTTAATAATTCCAATTTTTTTATTATTCTTCCAAATTTAACTAATTATTTAATTAAGGTTTTATTTTAATTATTTTTTAAATTATTTGGAAAGTTTCTACCCTTTAAATTTCAATCATCCAAATCAGATTAGGATCAAATATTTTACTTTTTCATTTTATTAAGCCTAAAGTTTTAATTAAGGGTTAAAATTTTAATTACCATTTTGCCCTTCAAGCTTAATAATCTCATAACTCACTAAATTGAGCTCAAATGAATTTGAAATTTTTATGTGACTTCACTTATATGTCAATAAAGACATTAGAGGAGAAAATGTAATATTTCTGTATTTAATTTATTTATGTAATTATTTTTAGTGGAAAATAGGGATTTCCAAAGAAAATTTAATAATATGACCAAGGGAAAGTTTTTGTCCTTAAGAAAATTATTGAACATTCCTAATGACTAGAGAACCACTTGGACCAATATTGGTGATTTTGTGAATTATATTCTTTTTATTATAATTATTTTGAGTTTTGGAGTATTAATTAATTTAAAAATAAAATAAAGGTTGAAAAATGAATTTTATATTTTTCAAAAATCTCTCTGATATCAAGGAAATCAGAGAACTAACTTTTATAATTTTCTGATTTTTTTTTTATTTATTAGAATTATTTTAGTGGAAATGCTAGAAAATACATTTTTTTAATTTTAAAATTACCTTAGGGCTTTAAAATTTAATATCTCATCATAGAGACTTAAGAAAAATATGGGATTTGTTCTTAAGTGATTAAAATTCAAAATGTGACATTTTGGTGAATTTTATTATTTTTGTGATTTTTATTATTTTTAATTATTAAAAATATTAAAATAATGCAAAAAATCAACTTTTTTAGAAAATTACAATTTTAATTTTCTTAAATTCCCCTGATATCAGAGAGGCTCCAAAACCAATTTGGTGAATTTTTGAAAAGTATTTTGAAAGTTATAAATTTTTTAAGTTTAATTTTTGTTAAATGGCTTAATCAACCCATTTGATAGGGCTAACCAAGTCCAATTGACTTCAAACTTTTATGGTGGGTTCCTCTGATCTTAAAGGTCACTGGAGAATTGATTTCAAGTCAATTTGATGTATGATTAGCTCTAATTAATTAAAGCTCCATTTTGGGTGTTTAAGCCAATTAGGGTTGTTCCAAGTGAGTTAACTTAAAACCTATTTTTTCCTAGGGTCCTCTGGTCATAATAAACATCACCAAGTTTTCCTAGAATTTATTTCACAATATGCTAATTATTAGAATTAAAATACTCAGAATAGTAACCTAGAATTGAAAAATCAATAACTCTTCATAGGGATGGCCTCTGACTTTGGAAAATTCAGGGAATGTTCCCAAATTCAGAGGCTTCAAAAGCCCTATGGTCTCATGCCATGGTGAATTGTATACATGCACGGAGAATTGAAAATGTGCAAGGAGTAAATAAATTATTAAAAATCAAATACTCAATGAAATTAAATGATTTCTTTTCCACATTATTCT
Organism: Papilionanthe hookeriana x Papilionanthe teres; assembly: GCA_022702705.1. Classification (NCBI taxonomy): domain Eukaryota; kingdom Viridiplantae; phylum Streptophyta; class Magnoliopsida; order Asparagales; family Orchidaceae; genus Papilionanthe; species Papilionanthe hookeriana x Papilionanthe teres. The sequence continues at coordinate 79,576,479 of CM040427.1, read as the reverse complement.
CCTCTGTTCACTGAGCAAGAGGGTATTTTTATTTTATTTTTCTGATTTTCCTACACAAAGTTATGTATTTTTGAAGTTTAGGGAATTAAATAAATCAAAAATACCCTAATTTCCTACTTATCCACGCGGCGCCAGCTCAACCTAGGCATCTCCGAAACGCCGCGTGTCGTCTTCTGATTCGGCGCCGCCATCCGACTCAGCGCTCCAGGGCCCCGCGGTTCACGTACCAACGCGCTGTCCGGCTCAATCCAGACCGTCCACTCAATACACGCTCGATCCGACGGCTCCCAGTCATCTTCTACGACTGGTGTGCACCCGTGACCGTCAACCTTCTAACCCTAATTTCTCACTCGATTCTCAACGGATTTTTGTGTTCTTATGCTGCTATGGATTCGTCTTGAAGAGACGAACACATCCATACGGTAAACATGTATTTAAATTGACTCAAATTAAATGGAGAATCTCTGTAAGCTCGGGAAGAAGAGTGAGTCCATACCTTTGCTCGAGAAGCCGAAGCTTCGATCCGAGAGTTGTGTCACCTTCGATTGGGTCCAAGCAAGCTCCGGATGAAGTCTCTTGGCCCAGTGAATTGTCCAGGTATGATTTCGACCACGGCCGAATACAAAGCTTGGAGTCCGGAACATGTGGGTGGCTTGGAGAAGGAGCTTTTGCTTCGGTAAACTCCTTCTCTGGTCCGGTGAAGGTGTAGGACCAATCAATTTGGGGATTGGCTCACCTGTGGAGAAGTGTCCCGGTTTTAGGCTTGGATTTCAACTCTGAAATTGAGCTCACAGAGAGGAAATGGCAGGGGGATTTCAGTGGGGATCAAGCTCTCTATGTGTGGGAAGTAGTCTGGAACAATTTTGGCAGAGTTTCCTTAAGGTTTGTTTCAGCACCTCTTCCATGGCCGAGAGAGGTGGTGTTTAAATAGGAGAGGCTGGAGGGCCTCCCAGGGGGAGTTAGGGACTGGGATCAGCTGCTCTTGGCAAGGGAAGAACAGCTGCAATGGCCACTGGGCATGGGGCAACTCAGCAAGGGAGAATTTCAATGTTGGCTCACATGTGAGCTATCTGGTGTGGTGTTTTCCGGCGATCCAGGTGGCTGGCCGGCAGGCATGGGTCACCCTCAGGTTCAGGTGGGTCAGGGCTTGATGTTTGTGAAGTCAATTGGTGGTCGCCATGTGTAAAGGGTTTGAATCAAAGTGGAATGGGGTAAGGGTGTATTTTGGCTCAAATTGGTCAAATGCATGGATTGGGCTAGGTGCACCTCCCCATGGCTAGTTTGGGTGAAGAGAAAGTGGTTTAGGTCGACTTGATTAGTGGGGAAAGGTCCATCCAAGTACAATTAAGATTAAACATGGTTTAGGGGAGACATGGACATGGTTAATCACCTTAAGGGAATATGGAAAGGACCTCCTCCATTTGCCCAAGATAGCATGGTGACATGTAAAGGGGCTTTCATGGCTTCCATGTGGCTCATGCATGGCTTCATGGCTTGTCTATGGCTTGCACATAGCTTGGCTTACTTGTATGAAAATGGATTTTGGCATTTTTGATAAATGTATGAGAGGTTAACATGAAGCTTGATTTAGAATAAATTTATATTTGATTGGAACTTTAGGAATGGTTTTAATTGAAGTCATGATGAAGAAGAGTGTCATATGGGCTTTGTATGAATTTTGGGCCTTTAAAATTTAGTGAAGGTATGAATTTTGGGCCTTTAAAATTTAGTGATGATGGGCTTTTAAAATGGTTTAGGGAAGTGGGCTTTTGGATTTTAAAATGGATTTTAGGATGAAAGTTTGGTAAAGGCTTGGGCCAAATAATTGTTGGGTTTGGTTTAGGGGTATGTCATGAATGATTTGAAATGAGTTTGGAATGATTTGGGTTTGAATTGGGTTGAATTTGGACCTCTTTGATAAATGGGCCAATGTAGGTCAAATTGGGCTAACTTGGGCCAATGTTGGGCTAAGGTTGAAATTGATGTTAAATTAATGTTTGGAAATGTTTATGGGAATGTTTCAAAGAGGTTTTGGCTTTGGTTGGGTTTTGATTTTGGGGTTTGAGCTTATTCTGGGTTAGGTTTGGGTTTAGGTCAAAATTGGGTCTTTTAGCTTTGGGTTGAATTTGAGTGGGGTTTGGGTCTAAATTTTGGGCAAATCATTTTAGTGTTTTGTTTGTGGGGATGTTAAGGAAGGTTTAGAAAAGGTTTGGGGTTAATTGGAGTTGAATTGGGTGAGTTTGGGCTAAGTTTGGGTCATGGGTCCAAATTGGGCTTTAAGGTCCAAAATGAAATTGGGTTCAAATGCCAATCAAATTGGGCTTGGATTTGGTCTAGATTGGTGTTGGGGATGTTGAATTGAAGTTTAGAATTGAATTGGACCAGAATTTGGGTCAATTGGGTATGTTTGGTTTGACATTGGGTTCACTTTGGGTTAAAATATGTCAAATTAGGGATTTTGACAAAAGTGGGGTAAATTGACAAATTTGGCCCATGGTGTAGTTGAATAAAATGAAATTGGAAATATTTGGGATTTTCTGGAATTTTTTGGGAATTTTCTGAATTTTTTGGCTAAGAGGGGCATTTTGGGTATTTGGAGGGTATTGGGAGGTATCTTTGGAATTTTTGGTATTTTTGGCTATGAATGATCAATTTGAGTGATGTGGGAATGTTTGGGATTGGTTTTGAGGAATTTGGGTCATTTTGGAGAATTTTGAAAATTTTGGGTAATTTCGAGGGTTTTGGGTAGAGTTAGGCGGGTGTAGGGTCCCCGGGTCAAAAATTAAAAATTTGGAAAATTGAAGATTGGGTAAATGTAAGTGGAATGAAATCATTTTGGTTGAGCCATGAAGCCATGTTAAGCCTATATGAGCCATGAGAGGACTCATTTGAGGCATTCACTATGTTGTTCCTAACCCTCTTAGCCAAGGGCTTAGGGGTTAAGGACCATCCATGTGAATCACCTTCATGAGTCAGGAGGTCAAGTTGGGTATAGGTGTGGTTTTAGGAGGTGTGTGAAAGTGTAGTATATAGGTGTAGTGTGTGTAAGTCAGCCCTTCACCAGACCAGGCCACCCAGGGCAGTCCTAAGGCCAAAGAGTCCTATAGGAACTTATCCTTTAAACTTTCACATTTGATTTCAACCCTCTAGGTGATTAGGGGTCTAAAATCAAGTTTGTGGAGTTTGCAGGGAGTTAAGAAGTGGTTTGAATTTCTAAAGGGTGGGTCCCAATTCTAATCCTCTAGGATAGTCAAAGGAAAAGCCTAAGGCTAGATCCTAAGTGCTAAAAAGAAGAAGAGAATACCTCATCAAAAATGAGGTCAACAAATTTCAACACCTTTTTCTATCTAAGTAAATTTAAAACATGACTATCAATTTGAAATACCAAGATAATTGAAAGTGCAAAAATTTAAATCAAATCTAAAATAATTTGAACACTATTCCAAACTTAAAACTATTAATTAAAACCTCACAATTAAATTAAAACATTTTGAATCATTAACTCAAACTTTTAATTAAGAATAGTTAAAAATTCTCGATAAATTAACTTGCCCTTAAAGGCTTTAAATATTATAACTCTTGAATAGAGTATTAAGTGAGATGTCACTTCATTCATCAGGTAATCAAATACCTAAGTTCACTGACCAAGATACAAAGTTTAACTAAACTCCTGGATGATTAATTCACCTGTGCAACTGAATTTACTTGGACTTAAAACAATCCCAGAAATATTGAAAAGATGTTTAGGACTCGTCCTAAGCACTTCCTCAATATGACGAGATGTTTTAGAAGAACAACTGAATTTAATTATTCTTTGATGAAGAAAATCATCCTTAAATCAAACCAAGAACATATATGTCATAGGAGATGACTAGTTATAGGATTAGGAATTTGGTAAATAACCAAAACCATTCCCTTAGCTTTACCAAGGTATCTGTTGAAATATTTAAAGGCCTTAACATGTGTTTTAAGTGCAGCTTGGGATGACGGGAAGACCCTCCAGGTACGCTTTTATTTTATTGCAATTTACTTTATTGCAATTTACTTACATGCACTGTACTTTACTTTTCTTGCATGATAAATAAAACTATTGCATGGAAACCAAAACCTTTAGGATAGTCCATGAACTGAAACCAAAACTAAATTAAAAGTCATTGCAAGATAAAATTCACCGCCACAACATTCCAAAATATAAAACAACTCAAAATTTAATCAAAAATAGAACAACAAAACTACAATCACAACTAAATTAAAACGTCTCATTGAATGATCGGGAATACCTCGGATGATGTAACCCACGTGTTGCTAACGGGATTTCCCACGGTCTAAATGAAAGTGTGGAACTCATTCAGTTGAGTTTAGCAAATTCATCTGGACTAAGTGAATTCGATGAAAATAATGGTGTCGGGATGACGGAGGCGTGGGATCTTAATGGGTTCTGTTTAAACAACTTTAAGATTTGTTTTAATTAAAATATTAAAAACACTTGGATTTTAAGATTTTCTCTTAACCAAAACACTTCTCTCATCTCTCGATTTATGACTTCCAAAACTAAACTTCTACAACGACAAGGAGTTTGGAGCATGGTGGGCAGCACAGCCATCCTCATCAGCAAAACTCGGGTCTACTTCAGCAAAACCTTTCTTAGAATTAAATAACCAAGCCATAGGATTTCGAGGTAGTTTTCCTAGTACAAAATAAATCCTCAACTTTTCGTTAGGCATTTGCATAATCATGTTATGCAAATTAAGCCCTAACCAGTCTTAGGACTCCGAGGTAGTCGTTTGGTACGACATAAACCCTCACATCTTCGAGGCTATTTGTGTGATTATATCATACAAATATAAGACATAAATAAATAAAATTGGCAGGATTGCAACATTAAATAATTTTCTTAAACTCAAAGCCAAACAATAGGATAGTTTGGGAAGTTACCAAGATTCTTCTTGGATCCTCAGCTTCTCCTACTTTTCTTCCTTTGAACCCCTAAAATTAACTGTTCTAAATTTGATCTATTCCCTATTGAAATTCCAAAATTCAATCCTTTGAAAACCTTAAACTTTGAAATTCTTGAGAGCAAAACCACTGATCATTATCGAGAGTTTTATTTAATGATTCCCGTCATTTAAGATGTAATTAACTATAGGGGCTTGCCTTATAGGGAACTTTAAGAACCTGAGTAATATAAACCCTGCTTAATTTCCTTATATCAAGCAGGGGAATTTGTCGGCTTATAAAGTTGGTTCGCAGGCCAAACGAATGTCACAAATCTTCTAGTTTATTTAATCGAGCCCCATCGTCAAGCAGTGTGTCTATTCTTCGGGATAGATACACGGTTTGTGATGCGGTGCTCGTTTATATAAACTATTTGGGATGTTAGATCTGTTTGATTTTTCATATCTTAAAATTTTCAAACTTAAAATCATTTTCAAAATCAAAGCTACTTTCTAAATTATATATATTCAAATTAAATTTAAAACCTAAAAATTCGCCGACAATTTCTGTAGGCGACCCCTTCTTAAAATACAACACATAACCTAAAAATATGCCGACACTGGTGCTTAGGCGCCGGACTCTAGCGCCTAGGCGCCAGGCCAATAATTCCAAAAATTGCTCCTTAAGCTCCATTTTTGCTCCTTTTTGCTCCTTTTTTCCTTCTTGAACTCTTTTAATCATCTACATCCAAAAACATGAAAATACCTTTCATTAAAACATAATATCCTTAAGAATTGAATCATAAATAAGGCATAAAAATGGGTATTTTTTAAGTAGATCAAATTCTGCCAAACTTAAACGTTACTTGTCCTCAAGTAACCCTTTTAATTACATAAAATAAATAACAATTGGAATGAAGTTAAAATATTTAAGATTCCTTATAGTTTTTGGTTTTATAAATGCTTTAGCAAATCATTAACCAAATTTCACTAATTAAGTTTAATTTTAAGAATTAAAGAACATTTAACTACAAAATCATAAGACTTCCAATTTTTTAATTTATTTCAAGAATAATTGTAGTTTATCATATCAAGGTCATATAGAATATTTACAAGAAAAAGATTTTCATGAAACATTTTTCTAGTAAAAATATATGTACATAGAAATTAAGTTAAAAATGTAATCAGTTTTCTTAATATAAGATAATTCAAGTGAAGCCAATTTTTGATTAGGCATTTCCTCAAGTTTCTGCTCACTTTTTTTTTAAGTGAGGATTACTATTTTTGGATAGCCTGTTAATGATTTTGAACTTCACAATCCTTAACTTATTTTCAAAAACTTATACATTTTTACTTAATGAATATGACATTAATAATTTATTATTTGTCAAAACTTATTTCAATCTTTTCTTTTTCAAGCAATAATCTTGATTCCTTAGTATTTCAAAATTACAATTCTCTTTACTATAAATAGAAAAATTTTCATCTTATTATTCTTTAAGCTAAATAATTCTATTCTTAAAATCAACCAAAATTTTTGAAATTTTTGTTAATTTTACTAAATTATTTATAAATTCAAAAATTTAGGTAATCTTAAACAGATTTTTCATTCCTAATGTTATGTTAATATATTTTTAAAGAAAATATTAGTTTAAGGACAAATAATATTTAAATTTGATAAATATTTTTCCTCCCCCAAACTTCAGCTTTAGTATAAATATGAATTATGAAATTTTCTAAAGCATGAGAGAAAGAAATAAACAGGAATTAATCTAAGTATAACAATGATGTAGTAAGGAAAAACTAATTTCTACTTCTACACATGCTTCAGTATGAATATAACAGAAATGATTAAGCATATATAGAAAAGTTTTGCAGAGCATGAGTTAATTAAAAATTTCTCTTTCTTCCTTTTTTTTAGAACATGCAAATTACTAACTATTCATGAACACTAAATAGTAGGCTGAAATAGAAATAAACTTTTATAGAAATTCAGTCACATCTCAGTCTTAAACACACATCAGTTAAGCTAAGAAACGGTTTTAACATAAAAAGTTCACAACAAAACTAACAAATAACATCACAATAAACAGTACAAGAAATAAGAAAACATTCTAAAAACAGAATCAATAAACTCTAGAGATAAATCAAGCTACTAATCACTGTCTGTAACATCATCATCATCATCACCAAAAGAGAACTCCATATCCTTAGGATCAACATAGGGTAAAAATCTGGGACAAGTAGGGAACTGAACATCATGCAATCCCTTTAGAAATCTCACTAAAGACTCTGAATACTCAACATCATAATCACTCTTTCTTTGTGTATACTCAGAAAGGTGATCAATCTTCTTGTCTATGGTATCTACACTGCAGTGAGTTAAGAATAACTCATGTTGATGCTCTATGAACTGATCATACATGGTTTCCCAAAATGTAGATGATGGCTCAACAGAAGTAGATGGTCTAAAAGTAGAAGCTCTACCTGAAGTAGGTAATGAACCAGCAGGTGCAGTAGAACTCTTACCTCACAGTCGATCATAAATGTTGACGCTCTCTCTTCCTATAGGCTTCGTCGACTTGAGCTTTTCCTCAGAAAGCTCAGCAACTACTCCAGCACTTTGACATAGAGAATAGATCAGTGATGGAAAACCAAGTCTAATAGATGTGCTAGAACGAGCAGTAGCCTCCACAGAATCATAAATAATGCTCCCTACATCAATAAAATTCCTCTCTTGAATGCAGTAGTTTAGAATAACTTTATCTCTGGTAACTTCACTCAGATGATTGGATGGAAGGAGACGAGCAGAAATAAAGTAGTGTCATGCCTTGGAAACACCACTAACCTTAGAAGATGAAAAATTTACCCTTTTTCAATTCTGAGTCTTCCAGGCTCTAGTACTATCAGTCAGGTAGGCAATGATCATGTCCAAATCTTCCTTAGATGGAGATAAACCTGAGTAATAACACTCAATGTTTGGCGGCAGGACATAGAAAATGTTGATGCATTCAGGAGTGAATCCTACTCCAACTCCTCGAACGAAAATCTTGTATTCCTCCGCATCCACGAAATTAGCATAAAATTCTCTAACCACCAAGATAACGAAAACAACAGTGAAATAGCAAAATTGTTGCCAGTTGAGTGCAACGATCGTCTCCTCAATTCTTCCTCTAGGATTATAGAAACTTCGCTTTGAGATAAACGTCCGAGTCGTAGCAAAATCATTATATCGGAAGTGTGCAGCAGCAGTTACGAACTTGCTATGATCAAAGTTTTCTCATTCCTTTCCTCACTTAGATTTGGGTGCCATCTAAACGTGAAAGAAAAACGCGAAGTAAATTCAACGGATCTATGAAAATAAACTAATTTAAGCTTTTCAAACTTGAAATAGCTTAAACACCCATGGATTTGATCATAAAAAATCAAAATTTTCCTCAAAATTTTGGTTTTTCTATATGAGAGCAAAATCCATGGTAAAAATAAAAAATAATAAGTTTAGAATGTAGATCTGAGCTCGAGATGAAGAAATCAGGTGATTTCAAGCCCAAAAACTTGAAAATTTGTCTCTAAATGGGATCTCTAGGTGGTATTTTCGCAAAAATACTGTGGAGAAGGAAGCTTAGGCGTCAAAATGGCATGGGGGTTTTAAGAAGATGAGTTTTCGGGTTCAGGCCGAACCTGTGCCTAGGCGCCGAATTCAGGCGCCTAGGCGCCAGACTCGCATTTCCAAAAATTCGTTTTAAATTAAATATTTTCCACCAAATCTTATCAAATTTGACTCCTAAATACTCTTATGAGAGTATTTATCCATTTTATATCCTCCAAATATTTTCACAATCAATTTAAAATGATAGCATAGATCCACATAAATGTATCTAAATTGTTCACTTCAAAATCCTAATATCCATTCCAAAATTAACAATCTTCAATACAAGACTTGTATCAAGGTTCATCGTTTTACAAATAACACAAATAATCAACAAAGAAAATATTCAAATGCAAATACACACATTGAACAATTTAAGCAAATACACACATTAGATATTCAAAATACTAAAACAAGACTCAATCACACCTAAAACACATATAGAATCTATTTAACACCGATCTTCAATTTCCATTTCTTTCGCAAGGAAGTTCGCTAGGACTGAAGGGATAGAACACCAATGCCCTTGGAAATTCCAAAGCTGTCTTTTCATCAATCCACTTGTTCTTCGCGTACATTTCTACTTGAGCATCTTCATAGGCAGCCATGTGATCAGATTGAAGTTTGGTTTGTCATTCCAAGTGTTCGTATTGGTGATACATCTCATGGAGAGGATTACCAATACTTTGAAGTTTCGCTTCAATCTTATCCATTCGACTAAACAACTTCTCCAAACTAACAACAATAAAACCTTTAAAATAAGGCTGAGGATCTTTAGGAGATTTGTCTCTTACCTCATTTCCATGATTTCCTCTATCCATGGCCTCCAAATCCTTCTTAACTCCTCCAAAATGAATTGCTCTTGTCAAAATTAGTGTGTCTATGGGATTGGGGACGAAAAATAGGCTATAAATAAAGAGATTTCGTGTGAAAAACTGAAGAAATTCGATTTTTCCACGATCTATAACCGTGGCGCTTAGGCGCCAGATCATCGATATGCCAGTTATTCTAGTGCTTAGGCGCCAAATTTTGGCGCCTAAGCACCGGAACCTCGATCGACTCCGATTCGCCTATCGTCAAATTTTGCAAAGTTTCAGTTGTAAAAAAAGGTCTAATAAATGAATATGATCAGCACACAAACACAATTACGAAAAATTCAAATCACAAACAATCACAAACGAAGGTTAACTTGATCTCCTTTTTACTCACATTTGACATTGAGTGGTCCAAGTCCAACTTCTATATACTTCAAGAAAATATTTAGCTTAAGACAATACAGACTTGTTAGCTATTTATTTCTAAAAGTTATATACAAATTCAGTCAAGACCAAAGCATAACCTTACAACGATAATTAAACTCAAACTAATAAATATGGGTTGCCTCCCACAAAACACTTGGTTTAACGTTGTCAGCCCGACCTAATTAATTAAATTAATCAGGTAGACTCAGCTCATAAGCCACTTTGTAATTTAATTTCATTTTTCCCATATAAGGCTTCAGTCTTAATCCGTTAACTTTAAATACTTTTCCATTTTTGGGATCTTTAATATCCACAGCTCCATAAGGGTATACTTTCTCAATTATAAACGGTCCCATCCATTTAGATTTTAATTTTCCAGGGAAATGTTTTAAACGAGCATTAAATAATAATACTTCTTGTCCAGGTTCGAATATTTTCCTTGAAATCATTTTGTCATGTAATTTCGTCATTCTTTCCTTATAAATTCTTACATTTTCATAAGACTCATTTCTTATCTCTTCCATTTCATTCAATTGTAATAATCGCTTTTCTTCTGCAGTATTCAAATTATAATTAAACTCCTTTATCGCCCAATAAGCTTTATGCTCCAGTTCAACAGGTAAGTGACAATGTTTACCATAAATTAACCGATAAGGTGACATTCTGATAGTTGTCTTATAAGCTGTTCTATAAGCCCATAATGCAGAATCAAGTCTATCAACCAAGTCAGTTCTTTTAAGATTAACAGTTTTTTCCAATATTATTTTAATTTCTCTGTTTGATACTTCAGTCATTCCCCTTATTTGAGGATGATAAGTAGTTGCAATTCTATGCTTAATTCTGAATTTTTCCAGCAATGATTGAATTCTTATATTTTTGAAATAACTTCCCCCATCTGTGATAATTATCCTAGGCATTCCAAATCTTGTAAAAATCATTTTGTTTAAAAATTTCGAAACACTTTTGGAATCACAGTCTGGTAAAGCTACAGCTTCTATCCACTTTGAAACATAATCAACTGCTAATAAAATATAAATTTTTCCAGATGATGGTACGAAAGGTCCCATAAAGTCTAAATCTCATACATCAAAAATTTTGAAAATTTTGAAAACTTCCCATTCTTTGACATCGATCACAAGTTTTCACATAATGTCCAACATCTTTAAATAAAGTAGGACAATAAAATCTAGAATTTAAAATTTTAAATGCAGTTTTATCCACTCCAAAGTGTCATCCAAATTCAAAATCGTGACATTTTTGAATAATAGTAAAAGTTTCTTCATAAGGTACACATCTTCAAATAACAGAATCTCTTCCTATTTTAAATAAATGAGGATCTTCCCAAATATATGATTTGCAATCATTCTTGAATTTCTTAATATATTTACTATTCATCCCAGATGGTAAAATATTGCTAACCAAATAGTTATCTATATCTGCATACCATGACATTTGTAATCCTTAAATGACAAATAATTGCTCATCCGGGACTTTCTCATTTATATTTTCTTCATAAATCTTCTTATTATTGTTTTTTATTCTTGATAAATGATCAGCAATTTGGTTGTCAGTCTCTCTTCTGTTCACAATTTCAAAATCAAATTCTTGCAAAACTAAAATTCATATGATCAATCTAGGTTTAACATCCTTTTTAGATATTAAATACTTAATAGCAGAATGATCAGTATGTACGATACATTTTGTTTCAAGAAGATATGGTCTAAATTTATCAAAGGCATATACTATTGCTAATAGCTCTTTTTCAGCAGTAGTGTAATTTATTTGAGTTTCATTAAGAGTTTTGCTAGCATAGTGTATAACTTTGAAAATCTTCTCATATTTTTATCCTAATACAGCTCCGATTGCATAATCACATGCATCACACATTAATTCAAAAGGTTTATTCCAATTAGGTGCAACAATGATAGGTGCAGTGATTAACTTTTCTTTCAGAATATTGAACACATTTAGACAGTCTTTATTAAATTCAAATTTAGCTTCTTTTTCCAATAAATGGCAAAGAGGTTTAGCAATTTTAGAAAAATCCTTTATATATCTCCTATAAAATCTAGCATGACCCAAAAAACTTCTTACATCAGTAACAGTAGTAGGTGGTTGCAGTTCAACAATAATTTTCACTTTTGCTTTATCAACTTCCATCCCTATTTGTGAAACTTTATGTCCAAGTACAATGCCTTCTGTGACCATAAATTAACATTTTTCCCAGTTTAGAACTAAATTTGTTTCTTCACATCTCTTCAAAATTTTCATTATATTTTCCAAGCAAGATTCAAAAGAAGTTCCAAAAATTGAAAAATTGTCCATGAATACTTCAATTCCTTTATCAATCAAATCACAGAATATTAACATCATACATCTTTGAAAAGTTGCAGGTGCATTGAATAAACCAAAAGGCATTCTTCTAAAGGCAAATGTTCCATAAGGACTAGTAAATGTTGTCTTTTCTTGATCCTCAGGAGCAACAGGTAATTAATGATAACCAGAATATCTATCCAGAAAACAGAAATATGAGTTTTCAGCAAGTTTATCCAACATTTGATCCACGAAAGGTAAAGTAAAATGATCCTTTCTATTGGCTTTGTTTAATTTTCGATAATCAATGCAAATTCGCCATCCAGTAACTTGTCTTGTTGGGATTAATTCATTTTTTCATTAACAATGACAGTTACTCCTCCTTTCTTCGAACACAATGAATAGGACTTACCCATCAGCTATCCGAAATAGGATAAATAATTCCAGCATCTAACCATTTCAAAATCTCTTTCTTAACAACCTCTTTCATAATTGGATTTAATCTTCTTTGAGGTTCAATAGTGGGTTTACAATTTTCTTCCATTAAAATCCTATGCATGCAGATTGAAGGCTTATTCCTTTTATATCTATAATAGTTCAACCAAAAGCTTTCTTATAATTCTTTAGAACTCTAATTAATTTTTCTTCTTGATCTTTGCTTAATTCTGAAGATATAATTACAGGTAAAGTTAATGAATCTCCAAGAAATGCATACTTTAAATGTGCAGGTAACATTTTTAATTCCAGTTCAGGGGCTTTTTCAATTGAGGGTAATAATATCTCATTTGTAGTTGTGTCTAAAATTTCTGAATTTTCATGAATATAATGAGCTTCTTCAGATGAATTTTATTCATTTAATGACTCATCATATAACATAGATTCTTTATCTTTATCATCAAAAATGACCTTACATCTTTCTTGGTAATGCTTTTCAATCATATAATCAAAAATATCCATCCGATAGCATTTTTCTTTTTCAGGATACCTCATTGATTACAGAACATTGAATGTTGTCTCTTGATCATTAACTCTCATCGTTAATTCTCCTTTTTGTACATCAATCATAGCTCGACCGGTAGCTAGAAAAGGTCTTCCTAAAATGATAGGTATTTCTTTATCTTCTTCCATATCTAGAACAGTGAAATCTACAGGGAAGAAAATTTTATCTACCTTAACAAGAACATCCTCTATAACTCCTTTAGGATAAGTGATCAATCGATAAGCTAACTGAAGAGTTACAGTGGTAGGAAAGATCTCTCCTAAATCTAACATTCGAAAGATTGAAAATAGAATGAGATTAATACTAGCTCCTAAATCACATAAGGCATTTCCACAGAATTTTTCTCCAATAGCACATGGTATAGTGAAACTTCTAGGATCTTTAAGTTTCTAAGGTAATTTCTTCTGAATTATTGCACTACATTCTTCACTTAATGCAACAGTTTCATAAGCTTCAAATTTTCTCTTTTTACTTAAAATATCCTTCATAAATTTTGCATAGCTTGGCATTTATTCCAAAGCTACAGCAAAAGGAATGTTGATGGTAAGTTTCTTAAAAATTTCAAAGAACTTAGAAAATTGATGGTCAAGCTTTTGTTGTTTAAGTCTTTGAGGAAAAGGTGGTGGTGTTCTTTCAACTTCCAATTCAGTAGGTACAACAGTATGATCTTTACTTAGAGAAAGAGTATCTTTAGGTTTTTCAATCTCTTCAACTTCTTTCTCTTTTTCAATCTCATTCCGTGTTTTCTCTTTTAATTCCTTTCCACTTCTAAGTTGTACAGCTTTTGCTTGTTCATGTTCTTTTCCATATCCTTTAGGATTAATTTTGACATTGCTAGGCCGTGTTCCTTGAGGTCTGTAATTAATGAAATTAGCAATTTGACCCATCTGATTCTCAATATTACGAATAGCAGTGTTTTGACTTTGTAACTGATTGCTAAGTTGCAAGATCAATTCTTCTACAGACAAATTTTTCTGCTGATTGTTATAACCATGAGGATAAGTTGGTCTATAGTTTGAATTTCCTTGATTGTTCCAATTTGGATTGGTTTGATTTCCATTACTCCAATTAAAATTAGGTTGATTTTTCCAACCAGGATTATAATAATTAGAATAAGGATTATTAGTTTTACTAGCAATAGCTTGTAAAGTTTCCATTGTTTGAGAATCATCAAAATTTGCAACATTTTCATTATTCACATGTGATATATTAATAGCAAAATTATCTAATTTGTTAGATATCGAAACCACTTGTGAAGCTAAAATAGAAAAGGCTTCATTATCATGAATACTGGCCATTCTTTTAGAATCAACCATTTCAGAAGGTCATTGAAAATTGTTGTTAGTCATTTCTTCAATTAAGGTGTAGGCTTCTTCAAATGTCTTAGCCAAAAAGAACCACCAGCAGCAGCATCAATAATTAATCTAAGTGATCCAATAAGTTCATTATAAAATGTTTGAATGATTAACCAATCTGGTAAAGCATGATGAGGACATTTTCTTAATAGTTCTTTAAATCTTTCCCAAGCTTCATAAATTGTTTCTCCATCAAATTGCGTAAATGAAGTAATATCATTTCTCAATTTAGCAGTTTTAGGAGGAAAATATTTAGCAAGGAATTTTTTTCCATATCTGCCTATGTTTTAATAGAACAAGTTGCTAATGAATTAAGCCACATCTTTGCTTTATCTTTTATGGAAAAAGGAAAGAGTCTAAACCTAATTGCATCATCAGAAACATTAATATATTTAAAAGTAGCACACAAAGTTCTAAAAAACTAGCAAGGTGCAAATTTGGATCCTCATTAGGTGTTCCTCCAAATTGATTATTTTGAACCATTTGAATAATAGAAGGTTTAAGCTCAAAAGAATTAGCATCTAAAGCTGGAATTTGAATACTAACATGAAGTTTATCAGCTGTAGGGTTTGCATATTCCCTTAATGGTTTATAAATATTTTGTTTATTAATTTCGATTGGATTTTGATTATTGTTATGTAAGTTAGCCATTTTTTTATGTTTTAAAATTTGTTTTCCTTTTTTTAATTCTTTTAATTGTTATTTCTAATTCAAAATCAAAAGGTAGTAATCCTTCAGATCCGGAACTACGCATAAAAATTTAAAGATAATTTTTTTTTGTTTTGTTTTTATATTTTTGTTGTTTTTTTTGCTTTTTATTTATATATATATTTTAAATTGTTTTGCTTTTAATTTTTATTTTATCTTATCCCCAGCAACGGTGCCAAAAACTTGATGCGATGCGACTTTAAATATGCTTTAAAATACAAGAATTTGATACAACTTTTTAGAAGATTTAATTCCTGGCAAATGGCTTCAAAAACTTGATGTGCGAGGTTTACTTTTATTATTTTATTAGATTTAATTATTGTAAAAGTCACAATTTTAAACGCTAGTATACATATTGTTCAAGTAATAGAGGGCTCTAGTGGAGTCCCGTTTATCGATCCCACAAGGATAAAAAAATAAAAAGTAAAAATATATAAGTAATATTTTGAAATTTTCTTATGGAAATTATACATACCTTTTTATAATATATATATATATATATATATTCAAATTTAATTAACTAATAACTTTTACTAAAAGAAAGTAAGCAATAAGCAGGAAAGTAAAGTAAGCAGTAATTAAAATTCAATGTAATTATAAAAACAACTTTCTCCTTTTTCAACTAATTTAAGAATTATAGATTAATTATCTTTTGTAGGAATTAAGATTATAGTATTGTGCCAAATAGAAGCATTTCTATTCTTTACTCTTTGGTCCAGGTGCAAAGAACATTGACTAATCTATAGTTAGGCTCAGGATGTGTTATTAGTAGAATAGGTTAATCTAGGCTCACACTACTAGATGTCCAAGGGTAGCTATGGTCGGCCCTACCAGTGACCCGTTACCTTTCTATAAACCAAATTATTAGAATTTAGTCTGTCACTCTAAAAACTAATTAATTCTACGCCCAATAAATAATATCTTCCTATTTATTTACACTTCACCTTAAACAATCCGTGTATATCCTGCGATTACCTAAGGATTCATGTGATATCTACGAGTTAAGAATTTATCTCCGGATAGGTCTCAAAATTCTTCAACGGGTTTTAACAAATTAAATGGCTAATTTAAAAATTAAACTAAGATCAGGTATTAATATCATCACAATATTTTAAAATATTTTATATTTAATTTTCCTACGAAATTTAATTAATTTATAATCTTTTCATAGTTGAAAGGAGTAAGATAACTAACTACTCAGAACTCATTAAAATAACACAACAAAACATATTTATAAAACTTTGAACCAAAGTACAAATACTTATCTGAAGTGTTCCTTCAAGAGCTCCGCTGACTTCTACTGACTCCAACGCAATGATGAAAGACTCCAACAGCAATTACACACAATAAACACTCAAAATAAACTCACTATATACAAAATAAAGTGGCACCCTAAGTTTGGAAGAGATTAAAATAGGCTAAAATGGGTATGTGTACTAAGCGGGGGGGGGGGGTTGGTGCGATTTTCTCTGTAGAATGAGCTCCTATTTATAAAGCTCTGAATTTGACCAGGGGTTGCTTAAGGCACCTCTTCAAAATTCATCCAAATTCAATGTATCTCTAGAAGGTAACTGTCACGCCTAGGCATTGGGATCTGGCGCCTCGGCGCCGGACTCCGTGACCAGGTCGTTTGCACATCTTCACTTTGGATTGCACCTCTTCGCGATCCAGACCGTTTCCTTGTGTCCAAATACATTGTATCACATGTCCTATATATTAGGAGTAACTTTCAGTCTTTTAGAAGCTCCAATAACCGCTTGACACCATCAAAATAACTGCCTAAATTCATCAAAAAAACTTAACAGCGTCTGTATCGAACTGGGGCTTAGGCGCCGGACTCTGGCGCCTAGGCGCTAGGCCAATAATTCCAAAAATTGCTCCATAAACTCCATTTTTGCTCCTTTTTTCCTTCTTGGACTCTTTTTAATCATCTAAATCCAAAAATATGAAAATACCTTTCATTAAAGCATTATATCCTTAAGAATTGAATCATAAATAAGGCATAAAAATGGGTATTTTTTAAGTAGATCAACAACGGGCTGTGGGATGCCGGCAGGAGGTCCTTACATCAGAGGAGGCTTCGCTGATGGGAGAGGAAGCCCAAGGAAGGGGGTTACAGTCATGAGTAGTGAAGGAGACGAAAAGGCTAGGGATTTTATGTGAGAGAGAGCTAGGGACAGCGAAAGCTAAACATTGGCGTTGAGAGAGGATAACGGACGAGGAGAATGATCGAGCACCTACAAAAAGGGAGGCTTGGATGGGAACTTTGGCTTGGAGGAGAGCATCACCGCTGGGGCGTTTGCTGGTAAGCAGCACTAACTGACGAGCTTTAGGCATGAAATTGAGCTTCGAACGAGAACAAGATGATGCGAGAGACTAGGGCACGCGAAAGTGTTTGAAGCAAAGGTAGGGACTCGTGTACATTTAAATAGATTGTTATTTATCATTATTATTATTATTATTGTTATTATTATTATTATTACTACTACTACTACTATTATTATTATTATTATTATTATTATTATTATTATTATTATTATTATTATTTATTTAAGATCCTCGATTTTCACATTACTGGCTCGAACATGAAATCGTAGCAAAATGGGTGTTCCTTTTAGATAAAATTGATGTTTTGGACACGCTCGCATAACTCGTTTCATCATCTGACGTTATCCAAACAAATTCTCTAGTGAAAAATCCAATTTGAGCTTGTTTCACACGTGACATAGGGAATGAGACCTGCTGGCTCGCTCCAAGCCGTTCAACATATGAAAAATGCCGATCGACCTTTACATGAGTGATAGTTAATTTCTAACTTAACAATCCTGAAAAATTGCCCTTCAACACATGCTGAAAGGTCTCAAATGGATGTCTTACACAACATGAGTCAAAAAATGCTTCGAGCAAGGTTTCATAGTGCTCGAGCAAATATCCTACACTCGCAACATCAAAAATTGATGCCAACAAAGGACCCCAACATGTGTGTTGCGTCATTAAGGCACGTTGTACTTGTTGGCAGTTGATCAATTTTTGATCGAGCCTAGGTTAAAGGTGTAGCCAACATGACCTATGCGAGCAAAAAAGCCATCCCGGGGGACGGAAAGCAATGCATATGGGACTTACATCCAGCCCAAAAGGTGGGTTCAGAGGCTGTAGAGGCATGCCCTAAGGATGGGTTTAAGGGTCGTTAAGGCGTGACCCAACATAGTGGTTCTGGGACCATAAAGGCATGGACACTAGGGTAGGTTGTGCGGCTTATTTTTTAGGTTATGTGTTTTATTTTGAAAAGGGAGTCGCCTACAGAAATTGTCGGTGAATTTTAATTTAATTTAAATAAATAATCTGAAAAGTAGTATTTGATTTTGAAAATAATTTTAAATTTGAAAATTTTAAGATATGAAATCAAACTGATCTCACATCCCGAATAGTTTATATAAACGAGCGCCGCACCACAAACCGTGTATCTATCCCGAAGGATAGACACACTCGCTCGATAATGGGGCTCGATTAAATAAACTAGAAAGGTTTGTGACATCCGTTTGGCTCTGCGAACCAATTTTATAAGCCGACAAGTTCCCCTGCTTAATATAAATGAATTAAGCGAGGTTTATATTACTCGGGTTCTTAAAGTTCCCTATAAGGGCGAAGCCCCTATAGTTAATTACATCTTAAGTGACGGAAATCACCTAAGAAAACTCTCGATAATAATTAGTAGTTCTGCTCTCAAGAATTTCAAAGTTTAAGTTTTCAAGGGATTGAATTTTGGAATTTCAATAGAGAATGGATCAAGTTTGGAACATTTTGTTTTGGGAATTCAAAGGAAGAAAGGTAGGAGAAATCACAGGTTCGAAGCGAACTTCGATAATTTCCCGACTATCCTATTGTTTGGCTTGAATTTAGGAAAGTCCTAATGTTTATTTAATGTTTTGATCTTGCCAATTTTAATTAATTAGGACTTATATTTGTATGATAAAATCATACAAATAGCCTCGAAGATGTGAGGGTTTATATCGTATCGGACGACTACCTCGGAAATCCTAAGACCAGTTAGGGCTTAATTTACATGACATGATCATGCAAATGCCTAACGAAGAGTTGAGGATTTATGTTGCACTAGGCAAACTACCTCGAGGTCCTATGGCTTGGTTATTTAGTTCTAAGGAAAGTTTTGCTGAAGTAGACTCAGATTTTGCTGATGACGATGGCCGTGCTGCCCACCATGCTCCGAGCTTCTTGTTGTTGCAGAGGTTTAGTTTTAGAAGTTCATGAATCAGGAGATGAGAGGAGTGTTTGGTTTAGAGAAAGTCTTAATTTCCAAGTATTTTTTATGTTTTAATTAAAACAAATCTTAAAGTTGATTAAACAGAACCGATTAAGATCCCACGGTTCCGTCATCCCGGCACCGTTATTTTCATCGAATTCACTTAATACAGATGAATTTGCTAAACTCAACTAAATGAGTTCCGCACTTTCATTTAGACCGTGGGAAATCCCGTTAGCAACACGTGGGTTACATCATCCGAGGTATTCCCGATCATTCAATGAGACGTTTTAATTTAGTTGTAGTTGTAGTTTTGTTGTTACGTTTGTGATTAAATTTTGAGTTGTCTTATATTTTGAAATGTTGTGGAGGTGAATTTTATCTTGTAGTGTCTTTTAATTTAGTTATGGGTTTCGGTTTTGGTTTTCGTCCTAAAGGTGTAAGTTTTCATGCAACAGCTTGTTTATCATGCAAGCAAAGTAAGTGCGATGTGATTAAATAAGTTGCAATAAAGTAATTTGCAATAAAATAAAAGTGTACCTGGAGGGTCTTCCCGTCATCCCAAGCTGCACTTAAAACACAGTTAGAATATTTAAGCATTTATAACAATTTCCTAGGTAAAGCTAAGGGAAGGGTTATGGTTTTCTACCAAAGTCCTAATCCTATAGCTAGTCATTCCTATGACGTCTAGGTTCTTGTATTTTAGTTTGAGGACGATTTTCTTCATCGAAAAACAACTAAGTTCAATTGTTCTTATAAATATCCTATCATATTGAGGAAGTGCTTAAGACGAATCTGAAACATCTTTTCAATATTTCTAGGATTGTTTTAAGTCCAAATGAATTTAATTACACAAATGAATTAATCGTCCGAGAGTTTAAGTTTTGTTGTCTTGCTCAGTGAACTAGGACATTTGAATATCCTATGAGTGAAGTAACATTTCTTTTAACACTCCTTTTTTAAGAGTTATGACATCACCAGCTTTTGATGGCAAATGGATGTTCAAGTGAATTGTGATTTAATTTTAGTTAATGGATTTAAGTTTGGAATAATGTTCAAGTTGTTTTAGATTTATTTTGAATTTCTTTATGTCTTAAGCAATGTTATATTTAATTCAATTTAATTTAATTTAACTTAATTTAATTTAATGTGGTTTAATTTAATTTAATGTACCTTAAGTTAATTTAATATAATATGATTTAGCTTAATTTAATTTAATTTGATTTAATTTAATTTGATTTAATTTTAATTCAATTTAATTTAATTTAATTTAATTTAATTTAATTTAATTTAATTTAATTTAATTTAATTTAATTTAATTTAATTTAATTTAATTTAATTTAATATGATTTAATTTAATTTTATTTTAATTTAATTTAATTTAATTTAATTTTTTTATTTTAAGGGATTTGCTTTAGATAATTTAACTTTAATTTAATTTAATGATTAAGTCTTTTAGCATTTTAAATCTTAAACTTGGATTATCATTTTAATTAGGAATTAAATATTATTGGGATGATTAATTTAGGGATTTTTTAAATTAAAGAACAAATCTCTTCCTAGTGATATCCCTATTTTAATAATTCCAATTTTATTATTCTTCCAAATTTAATTAATTATTTAATTAAGGTTTATTTCAATTATTTTAAATTGTTTAGTAGGTTTCTACCCTTTAATTATCTAAATTTCAATCATCCAAATCAGATTAAGAACAAATATTTTACCTATTAATTTTTTAAGCCTAAAGTTTTAATTAAGGGTTAAAATTTTAATTACCATTTTGCCCTTCAAGCCTAATAATTTCATAACTCACTAAATTGAGCTCAAATGAATTTGAAATTTTTATGTGACTTCACTCATATGTCAATAAAGACATTAGAGGAGAAAATGTGATTTTTCTGTATTTAATTTATTTATTTAATTATTTTTGGTGAAAAATGGGGATTTTCAAGGAAAATTTAACAACATGACCAAGGGAAAGTTTCTGTCCTTAAGAAAATTATGAGACATTCCTAATAACCAGAGGACCACTTGGACCAATTTTTGTGATTTTTTGAATTATATTTTATTTATTAAAATTATTTTAAGTTCTATAGGATTAATTAATTTAAAAATAGAATATAAGTTGAAAAATGAATTTTATAATTTTTAAAATTCTCTCTAATATCAAGGATTCCAGAGAACCAAATTTTATAATTTTCTGATTTTTTTTTTAATTTATTGAAATTATTTTAGTGAAAATGCTAGAAAATACATTTTTTAATTTTAAAATTACCCTAGGGCTTTAAAATTTAATATCTCATTAAATAGACCTAAGAAAAATATGGGGTTTGTTCCTAAGTGATTATATTTCAAAATATGACATTTTGGTGAATTTTATTATTTTTGTGATTTTTATTATTTTTTAATTATTAAAATATTAAAATAATACTAAAAAATTAACTTTTTAGAAAATTGAAATTTTAATTTTCTTAAATTCCCCTGATATCAGAGAGGCTCTAAAACCAATTTGGTGAATTTTTGAAAGGTATTTTGGAAGTTATGAATTTTTAAAGTTTAAAATGACTAAATGGCTTAATCAACCCATTTAGTAAGGCTAACCAAGTCCAATTGACTTCAAACTTTTATGGTGGGTTCCTCTGATCCTAAAGGTCAGTGGAGAATTGATTTCAAGTCAATTTGATCTATGGTTAGCTCTAATTAATTAGGGGTCTATTTTGGGTGTTTAAGCCAATTAGGGTTATTTTAAGTGAATTAACTCAAATCCTATTTTTCCTAGGGTTCTCTCGGTCATAAGGAACATCACCAAATTTTCCTAGAATTTATTTCACAACATGCTAATTTTTGGAATTAAAATATTCAAAACAGCCACATGCATTTGAAAAATGAATAACTTTTCACAGAGATGGCCTCTGACCTTAGAAAATTCAGGGAATGTCCCCAAGTTCAGAGGCTTCAAAAGCCCTATGGTCTCATGTCATGGTGAATTGTATGAATGCATGGAGAATTAAAACAATGCAGGGAGTAAATAATTAATTAAAAATAAAGTACTAGAAAAAATTAATTAATTTCTTTTCCACATTATTCTCCTCTCGTTCACCGAGCAAGAGGGTATTTTTATTTTATTTTTGTGATTTTTCTACACAAAGATATGGATTTTTGAATTTACGGGATTTAAATAAATAAGAAAAATCCTATTTTTCTACTTAAGTGACGCGGCGCCGCGTCAACCTCGGCAGCTTCCGAATGCACACGCGGCGCGCTCCCATTTGACGCCGCCTTCTGACTCAGCGCCACGCGGCCCGCGGTTCACGTACCGTCTCTCGGTCCGACGCCATCTAAGCCGTCCGTCCGCGCGTGTATTGAATGAACGACATCCGTTCATCGTCCCCGAGCGTCCTGGCCGAGAGCCGTCTACCTTCTAGCCCTAAGATCTCACTCAATTCTCCATGGATTTTTATGTTCTTATGCTCTATGGATTCGTCTTGAAGAGACGAACACATCTATACAGACTAATGCTTATTGAAATTGACTCATTTGAAATGGAGAATGTTTAGAAGCTCGGGATGAAGAATTGATCCATACCTTAGCTGCGAGAGGTGAAGCCTCGATCGGAGATGCTCGGCACGTTCGTTGGAGCTGCAGGAGGCTAGGGATGAAGCCTGGGGATGTGGTGAATTGCCTTGGTGTGATTTCCACCAAGGCCAATCACAACCTTTGGAGTCTGGAACAACTGGGTGGCCTGGAGAGGGGGCTTTCACTGGAAAACTTCTTCTCTTGGCCTGGTGAAGGTGTAGGTGAGTTTAATTTGATTTTGGTGGAGGATTCAGGAGTGTCCTGTTCTGGCCTGAGAATTGAGCTCCAAAATTGAGCTCAATCAATGGGGATTAGAGCAGGAGAACAGTAGGGATCAATTGCTCTAAGTCTGGAGGGGAGTGAGGAGTGATTTTGGCAGAGTTTTGGTATGGTCTGGTTCAGCACCTCTCATGGCCGAGAGGGGTGGTGTTTAAATAGGAGAGGGTGGAGGGCCTCCCAGGGAGAGTTAGGGCTTGGGATCAGCTGCTTAGGTCAAGGGCGGAACGGCCATGGTGGCCATTAGGCATGGGGCGGCTCGGCGAGGTAGAATCCCAAAGTTGCCTCACATGTGAGCTCTCGGCCATGGTGTTTTCCGGCGACCTGGTGGCTGGCCGGCCAGGCATTGGTCACCATCTTGTTCAGGTGGGTCAGGGCTGGGGTTCGGTGCATTCAATTGAGGTTTGACATGTGTAAAGGGGTTTGATTTAAATGGAATGGGAGAAGGCTCACTTTGGCTTGGTTTGGGTCAACCCACCATTTTGGGCTTGGTGCACCCTTCCAAGCTCTGATTTTGAGCTGAGGGAATCATTTAGGTCAGCTTAGAAGGAGTGGTGAAGTCTCCATCCATGATGAGGTGGCTAAACATGGTTTAGTGTGTGACATGATTAAGGCGAAAAAGGGTTAAAGGAGATTTAAGAAAGAACCCCCTCTTCTTGCCATAAATGGACTAATGACAAGTCAAAGCCCTCATGGCTTCATGTGGCTTGAGAATGGCTTGTTCATGGCTCCATTTGGCTTGGGAAAAGGTTGGCTTGTTTCATGAAAAGGGTTTTAGAAATATTTGGCATTTAGGGGGTAATTTGACATGTGGCTTGATTTGGAATGGTTTAATTGATGATTTTGAAACTTAGGGGTGATTTTGATCAAATGGATGATGAGGGGAAGTGTCATGTGGGCTTTAGGATGATTTGGGCTTTTGAATTTTGAAGGAAATGGGCTTTTAGGAAGGTTTAAGGGAAGTGGGCTTTTAAGTTTAAGAATGTGTTCATGGATGGGAATTTTTGTAAAAGGTTGGGCCAAATAGTTGTTGGTTTTGGTTTAGGGATGTTTCATGAGTAATTTGAAATAGATTTAAGGTGGTTTGGGTTTGAATTGGGTTGAATTTGGGTTTATTTGGTAAATGGGCCAATGTAGGTCGAATTGGGCTAACTTGGGCCAATGTTGGGCTAGGGTTGAAATTGATGTAAAATAAATGCTGAGAAATGTTTATGGGAGTGTTTCAAAGAGGTTTTGGCTTTGGTTGGGTTTTGATTTTGAGGTTTGGGTCTATTTAGGCTAGGTCACGGGTTTAGGTCAAAATTGGGCTTTTTGATTTTGGGTTGAATTTGAGTGGGGTTTGGGTCAAAATCTTGGGCAAATCATGTTAGTTTTTTGTTTATGGGGATGTTAAGGAAGGTTTAGAAAAGATTTGGGGTTAATTGGAGTTGAATTGGGTGAGTTTGGGCTAAGTTTGGGTCATGGGTCCAAATTGGGCTTTAAGGCCAAAAGTGAAATTGGATCCCAATGTCAATCAAATTGGGCTTGGATTTGATCTAGATTGGTGTTGGGGATGTTGAATTGAAGTTTAGAATTGAATTGGACCAGAGTTTGGGTCAATTGGGTAGGTTTGGTTTGACATTGGGTTTACTTTGGGTTAAAATGGGTCAAATTGGGGGTTTTGATAAAAGTGGGGTAAATTGACAAAATTGGCCCATGATGTAGTTGAACAAAATGAAATTGGGAATATTTGGGATTTTTTGGAATTTTCTGGGAATTTTCTGAATTTTTGGATTTTTTGGCTAAGAGGGGTATTTTGGGTATTTGGAGGGTATTGGGAGGTATCTTTGGATTTTTTGGTATTTTTGGCTATGGATGATCAATTTGATTGGTGAAGACATGTTTAGGAATGATTTTGGAGAATTTTGGGTAGTTTAGGTGATTTTGCAAATTTTGGAGGGTTTCAAGTGTTTTGGGTAGGTCAGGCGGGTGTAGGGTCCCGGGGGTCAAAAATTGAAAATTTGGAAAATTGAAGATTGGGTGACTGTAAGTGGAATGAAATCATTTTTGTTGAGCCATGAAGCCATATCAAGTCCACATGAGCCATGAAGGGACTCATTTGAGGCATCCACTATGTTGTTCCTAACCCTCTTGCCAAGGGCTTAGGGGTTAAGGACCATCCATGTGAACCACCTTCATGAGTCGGGAGGTCAAGTTGGGTATGGGTGTGGTTTTAGGAGGTGTGTGAAAGTGTAGTGTATAGGTGTAATGTGTGTGTAAGTCAGCCCCTTCACCGGACCGTGCCACCTGAAGGCGGTCCTAAGGCCAAAGAGTCCTATAGGAACTCATCCTTTAAACTTCCACATTTGATCTCAACCCTCTAGGTGATTAGGGGTCTACAATCAAGTTTGTGGAGTTTGTAGGGAGTTAAGAAGTGGTTTGAATTTCTAAGTGATGGGTCCCAATTCTAATCCTCTAGGATAGTCAAAGGAAAAGCCTAAGGCTAGATCCTAAGTACTAAAGAGAAGAAGAGAAGACCTCATCAAAAATGAGGTCAACATAGGTTTAGAGGACGTAGAGGAATGACTTAAGAACAAGTTTAGAGGCCGTAAAGGCATGACTCAACCATATCGTCTAGAGGTCGTAGAGTCATGACCATGTAATAATCAAGGTGTTAAAACCTTGAATGTATGCACAACAACATTAAGGACTGTTGTCAGGCCTTACGGTACTCATTGAAAGGTAGGCAGGTTGACCAGGGAGCTGCTTGCTACTTTAATGGTGAATGTCATGGGGCCTCACATTGTAGTGGTAATAGGTTGACTAGATCAAGTAGGAATGCAGAGAGACTTATTTCACAGCTGAGCGCTAGTGTGAATTGATAAGTTAGGAGGGAGAGCCAAGAGACTCTGATCGCCCGTGTGAATTGACCGAGGCTCATGACCTCAACGCTCACATTGTAGTGTGCTCTAGTTAAGTCTTAGATGATGAAAGCTAAGACTCCCACATCATCATCTAAGAGATATTGAAGTTTGGCTCGAGAGCCGAGCAATAAGCTATGGGTTTCAAGGGTTGTAGAGGCATGACCCAACCTGGTGGTCTAGGGGCTGTTGAGGCATGACCATGCGACAAAAAAGGTATTAAATCCTTAAAAGCTTGCACAATGCCAATTAAGACTGTTGTAGAGCCTTACATCGCTCTTTAAGAAGTAGGTAGATTGGATAGGGAGTCACTTATTACTTTAGCGAGGAATGCCATGGAACCTCACATTGCTCACTAAGCAAAAACATGTTGACTAAATCGAGGAGAAATGCTGAGGGACTTATTTCACACCTGAGTGCTAGTCTACATTAATCAGTTAGGAGGGAGAGTAAAGATACTTTGATCCCCCTTGCAAACTAACCAAGGCATGTAACCTTAATGCATGTACTATGTCTGTGATAAAAGCTAAGAGTTTTACACCATCACCTGAGAGGAGAGCGGGTTGGCTAGGAAGCTGAGCAATAAAACTAAGATGTGATGTGAAGAGACGCTCTCATGAGAGGACTGACTAGAATGTTGTGTGATCTAGGAAGCAACAAAGTCGAACAACTGAGAGGCAAAAAACTAGAGACATCATTCAAAAGGAATTCACTCGAGACTTATATCTAACTCAAAGAAGAAGGCTCAAGGGTCATGGAGGCATGAACCTACATGGTGGTCCAGGGGATTTAAAGGCATGGCCACATAGTAATCAAGGTATTAAAACCTCGAACACCTAAACTACGTCACCAAGGTCTGCCATCAGGCCTTATGTCACTCTTTGAGGGGTAGGTAAGCTGGCTAGGGAGCCCATCAATATAGCTAAAGAGTAATGCAATGAGATTTTCTCATGAAAGGACTGACTAGAATGTTGTGTGGTCCAAAGAGGCATCATAGTCAAATGGCTAAGAGGCTGAAAACCAAAGACGTCTTTAGGGAGAAATGCACTCGAGAATTATATCCAATGGAAGAAGAAGGCTTAGGGGCGTAGAGGCATGACCTTACGTGCTGTTCTAGGGGTCTTAGAGGCATGACCACGTAGCAATAAAAGTATTAAAACCTTGAACGCTTATACTACGTCAGTGAGGACTACCGTTAGGCCTTATGTCGCTCTTTAAGGGGTAGGTAGGTTGGCTAGGGAGCCCAACAATAAAGCTTAAGATGAAAAGCAACGAAATTCTCTCATGAAAGAGCTTAACTAGAGCATCGTATGGTTTAAGAGGTGTCAAAGTAAGCAGCAATAAAACTGAAGATGTTTGAAGATTAAATGTTCTCTTAATAGAGCCAAATGAGAGTTTATATGGCTCAAGTAATATCAAAGTATGTGGCTATAGTGCCAACGAATCATCAATAAATGGGACAGCCACATAAATGAACCGGCTAGAATTCCACATGGTTTGAGAGGTGTCAAATGCCATATGTTGAAAGCAGTCTAGCAATCAAAGACGAGTTGGTGAGAATGAGGAAAGTGGTCTTCACCATACACAACATCATGGCATCATCGGATATCAAAATATCACACATTGACACGAATCAGCTGACTTGCTGAAGTAACCTAGCCAATACAAAATGCCCCCTGACGAGGTGATGAAAATTAACCAAGCCAAACATTGTTTCAAAAGGGGGATGAACAAAGCGATCCAACCTCATAATACCTTGGGGACCTTAGTGAGATGACTCCTGCTATGGAGTTTTACAAGCATAGAAAATGCCTGGCTTTAGCATGGACTAATTGTGTTGGCATAGAGCTCAAATTAGTGCAATATGCAAGTTGGCAAGGTGAGCAGGATCAACCAAGTTGAGGGAATCGCTACGGAGGTGATCTCCGAATGCACCCACAGCAAGACTTTTGTTGGGGAGGCCTTCAAGGCTCCATCGACACATTGGGATTTGAACATCTCATTGTGGCATAGTGAACAAGCCTAAAGCTGTCAGAAGAGGTATCAAAAAGGTGTTGGATGCGTAGAGTGATCAATCCATATAGCTCTTTTGCATGATTTTAGCAAAGTGACCCTCAGTGGGGATTTTAGGTGATCCCTACTCGGGGGATTCAATATAATCATTTTTAAGAATTTCCTTTAGCTGACATAAAGATACTCATCTTATGCATGGACTAATCGAGGCTTCAAATGGTTCAAATTAGTGTGTCACGCACTTCGAGATGGCGATCAAAGTCGGCCAAATCGGTCTAAATACCATAAAAGTATTGAAGAGGGTTGGACGCATGAGACAGTCCAAACTCACGGTGCTTTCACACATTATAACTCAATGGTTACACTGGTGATTCATTATGAACTAGTAGAGTGTCCCTTGTTTTTAAGCAAAATTTACAGCCCGACTTACGAGAGGTGTTTTTGTTATGATCCCGGCAAGAGAGCTCCACTGAGGAGTATTTCCTTTGAATCGACTGGAGATATTCTGTGGGAATGAAACCCTCATATCTATATGGGTGGACTAGGCAAGCATAGGCCATAGTCATCAGCACATACTTTCTGAGATGGCATACAGGATCAACTGAGTTGATCAAGATACTGAAGAGGTCTATAAAGGGATAGGTGCATAGACTGTCCAACCTCAGGGTGCTTTTATAGGCTCTAGCTTAGCAAATATTACTGAGAATTCCTCAAGAATGAGCAAAGTAGTCCTCGTTGAGGAAAGCAACACAATTTGATCCAGTATCAAAGATCTCACTTAGGCACAGATCAACTATGTGAGCAAGTTCTTTGAATGATATGACATGCCTACTGGCAAAGCAACAGATTACCCAAATAAGTTGAATTGCTGAAATGGATCAAGTTGATTGAGTGGTCCAACCCCCATGGGACATCATTATGAGGAGTGTATTAAGCAAAAATATCGCTAAGGATTCCTCAAAATTGTCACGGTAATTCCTGGTGAAAGGGCATCACGAAGTAATAGACCCATTGTTTGGATGAACACATTGGCCCATCTCTAAATTTCTTTTGCCAGCTTTGGAGTTGTGTCCCTTATCAGGGATTCCTTGAAGGCTAGTAGAGTAGCTCTTATGCGAGGAATACTAAGGTAGCCCAACCTATAGAAGGGAATTTTTTCAAACACTTAATAAGGTAAACCAACTGTGGATTTTTAGTATAGGGTATGAAGGTACTCTGCTTAGGCACGGATCGGCTTGGTAAGTTGAGTGTTGTAACCAATGCAACATGCCTCCTTCTGACAAGGCGATAAGAATCGCTCACACGGTGGGGATGTGAAGGTGGGGTTAGACTTTGATGATGATCTATGATCTACTCGCAAAAAATGTTGCTTTTAAGTTAAACCACATCCATAGAAGAATCTGAACTGCATTCATTCAAAGTGAGCAGGACAAACACGTACTCCTCAATCATAAGGATGAATGAGACATGCACATCAATCGTACTTTTATGAGCAAAAGTAGTAGTCTTTGGAGCATGTATAGAGCGGATCAGTGGAAGATAAGGTAAGAGAAAGTCGAGGCTTCTCTTATATAGATTGGTGTCTGCATTAGGTATGAGCCACCCGTAAAACTTCCACTATGCCTGAAATGCAAGTTGACAATCAAATTAAGAAAAAAATACAAGGTTTATCCTACTTAAAATTGTTGCAAACTATGGGTGATCTTTTGACATATGCAAGAGAATCACCATAAACAACTCACGTATCGTAGATATAACAAAAACACACATTCTTTATTGCTCCAAAGACTGGATTACAAAGTGCATGTGCCTTAAAAAGCAAATTTCCTCATAAATTACACTGAGTACATGAAAAGAGGCTAAGCAAAATATCTTTTCGAATATCACCCGTTGATAGGAGGCATTGGATGAGATTCATTTGTTTCAATCAACAATGAAGGGAGCTCAATTATTAGAGTAAGGACTATTAGACCCTGAGGGTTGACACGCGAGGTGAAAATGAAATGGGTGAAAACCCATGCAAAAGGCAAGTCAACTTCTGAGGAAGGATTGCCGGAGCTGACGGTCGATGCGCGAGGCATGAAAGAGATGGTTGAAAACTCATAAGAAGGCAAGCCATTCTTTTAAAGGAAGAGCCCCGGACTTGAGGGTTGACTCTTGAGGTGTAAGGAGATGAGTGAAAACCCATGAGGGGGCAAGCCATTCTTTTGAATGAAGGGCCGCCGGACCCAGTGGATTGATGCATAGGGGCATAAGGAGATGAGTGAAAACCTGTGAGGGGCAAGCCATTCTTTAGAATGAATGGCATCCATGCTCAAGGCCTAAGAAGATCGGTGAAAACACATGAGGGGGAAAGCCATTCTTTTGAAGGAAGGGTCGCAGAACCCGGAGGTCAACACATAAAGAGTACAAACAGGTGAGTGATATCCTACAAATAGGGCTAACCACTTTTGAAGGAATGGTAGCCGCGATCCAAGGGTCGACACTCGAAGTGTAGAATATGTAGGTGGCAACCCACAACAAAGGCAATTCAACTTCCAAAAGGAGGGGACACCTCAGACCTGGAGGTCAACACATAGAGCGTAAAATAAGTGGGTGGGCATAAGTTGTACTATGTGAGCACTAAGCTTCTGGCAACCTTTTGTGCCATCCATATTTTCTTATTGGTATATAGATTTTTTATCCCAGACTAAGCCATTATCGAGACTGATTTGACATGACATACAAAATCGATCTAGTATGAGAAGCTCTCACGTAGGCATCCTAAATTCATGACCAAATATACCATACAAAACATAAGATTTTAAAAATTCAGGTCCAGGTGGGATTTTCCTTAATTACTCATCCCTAGCCCCTGTTCGTTAATTCTTTTCACCTATAGATAAGTAGGCCTTGTCATTCGTATCTGAGTGTTAAGAAAATATTTTCATTCTGGATATGTCTTTAAATTCATTACTGATTTATCAATCATCCCAATGTCACTTAATCAGTTCTTTGAATATAATATCCTAAGGATCTTATCAGAAGAATTTTGAAATAAGCAAATTCATTATATTGAAATTTCTGATTTTTCATGCACCTCAAGCTTCTTCTCAGGAGTGTTGGCCAGTTTTTAGTTCTGAAGCCTTTTTACACTTTTTTCTTTTATGAGAATTACTATTTTTGGTAGAGTTTTTTTTGTAATAAAGTAATATCTTTTTTACTCCAAAATTCTCTCAAATAAGGATTCTTAGAATTTTATGATCCATTACTTGTTAAGCTTCCATTGATTTGGGTGAATGAAGAAGTAAGAGACCAAAATAGCCTCTAAAACTACTTACATTTGATGACACCCATCTAATCACTGTGAGGTATCCTTAGGACTTAGGTGAAAGTTCACTAAAGTGAGGGATTCAATCATCAAGACTTAGTATGAACCCACCTCTCCATGGACATTCACAAATCTTAAGAAAGACTTGTTGATGGTGCAGATACGCCCACCCTTAAGCTCTATCCAGTATCATCAAATGTCGAGGTGTTGTATGAGGAAGTATTAAGTGCAGGTAGAGCCGCTACAACGGTATCCATGATGATACCCGATATGATATCTACTACAGTGGCTTCAAACGCCGCACCAAGGGCCACATACAACTTTATGGTGGGCCCTCTGGCTTGTACGACAGAAAGCAAACATCCTGGCCTCTTAACGAACTAACACGTGAACCCCAATCTCCTACCATTAGGGCCTATATGATAAGAAGAAAAAAGAAGTTTAGTCGAACGTCTGTAGGATTTTGATAAGGAACTTCTTTCAAGAAAGAGGACCCAGTCTTCGTAGAGGGAAACTGCTCCCACAATACTCTTGGTCAGAAGATTAATAATGACGTTATCAATGTGAACTACAGACTCATAGTGATCTGCGTCCCGAGGAGGGAAGAACCTCAAAGCAATCCTAGTCGTGGGGGTTGGTACAGAGTCTTAAATTAAATGCCGCGATTAATTTCATTTTTCAATAATTCCAATTCTTTTAGCTTTTAAATTAGTCTAAATGAGACATGTTGCCCCATTTAACCAAATTTACCTATAAGCTATAGAGTATGGTCAAATGAATTAGCCTATTCAGTACCAACTTTCTAACATCCCAAGCACAATTCACAACAAATGTATTATTTACACTTGACCATTTCAATTTGTTTAACTAAATTGCAATATGCGTTTGAATTTGAAACTCTTCATAGTGGAATCACCGAAAGCTCCAGTGTTTAAAAAAAATAAAAAAAAAATAGAAAGAACAATAAAAAACGCAACTTTATGATAGTGAAATCTCCGAAAGCTCCAGTGTTTAAAAATAAATCAGATTAAACGCTGTCCTTTTCCATCTTGCAGGGTGCGTCTTTTGCTACACTAAGAAGGAATTATCCTCACATTCATTGCGTACTTTTAACACGCTTATTCCCCACTTATACTGTTTCCCGGTGATAACCATTGCAAAGCTCAATCACCAAACATCCTTTACAAGCTTGCAAAAGCCTGAAGGGAGATCAGCATCCCTTTACAATTTGTGAGATGGTACAGGTACGCAAATCACTATGTAGCTGAATTATTCTGTTTTAAACTTGATGTTTTGTTCATGGATTCTTACTAGCTTTGATATCTCTTGTTGGAGGAATAGCAAAAGGTTGTTGTCAAGGTTCTCGCCATGAATGATGAGAAGACAAAGCAGAAAGCCATAGAAGCTGTTGCTGATATCTATGGTATTTTCCCTATAATTTTTCTTTTAGTAGGAAGTGGTTACACTTTCTATATTTGATATAAAATGAGCAGCTGGGAATCCTAATAGCCTAATTTCTGTCATGAAATTCTCATAAATAGAAATTCTTAATCTAGTAGATTGAGATCTGGTGGATATTTGAAGATTATGAGAACCTAAGAGGTGTCAGGTGTAGCATAGCTTTTGCGCTTTGATTATGTTGTCTTCATCAGAATTTTAATATGGAACAATCATTGTCTGTGAATGGTAAATAGTGAAGACATATACCTATCACAAGTTGAAATAAAGCAAGCTAGCCTATCAACTTTGTTTTATTTTAAACTCTTCTGTCAGTGACGATCAGTCTATATATTAGTCAGAACTCCAGATTTTAAGAGAAAAATTGTTCTTTGAAGTAATAAGATGCTATAACCTAGCATAAGGAACCTAGAGAGGCACTGAAAGCACAAAATTTCGACATAAATACAGATAATATTCCAAAAGCAACAACTGTGTCCTGATAAGTCTGGTAGCAGAAACAAATAAGCAAAAGATAGCAACAAGAAATAAGCCCCAAATTTCTCCAAATTAAGTAAATAAGGAATTTAAATCAACCAGATTTAGAATTCATTTTTCCATCATATTTTAACTGTGAAGCATTCTTCTTTTTTTTTGTCGTGAAATGATGAATAATGCTTAGATGAGAGATATCCAAATTACTTGATCCAGTGAAAAACTAATGCGAGGTGGGCTGCTTTATATAATTTTTTCTATTTCAAAATTAAAAAAATTATGGTTTTTTGTTCTGTAAGAGTTTAACTAGTTTGCCCAATTATTTTTCTTTTAAGTTCTTTTTCAATAATAGCTTTAATTATTGTAATGAGATAAGCATCTTATAATGGAGATGAATCATGGAAATAATAATTTATCATTAAGTCATGCTTGGAACAAGAAAATTTGCATGATTAAACCATTGAACTTATTCTTAGTTTGTACTTTTTCTTCATTTTATCAACTACTTTTATTAATCAGGGATTGACTCCATAGCTGCTGATCTCAAGGAGCAGAAACTGACTGTCATTGGTGAGATGGACACAGTAGCAATCGCGAAGAAGCTGAGGAAAATAGGGAAGGTTGACATCATATCCGTTGGACCAGCTAAAGAGGAAAAGAAAGAAGAGAAGAAGGAGGAGAAGAAAGAGGAGAAGAAGGAGGAGAAGAAGGAGGAGAAGAAGGAAGTAAAAGAAGAGAAGAAATAATTTTGGTCTGCTTATAGAAGCCAAGTAGTAAATGTCCCCTATGAGTGGCAAGAAGAATCTTATATAACTACATGACTTCATGTAGTTGTTCAAAATTATAATGTAATTGGTCATAATTCTTGCAGGATATCTTGTTTCCTTGTTATCTTTGCCTGATTATAGAACTATTGTAGGCAGAGCCAGTTTTGTTATAAGTCAAAAGAAACAAAGTAATAATTAGTACGCTTTTTAATTGGTTTAAGGAAAAAATAAAAGAGTATCTCTCACCACTGACTTTCTCCAATAACTCAGAATTTGTCTCTATGTTTAGAATATCATCTAACAGGTCAGAAAAAAATTGGTACAGAAATTAGATGGTGAACTGTTTTATGCTTGATATCAACACTTACAATCTGCTGCATATGCTGTTATATGCCACTTACAGGTGTGCAGAATTCATTCGCTCCTATTCAAACCAATATCTGCATACATTAAATAATATCCTTCTCATGGAAGAGATCAAAAGTTCAAATAAGTGGAGAGAAATGAGATTTGATACAGACCTGTTCCATAGTATTTGCAAGAGCTTTATAATAATAAGGAACGTTTGAGATTAGGAAAGAGAAGTATGATAACGTTGAAGTTTTAGCAAGGACATCCCTTTGTAATTATATTTAAGTAAGGAGCTCATAAAAAAAATAAATATGAAAGGGATGATGTCCCACTAAAACTTCATCCAATGGATGATGTCCCACTAAGTTCACTAGAACTTATCTGTTCAAAGGGAGAAAACCAATATTAACCACTCACTTTGATCTTTCCTTATTCAACATGCCTCTTCATCTTGTAGCTTTCTTAAACTGCCTCAAGCCTACTCAGGTTTCTCTTCTCTTAGTTCCAATCTCCAACATCCTATCTACCATTTTCTTCTATTTGCTCTTTATTTGGCCTTGAGTTGCTTGCCTATTCTAGATCTTGATATCATTATGTAAATTGTCATAGTTTTGGGATTGTTTAAGGAGTTCATTTTAGGTAATTAATTATTTGCAAGGGCTTGTGATTGAAAAAGAAAATTTTTTATTCAAAGTCACAAATTTGTGTGACTTGTTTAATTTTTTATCGCTCTTCATTAAAAAGTTATTTTATTATTTT
Source organism: Papilionanthe hookeriana x Papilionanthe teres (assembly GCA_022702705.1). Classification (NCBI taxonomy): domain Eukaryota; kingdom Viridiplantae; phylum Streptophyta; class Magnoliopsida; order Asparagales; family Orchidaceae; genus Papilionanthe; species Papilionanthe hookeriana x Papilionanthe teres. The sequence continues at coordinate 79,541,134 of CM040427.1, read as the reverse complement.
ATGTTAGGTTAAAGCAAGCGTATTTAATTTCTCATGCTTGGTCTTTTTTTGCTCAGCACTAAAAAATTATCATTTTATTGTATTTTTAGGTTAAACATGGGTACTTAATTTCATTTATTTTTTCATAGTTAAATCACAAAAAATTTTAATCGTTTAATTACTTGTTAGCAATAGCCCATCATATTATATGTATACACCCCTAAGATGGGCTTGATTGAAACTGCGGGCAAAAGGACAATCTTGTTAAGATTACCTTACGAAAAATTCATTAGGATAGGGTCAAGATATTTACTAGCCAAATCTATAGATGTGCTCACTAGCAGTGGACTAGTACGAACTTGCAAGCAAGGTTCAGTAAGGTTCATTAACCAGGCTTCAACAAATCTCACAAAATGGAGCTTGAACCATCTTCCATAGATATTAGGCAAACTCACGTGTTAACTTGAGAGGAAATATTTACTATTCTTGAGGTAGAACTGAAGCAAGTTCACTGCCATATTTGCCAAATCTATCTTGTTTAAGTAGCTTTCTATGTGTGAAGAAGCCACTCAAAATGAATGTAAGCATTTACTTTATTGTCTTAAGATGTGATTTTTTTTTTTTTGAAAAGACGGGGGTTATAACAATTCGGTGTCCAATATTGGTCCAATTTGGTTTAGTTTGGGCTAATTTGGATGATTAACTTGGGGAATGAACTTAGGTAATTTAAATGGCTAGAATTAATGGTGAATGGATAGATTAGGATATTAAATTATGATATAGAATACATGGCAGGAAACTTGAGGCTATTAGAGAGATTAAGCTAGTTTAGGCTAATTTGAGAGATATCTTTAGAAGATATACTTTAAGTGATATAGATGAGGAAAATGTTTATGAATGATTAATTTAGTACTTGTACTTTTGATCTGAAATAGTTGATGGATTTTTGTGGGAAAAATATTTGTAGTTCTTCGCCTTGCTTGGTAACGAGATATAGGATGCTTAAGGACTAAGTTTGAAGGCTTAGGTGGGAGGTGGATGTGATTAATTGCTATTTAAAATATGGATTATGGTTTGAGAGTTATTAAGAAGATATTTTTAGATATTTAGAAAGTACATATAAAATAACTAACCAATCCTATCAGAAATAAGTCAAGCTATGCCACCATGTTCTAACAAAAAGAGAAAGAAGATCTAAACTAATATTATCAATCCTAATACTTAAAAATTTTATTACATACCAACTATATTTATATGGATTTAATTGATTATAATTTAAAATAAGAAGATGAAAAAATTAGTGGACATTACTAAATGGTGGAGCTAATCAGCTTCATAATTTTATCCTCCATTTTTTTATTAAATAGATAACCAATATTTCCACAAATTTTAAAATATTAAATTTCTAGAACCAAAGTTTAAAACATTAAAAAAGAAAATCTTAATTTTAATTATTTCTTTTTTATAGGGCTCTTGTGATGAGCTTTGGCTCTTGAATAGGCTTTTCCTTGGGCTTTGCTTGGGATCTTATAATTTAACCATTTGTTTCATATGGATGATCTATATAATGTGATACATCAACCAAATTAAATTGTTTCATAGAATTTTGTTTCAATAATTCATTTACTAAACATAAAACTAGACTTTCCAATTTAACATGGGTCGGGCATGTGTCATCAATAAATGGTTTATTCTTCTAATGAACTAAAAAATGATACTCCATAACTAGTTCAATGGGTGGTATATCTATAATGTTTTATTCTTCTAACGAACCAAAAATGATACTATATATTTCCATGCTTGTAATGTCATATATCTAGTGGTTTGATAATGCTCAAGGTGAATGTAAGGGACCGTTTGAGACAGCTTATTTGGTGCAGTGGTATTTTGAAAATGCACCAGATTTATTTGGATAAAATACTTTTTGGCAGCTTATGTAGTTTCAAAAAGTTAAAAACAGCATTATCACACTGCACATATCTAAGTATGGTGGCAGCTTTCTTGTTGCGGTCTGGCTTTTCCAAAAAAAATAAAAATTTGTAATAGCCACCGCACCTAAGTTATCAACAGCTTATTTTTATTCAGCTTATCAGCAGATTATTCAATATACTGCAACTGCCCCAAGCAAACTCTAAATCAAAATATAATCAAATTTTTTATACTCTTTTATTTAATGATTATGGCTTGGCTTTAAACATTAATATCATTATTAATAATAATTTACTTTCTTACATCTTCATGAAAGCTTTAACAGTCATTAGCAAATGAGAAAATTGCATTAACAACTGCATGAAATAGTAAGTTTGTAACATTAATTAGATAAATAGCATTTTGCCCATAAAATATTTAATAAAATGATTTATTTATAGTTCTAGGGATGGTATTATTATAAAAAAATTCAAATTTTCACAAATGTAAATTTTAAATTCCTAATTTTTTTTATGACCAAACAACTAAGTTTTCCCAAGTGTGGTTAGCCATTTTAACAGGACTGTCAGATTGAGAATGTAAAGTAAAAGAAAGTTTTGATTTGGTGCCTGATAATTTTCATAACATTTTTCAAAAATATGATGCAAAAATAACATCTCCATCATAAATAATAGTTGATATGAGACCATCGAGTCACACAATTTCATTTTAAAAAATTATTTATCTGTGAAGCATCATTTAATTTTGGTACAGAGAAAAAAAATTCCATGATATCAACTTCCACAAAAATTAAATTCATCAATTATTCTTCCTATAAAAAATAAGAAACAACTAAGTTGGTGTATTTTCCTAACATTTACTCAGTAAATAAAGCCCATTTACAGAGTGAATATTCAACCACTAATTTTTGAACATACCTTTTTAGTGATGGTGAATAAACTCTTTTTTTATTAAACATTTTTTTTCTCAAAGTAACTAGAAATTCTTCTATAATACAACTTAGAGTTGAGAAATTCCAAAGGGAAGGTCAAGGAGTATGTAGTTGTTTTTTCTTATATACATATATATTTATAACTGAGAATGTCCCATACAAAATTATAGGTTTGTTTAAGTATTAATGGTAAAATAAGTGAAAATCCGGATACACATTGTAGTCATCATTAATTGAATCAAACAAAGATTTTCAATTCTAAAAAAAATAATCATGTTCAATCTAGATAAGGAATCAACATGTTTATTTTTAAATATAGGCTTATGCTTGGTAACAAAGAAGTAGTCTTGTAAAAATTTAACTCATTTTGTAAACCTATTATAGATCTTTTTTGAAGTATCAATAGATTTTAAGGCATGATGATCATAACTAAAAATAATTTTTTTGTGCATAAGATGGTGTCATCAAAGTCTTAAGAATTGAGTTATAGCTTAAGACTCCCTGTCATACACGAAATGTTATTTCTTGGCTTCATTTAGATTTTCACTAAAGTATTCCTTAAGATGATTTTATTCACTCAAAATTTTTTTAATCCTAATTCTCATTGTATCATAGGTTATTTCAAAGGCTTTACATAAATCTAAAAGCATAAGGACTAAGACAGAAGCAATAAAATTAATTTGGTCTTATGATTTTTTCTTGTCTTCAGAATTCAAAAATGTGTTTTTCATGTTTAATATATCAATAAATAGGGAAAAAATTGTGCTAAATTTTCTTAAGAATCATCTATGGAGGGTCACAACACTATAGAAGGCTCTAACTTTAGTAAAACTTTTAGAAGAAGGCAATTCTAGTATTGATTTTAAACTTTGAAATGCTTAGGTTCTAGTCCAGTAATTGATCCAATAAATTTTAAGTACATCACTTCAATTTAAGAAAAAGCATACATACATGCACACTTTATTAAATTAGTGTACAATATTATTGCCTAGCTGTTGCAAAGACTTATTGAAGTGTTGTGGATGTTCATTGTAACTTGAATGAAAATAAGAATATCATTAAAATACATTACAAAACTCATGAATATAGTAAGGGCATTTAAATTTTTAAATGGTATAAAAAGCAATTCTTAATGTCCACATGGGGTCTTAAAAGCAAATTTTCGCTCATCCCTTGACCAAATTTTGATTGGATGATAATCACTTTTAGAACAATCTTCAAAGAAATAATTTTTCCTTTGTTATTAACTAAAATACAACTAATCAAGGAATAAGAAGCATGTAGTTGACGGTAACTTTATTTATTATTTGACTATTAATTGCCATTTCATGTGGTCGATATTTCTTAGGGGTTAATAAATTTAAGATTGTACAAAGACTAAAGTTCTACTAAATAAAATCATATTTTTAATAAATCCTTTGCTTGTCTCTATATCTCAACATGTTCAAGCATATTGGGAAATGGGTATAAAGTTAAAGGCATGTTGAATATCTCTAAGAAGAGACAATTTATTAGAATGTTCATTAAGTATAATATAATTAAATTTATCAAGGAGAGGTGAGATCACAACAAGTATGTGAATCATGATAGGGTTTAGGATGACTTGCTCTGCATACAATAGGTGAAGTTTGGTTAGATTATAAAAATCACATGTTGAAGTTCCAAATAGTATAAAATTTATTTCAAAAGTTATAGAATAATGGAGATTAGATTAACAAAAAAAATGATTAAAAGTAATGGCACTGTCTCCATTAGAATGGTTTTATATGATAATTAGCTAAATTTTGGCACTATGTTTTTTTTTTATGATGGGATTATATTAAAAATTAAAGGTTGTATTATAGGGTAATGTACAGGGTGTCTTTTATATAAGTTTCACTAGTTGGAGTTTAATAATCTATTTATTATGTTTGAAGAAATAGTTATTTTCTAATTTTGGATATCACTTAAATAATACAACTAATGTTATCTTAAGAGAATATGCGCGATATCTGTTTGGGTGTTATCTCACTAAATTTGACTTATATAGCTACTTATTTAATTGAAATAAGGCATCAAACTGTGATGGAGTCATGTATGATTTTTTTCCAACATGAAATGGTTATGTGTGAGGTTGATTTTCAAGTGTGTGTTGAATAGACATTTATCTCACTTCCCTCAATACACACACACACACACACACACACACACACACACACACACACACACACACACACACACATATATATATATATATATATATATATATATATATATATATATATATATATATATTCCTGAAGCTCGAAGGCAAATTCATTGATAATAAATGAAGATACAAAGCTTTTAGTGAGTGGGTGCAAGGGATCCACTCATAAGGCATACAAAACACTAAAAAAAGATAACAAAAAATATACAAGTATACCTCAAAATTAATAATGAGAAACTTTTCCCAAAAAGAAGTAAATGCTCAGAGGTCATATGGGGAGATGGTGTCGTGTGTGGAGTGGAGAAGCTGCTTGGGAGCCAATATAACCAACACTATACCGATAACATGTGTTGCTAATCTGAAGCAACTGCGAAACTATGACCAAAAATCCAAATAACTTCTGAATTCTACCACAAAAACTACCTATGATAATGTCAAAATAATAAAATGAATATACCCGCCGAGGAATAACATGAAGCATCACGGAAACCCGCCAAGGAATAACACAAAGCACCAAAGAAATCGTGGAATACCACCAATACTACCGCCATACAACAAGATACTACAGCAGATAACACCAAGCACGCTTCAAGAATAAAATTAGGAACCAGCCTGCAAAATACCATCAATACTACCACCATACGGCGGGATAATACCGCAGATAACTCTAAGTGCGCTTTGAGAATAACCATGGAGCATTGCGCTATGAGAACAGGAATAACACCGCAGATACAACCAACAAGAACACCTTAATAAAACGTGGAGCACGCGTTGAGAATAAGACTAAGAATAACACTGCTTGAATGTGGGATACAACAATCGATAACACCAAAAAATGTGTTGCACAGTGAGAACATGATAAAACCAAGCTTTTGTGAATAATCCCTGTGGAACACGATAAAACCAAGCAGTAGGCTGATAACACCAAGATATCGACCATGAATAACACCCGCGAAATGCGATAACACCAAAAATAGTGGAACCTTGACAGTAAAGCTGGGAATAAAACCATCAATAACACCAAAAATACCACCTCCATATCGCAAAATATAGCTGTCGATAATACCAACAAAATAAGGAAAATCCCGTCCAATGAGCCAGCGTGTCGACAGTGATAGGGTACTTTTGAGATCATTGGTTCCAAAATGGAAATACACCATAATTTGAGCATCCTGTTGAGATGGAGGAGTTTGTTAAGGGAATTGGGATGTGTAATTCCCATAACATTTCAACATAGGAGATTAATCATGATTTGTGGGTTTTCCTCTCCTCATGGTTCTAGAGAGGGAGTCCAAGAACAAATTATAAGATTTTTCACCCGAAATTATTAGACTATCATCCTGTAAATTTTGAGTTATAACATTCATTTTTTCTTTTTCTTGGCTTTTTGAACCTGCCAATCATCTTCCAATGCTTGTCCCAACTTCTCAATTAGTTGATAATCAATCGAAATAGTTTCAACCTGCTACACACCTTAATCTTGGCACTCCTCAAAGATTTGAGTGTCTGTAGCATCAACAATAAGTGGTTCCAGAACATGTGGAGTATCATTTGCCTCCAAAATTAGAGTACCATCTTCTTCAGAAATATGTGGTGTCAATGGGGACTGAAGTGTGAGGGATTCCCCTCAAGGGCAATTGGATCAATAATGATATCCTCTCTAGTTACAGTTTCCACCATAAAAACAAGTGGAATAAATGGTTCTTGAGTAGTGTGGTGAGTCACTTGAGGGTTGGATCTCAGATTGGGGTGGATCCTGAAACATTTGTCAAGTGTGTATCCAAACATATTACAATAGGTGCAATAATATGGTCATTGTTCCATGACAATTTGATGTTAATACTTATTATGTGCAGTGCCAAGACAAATTTCTTCTACTTTAGGTAAAATGATATCTCTCTCCCCAAGGATTCTGGCAACAGAAGGCCTAGTGAGATTGAAAGTGGGTATGTCTAATTTCATTGGTCTCCCAAGTATAGCCCCAATGGAGTAGAGCATCTGATGGTTGAAAAGGTAAAGCTTAAGACCAGGTAGCTTATACCATATTGGTATTGTAGGTGGTTCTTGGTTTGGATCAAATTCAGGAGACCACCTGAGCAATTTCATGGATTTTCCTTAAAAAATCCTGGCACAATCTTCTTCAACGGTTAATTGTAACATCACATGTCTCTCATCAAAGAGACCCACCTTCCATTTCCCTACGAGTTTGAGATCTACAAAAGCTTTCCAAATAATATATATATAGAAAAAAACCCTAATTGTGTTGCAGGAATTTGCTCTGCTAGGGTTTTAATCTATCGCGATTCTATGGCAATTAATCTAGTTGCCCTTTCATTTGCGTGGCCATGGAACGATCCTTTGCAGGTGTTCTCGCGGGAAGTAAAGATAAGGGAGTTTCAAATATGTTGTTGTTTCCACAAGCTTTTCATGATTCGCTTTGTCTTGGAGGGGATTACATTTTCATTAAAAAAATATAGTAAAAAAGCGATAAACTTGCTATTTTTCTTTCAGATTCTGAAAATTCCATTCTTGCATCGTCTTGTCGATTAGCCTTCATTAGGAAGTTCTTGTATGGTCACCCGAAGTTTGAACTGATTCAGAAGGATTTTGAGCCTATGAACCTATCGAGTAGTTGGAAGATCAAGCTTTTGGATGGTATGCATATCCTTATACAACTTATTAACAAAGAAGATTATAAGAGGCTCTTTGCTTTGAGGCTTGTGCGAATTGACAATCAAGTAATGAAGATTCTTAAATAGTCGGTGGATTTTGATCAACAGACCGAACCCTCCTATTGCTCTAAGCTAGATTCGGTTTCCTAGTTCATTTGTTTAACCATGAAATTTTATTCTCTATAGCAGAAATATTTGATAAATCATTAAAGATGGATACACCAACCTTTACTTTATCTAGACCCTCTGTGGCCAAAATCTTAATTGAACGTGACATTACACAGGTAGCCCCAGAAGAAGTGCTGATAGGCTCTACACATATGGGTACTGACAAAAGGTAATTATAGAATAACATCCTCTTTATTGTGCCAACTGTAGGATGTTTAGCCACAGCTCTGCAGACTACTATCACTTACATCCTGAGTTAAGAAATAGAGTATTTTGGTTTGTAACTTTGTGCCCACCAATGAAAAATTTACAAGAAATGCAGTGCCTGAGGATGGTGATAATTTGACTAATTCTGTTGAGGTGAATGATGTCAATAATGGTGAAGAGGTGGTTACTGTAACTCATGATAAGGGTGCTGATTTGGGCCCTTTTGTGAATGAAACCGTCTTGCTTGATGATGTGGGGGGTGGGGTAACCCTGTGCAGCATGCACTGTTTGCACCTATCATGGGTGTCAAACTGGTGAATTGTCTAGGTATGACAGTCCTGTTGTTGATGTTGTGGCCTCTGGTATTCATAATAATTTGGAGGATACTTCAAACATCCTAAGGGAGGAGTGGCAGGTACAAAAGTCAATAAGGAAAAAGAAGAAAGGATACTATTGACTCGAGGTACACACTCCACGCGGTGGACATTTAGCGTAATTTTAATTCTTTTTGTAACAAGTATATAATATATTCTTTTAATCACAGAGTTACCCTTTAACGCAAGTATACGTATCGCTTAAGTAATATAGGGCTCTAGTGGAGTCCTGGATATTGATCCCACAAAGAATATTTTAGAGGCTACAGACTAGGATTATAGAAATCAATTCAAAATCACAACTAAATTGAAATTGTCTATCTGTCACTAATACGCAATCGACAATAATATGAAGTTTAAATTAAACTAGTTCTACTAACAGATAACTAATTCTACTAAAGTGAAGTTCAAATATATAAGCAAGAATCTTTCTCCTTTGTTAAGATATTTAAGTGAATAGATAATTAGAATTAATTTAAAATGGTGTTGTGCCAAATAGGAGCATACCTATTCTTTACCCTTTGGTCCAGGCATAAAGAACATTGACTAATCCTATGCTTGGTTAGTGAATCTGTAGCTAGGCTGGAAGGATACCGGCTCTCACTTCGGAGCTCCCACGTTCCCCTCGCCTGAGGGCTAATATCTACACTTCAGCACCCAAATGATAGGACCGAATTGAGGATTTTAGCCTGTCACTCTAAAATCTCCAATTCTATGCCTGCTGAATATTATTTCCCTATTTATTTGCACCCCTACTTCCAAGGACTTCGTCCTCCCTAAATCTCGGATGTAATCTTTATTATAATTGTTAAACTCAACATATTTTAACTATTCAATTGGCCAGAGTGAAAGTAAATTAAGAATTAGGTAAACGATTAACACAACTTCTTTAAATTTTTATGGCACACTAATTCTATTTATCATTTCACAAAAATATCAAAATAGGAGAAAGACAGGAAAACTACTCAGATTTCATGGAGAGGATAAAATAAAACTTGGATTTCATATATAAAAGAAAAGTTCTACAATATAAAGTAAATAAACACAACTTATTTTAAATTCCTCTCCAAGCAAACTCCTTGAAGTTCTTCTGAATCTCTTCCTTTCTTTACGGTAAGGAATTCTCCTTCGAAATAGCAATGTAGAAGAGTTCTCTCACTTCCCTTCCACTCTTACAATCCTTTGAAGAATTCCTCACCAATATCTCTATCTGAACTCACTATTTAACACTCACTAAATAACAACAATGGACACTAGTGGACTCTCTATTTGACACTAAGTGACTCTTAGAAGACCCCAAAAGGACTTGTTAAGAACTCTTAGTGACTTTTAGAGGACCCAAATAGGACACTTTTTCGGCCTAGAATTGTTCTTTTTAAAGTTGTTGAAGAGTCTCCAAGGGTTTTCCAAGCATCCCTTCAAAAATCATCCACATTCGACGTATTTTGTGAAAGAACCGTCGATCCCGCCGTCGGCGGCCTTCTAGAAACACTGCCTTAAACTGGCCCCGCTGTCAATAGGCCTTGACCTCCGGCGTCGGCTGCCTCCCTTGAAATATATTCTGAACTCTCAGTAAAATCATGTCGTCAGCGCCATCAACCTCGTCGACGGCACCCTAGGTCAAATTTTCATAATTTAGTCATTTTTGCTCCAAATTTGCTCCTTTTTACATATTTTCTCTCCATTGTCCTTAAATCTTCATATCTGCAGAAAAACACAAAAAATACCCTTCTTTAAAGTGTAATATCATCAAAATCAGTATAAAATAAGCATGAAAATCTTAACATTTTTTCCTTCGGTCAAAATCTCCCAAACTTAACTATTACTTGTCCTCAAGTAATCTTAGTACTACATAAAAAGTTATGATTCATTGTGATAAAGTTTTAATTTAGAAATACTATTATTTTGAACTAAATAAATATTATAGCAAGAATTCTTAGAAAGATTTTTAAGTAATTAGATGAATTCTGCATATATAAAGCTATCTAGTCATCAAGTCTAAGAGTTCTAGTCTTCTATTCATTTCAAGAATGACTATATGTTGCAATATCAATTCACTTAGAATATTCAGAAGATAGGAACTTCATGAGGATACTATTAGTAAAGAAACTAGTCATAAATATAAGTTCAAAAATGCTTTTAGTTTTCTCTTTAGGTTAATCCAAGTGAAGCCAATTTTGATAAAGTATCTCCTCAAGCTTCTCCTCACTTACTTTTTTTTTCTTTTGGATTGCTTTTCAATCCTATATATTTTTCTTTTCTTTTCAGAGATTGTTTTTCAATCCTTTTCTTTTTCTTTCTTTTTCTTTTTCAAGTGAGGATTACTATATCTGGATAGCTGACCACAGAAAAATGTATTGAGAAATTTATACCAATTTTATATGAAACTGCACTTTAAAGAAAGGTATTTTCTTTATTTTATTGCAGGAATGAAGATTTATAAGTAATGAAATCAAAATGCACGAAAGAAGCGAATTTGGAGCAAAAAGGACTGAAATAGATGAAAAGTGAACTATCCCGCCGACGGCGAGGAAAAGGCCGCCGACGGTGAGTTTTTCCCGAAAGTTTTGAATATATTATAAGGAACTCGCCGACGGCGAGATCGAGCCCGCCGACAGCAAGATCGCGTGGTTTATCCATCTTCTAGAAGCCCGCCGACGGCGAGATCGAGCCCGCCGACGGCGAGACAGTTGAATTGAGCCAGATACATTGAACCTGGACGCTTTTTGAAGAGGTGCTTAAGCAACCTTTGGAGATTTGACTCCTTCTATAAATAGAGACGAATTTTAGTCAGTTGTGTGTCATTCTAGAGTCTTTTAGTTTCTATATAGAGTCTTCCTAGTGTGTAGATAGAGTGTTTAAGTGTTTTGGTGAGTTTAATTAAGTGTGTTGTACTAGAAGGAAGAGTCAAAGGAACTTCAAGGAGTCTGCTTGGGGAGAAGAATTGAGATAAGTATATTTTTATTGTTTGTTAACTTTAATGAAATCCATGATTTGTGTTATTTTTCCCATGCATTCTGAGTAGTTTCCTTAGTCTTTCTCCTTGTTATCGAGATTTTGTGAAATGATGAATTAAAGTAGTTGTGCCTAAAAATATGAAAATAGAAATTGTGCTAATCTTTTACTTAAATCTTAATTTACTTTCAATCTGGCCAATTGATTTGTTAACATATGTTGAATTATCAACTATAGTAAAGATTACATCCAAGATTCAGGGAAGTCAAAAGCCTTGGAAGGATGGTGCAAATAAATAGGGAAATATTAACTATCGGGTGTAGAATTAGACATTTTAGTGTGACAGACTAAAATCTTCAATTCGGTCCTAATGTTTGGGAGCTGAAGTGTAGATGTTAGCCCTCAGGCGAGGAGAACGTGGGAGCTCTGAAGTGGCAGTCGGTATCCTCCCAGCCTAGCCACAGATTCAGTAACCAAACATAAGACTAGTCAATGTTCTTTGCACCTAGACCAAAGGGTAAAGAATAGGAATGTTCCTATTTGACACAATACAATTAAAAAACTCATTTAATTCTTTATTCACTTAAATCTCTCAAACATGGAGAAAGATAATTTTCTGAAATCTTATATTCAACCTTTTTAAGCATTTAGTTTATTATAGTCTAAGTGTTCTTAATTTCCGTATACTAGATTAGTAAGTAATTCTACTTTAAGTTGTCTTTAAAATTCTCTAACTTCCTTATGGGATCGATATCTAGAACTCCATTAGAGCCCTATGTTACTTGATAACGATACGTATACTTGCGTAGTATCCACAATATAAATCATAATTTCCATAACAGAATCATCAGTATATATATATTCAGTGCGGGATCAAGTTTTTGGTGTTGTTACTAATTTTCATATCATAGTTATAAGTATAAATATCGAAAAGTGGATCAATAGCCTGTTAATAATTTTGAACTTCACTCTTCTTTTCCTAAATTTGAAACTTTAAAACATTTTTGTCCTTATATATACTTCATAGTTTTTTTCATCATTGAATCCCAATCTTTTCTTTCTCAACTAAATTCCTAAGATTCTTAATATTTCAAAATATAGTTTTCTTTACTTTAAATAGTTAACTATAGTCTTATCCTGTTATACTAAATATCTTAACCTACAAAATTAATTTTTCATTACCAAAAATATTTCTTTGAATTTTCTATAATATTTAGATAAAATCTAAATATAGTTATCTGAATTAAATTTTATCACAAAAATCATATTATAATTTTTGAAAATGTGTCAATTGAGAACATATAATAGTTAATATTTTTCTTCCCTCCCCCAAACATAAAGTTTTCTATAATAGAAATAATACAAGGTGGAAAGAAAAATTCTAAATATAAAATTGATACATTTGCACTTTAGGCATTTTTATCTTTTTGAAATTTGCAGGTTCTTCTCACAATTTCTAACTTCAACTGACCTGTAATATTTAAAAACATTTCTACACATATAACAGTTTAGAAAATTTTTTGGGGTAATGAAATTTTAAAACAAGTATATAAAACTAAACATTAAACAACAACAATTAACTACACAGGACATATGCATTTCACAACACAGAACAAACAGTTTACTATTTTAGACTATTCAGTTCACAATTACAATTGCAATCACAATCCATCATAAACATCCAGAATTGAAAATACAAACTGCAAACTAAGCATAGTCCACAGAATACAATTAATAAAAATGAAAATACTTCAACAAAATTAAAACAAACACATACATTACATCACATCATTATCAGGCATCAAAATCCCATATAATGTCTTCATCACCCTGGTCAACAGGAGGATTGGGCTAATACTGAGTATAATAGGGGCATTCTAGAAAATTGACATCAGGCTCTCCTCTGTAATACCTAGCCTGAGCATCATAATATGCCATCTCAAAATCAGAGTGCCTTTGAAGATACTCACTATCGTGATCATGTCTTCTCTCTAATTCTTCAAGCCTGTGATCAATTCTTTCTAATTTTTCATCTAACTGCTCAAAATTTTTTTGCTGCAGGGTCATGGCATTCATCAAATCAAATAAGGTAGGGGAACTAGAGGCAGGAGGGTCATAGCTAGTATAAGGGATGTCTCTACTAGTAGAAGGTGCCTTGCTCCTACTCCCAAATCTCCATTCCTCGTGGGATTCATAAATCTTTAAATTTGCTTTACTAATGGGTTTCATAGGGTATACCCATTCTTCCTCATCATTAGCTTCAAATCCAGATAATTGACAAAGTGCATAAATTAGGCCAGGATGCCCTAAACATCCACTTGTCTCGCTCTTTGTAGTGGCCATAATATTCTTATAAATTATTCTCCCCGCATTTATAATTCTGTTGTTCTGAATACAGAAATTCAGAATAGTTCTGTCTCTCAAGACTTCACTATGATGATAGATGGGTAGCAGAGTCAAATAAATGAAATAATGTCATGCCTTAGTAGTGGCATTCATCATAGAAAGTGGAAAGTTAATCTGTTCACGATTTTTAATTTTCCAAGTGCCTTTCCCATCAGTGAGAAAGTCGATAACATTGTTTAACGGACCCTCCATTGTTCCAAATGTTTCATACTAGCTAGAAAAATAGTTGTGAAGCTCATAAAAAGAGTTAATGCGATTAGCATTAAAGTCGATAGAAAATCCTCTTACTTAGACAAGTTCATCCTCAAATTGAGTCAGATTAGAGTAAAACTCTCTTATAACTTCGATAGCAACATTATTTGTTGTGTAGCAGAAGTTCTCCCATCCTCTCTCTTTGATAACTCGTTCCACCTCTCCTCCAAGATTTTCGAAAACTCGATCTTGTATGCACTTCTTACTTTGAAAGATTGAAGTATACCTCAATTATGCTTTCGCATTTATAAATCGAGTCTCGTAGTATTCGAGTCTTCTCTTTTATTGTGGAACCATTGTTTGATCTACCAAAATCACAAAAATCCAAACTAATCTCCAAAATAATAATACAATGGCTTCTGAAGGGGGTTTAAAGTAATCTAAATCAAGTTCCATGAATTTCTTCCAAGTCTTTCTCCACATTTTCAAATTTTCCAAAATTTCTTAATGTGGAAGAAATTCATGGTGAAAATAAAAAATTTTTACATAAGAGTGAAGCTCTTACCAAGGGAAGCTGAAATCCGGTGTTAGAATGTGTTGAAATCACTCTAAATCCAAGATCTACAAAGCCCTAGGCTGAATTTTTGGGTAAAAAGGGGAAGAAGACGATGAATAGTGGCGTTTGACCGGTCAAAATCGCGGTTAAATAGTAATTTTTTGATCTCTCCGTCGGCGGGGTCATTTGCGCCGTCGGCGGGCTCTATTGAATTAAATTCCAATACCCTTGGGAAAATCACGCCGTCAGCGACCTCGTGTGCGCTGTCGGCGAGATTCTCAATTATTGATCATTTTTTTAAATTTTTGCTATTTCGATCAATTTTAAGGCTCGTCATCATCCGTTCGATCATTTTAATCATATATTTTAAGTGATTAAGTGATGTATTAAAACAAATAAACATACACACAACAAAACTTCACAATTATATATCAAATCCAAGTGTTTACAATCCACAATACATAACACACATAAACAGGTATTTTCTCAACCTAAATCCATCAAATCAGCGTCACAATCCAAACCACAACACTCAAAACGCTGAAAACAAACAATTCAATCATAATCTCATCTATACTGAGATTAAACAGCAAACTAAGAAAGCAAACACACAAACAAAGTTAAAATTAAACATAACATAAAGAAACAAATAAAACAATTCTACTACTCTTCCGAATCAGTAATGGTTCCTCCTCTGATATCACCCATTGCTTGAAAATGGACGAACAGGTTATAAAAAGGTCAGAATGGAAATTCTTCAGTTGAATATTCATCAATCCATCCCATCTTCTTCATGAAGCGTATCAAACTTGCTTCAAATTTCTCAGTATGATCAAAATGTTCTTTCATCCTTCAATCGATATGATCAAAAAAATCGACATGTTGTTAACTCGTATGTATGGCTTATTTTTTTAGGTTGAGTGTTGTATTTTAAAAAGGGGTCGCCTACGTAAGTCGTCGCCGAATTTTAAATTTTAAGTTTAATATATATATATATATATATATATATATATATATATATATATATATATATATAATTTAGAAAGTAGCATTTGATTTTTTTGAAATATAATTTTTAGTTTGAAAATTTTAAGATATGAAATCAAACCTATCTCACATCCTAACTAGTTTATATAAACGAGCACCGCATCACAAACTGTGTGTCTATCCCGAGGAATAGACACGCTGCTGGATGATGGGGCTCGATTAAATAAACTAGAAGATTTGTGACATCTGTTTGGTCTGTGAACCAATTTTATAAGCCGACAAGTTCCCCTGCTTAATATAAAGGCATTAAGCAGGGTTTATATTACCTGGGTTCTTAAAGTTCCCTATAAGGGTAAGCCCCTATAGTTAATTACATCTTAAATGACGAGAATCATTTAAGAAAAATTTTGATAATGATCAGTGGTTTTGCTCTCAAGAATTTCAAAGTTTAGGGTTTCAAACAAATGGGATTTTGGAAATTTCAAAAGGGATTAGCTCAAATTTAGAACAATTTATTTTGAGAGTCTGAAGAAAGAGAAGTAGGGGATGTCACAGACCCGAAGTGAACTTCGGTGACTTCCTGACTATTCTATTGTTTGGCTTCAATTTGAGAGTTTATTTAATGTTTCAATCCTGCCAATTTTAGTTAATTAGGACTTATATTTATATGACATAGTCATACAAACGGCCTCGAAGATGTGAGGGTTTATGTCGTACCAAACAACTAACTCGGAGTCCTAAGACCGGTTAGGGCTTAATTTGCATAACATGATTATGCAAATGCCTAACGAAAAGTTGAGGATTTATGTTACACTAGGAAAACAACCTCGAAATCCTATGGATTGGTTATTTAATTCTAAGAAAGGGTTAAGCTGGTAATGATCCAAGTTTTGCTGATGAAGATGGTCGTGTTGCCCACCGTGCTCCAAGCTTCTTGTTGTTGCAGAAGGTTTGGTTTTAGAAAGTGGAAATCAGGAGATGAGAGAAGCGTTTTAGTTTAGAAAAGTTGAAAATTGAGATGGCTTAATGTTTTAATTAAAATAAGTCTTAAAGTTGATTAAGCAGAACCGATTAAGATCCCATGGTTCCGTCATCCCGACACCGCTATTTTCATCGGATTCACTTAGTCCAAATGAATTTGCTAAACCCAACTTAATGAGTTCCACACCTTCATTTAGACCGTGGGAAATCTCGTTAGCAACATGTGGGTTACATCATCCGAGGGATTCCCGATCATCCAACGAGACGTTTTAATTTAGTTGTAATTGTAGTTTTGTTGTTCTGTTTGTGATTAAATTTTGAGTTATCTTATATTTTGAATGTTGTGGTGGTGAATTTTATCTTGTTGTGACTTTTAATTTAATTTTGGGTTTCCGTTTTGTGGCTATCCTAAAATTTTTAGTTTTCATGCAGGGTGACATTGTTGTTTAACATGTAAGTTTTGCAAGAAAGAAAGTACAACGCAGGTAAATAAATTGCAATAAAATAAAAGCGTACATGGCGGGTCTTCTCGTCATTCCCGGCTGCACTTAAAACACATGTCAGGGCATTTAAATACTTCAAAGAGAACACCTAGGTAAAACTAAGGGAGAGGTTCTAGTTGTCTACCAGATCCTAATCCTATCACTAGTCAAATCCTAAGGTGTGTTTTATGGATGCTATTTTCACCAAAGAACTAAGTTCAATTGTTCTTCCAAAACATCCCATCAGAGTGAGAATGTGCTTAGGAAGAGTCCTAAACATCTTTTCAATGCTTCTGGGATTATTTTGAGTCCAAATGAATTTTATTGTACAGATAAATTGATCATCCAAGAATTTAGTTAAGTTTTGTTTCTTGCTCAGTGAACTTGGATATTTGATTATCCGATGAGTGAAGTGACATTTCATTTGACACTTCATTTAAAGGTTATGAAGGTGGAAGCCTTCAGGGGCAAATTGGTTTGTTAAAGGATTTAACCATTAAAGTTAGGTTGATGATTTAAAACAATCCAATTTAATTATAAGGTTCTAGGTTGATTTTTAAATGTTTTAAAATTGCTTAAGTTGAAAGAGGTGTTTAAATTATTTAATTCTATTGAATTTTGATGATTCAAGTTTGTTTTAAATATTTTAGATTGATTTGATTATTACAAATTAATTGTAAATTATTTTGTTATTAATTTTCAACATTTCAAATTTGTTTTAGGTTGAATTTTAAGGGATTTCAAATTAGTTTTAATGTTTTAAGTTTACTTTAATTTAATTATTAAATCATTTAATGTTTTAAACTTTAATTTAATTAAGGATTGTTCTCTTTTGATCATTAATTTCAATCATCATTTTTAGAATTAATCAAGAGTTGAATATTATTGAATTAATCCATTTAGGGATTTTAAATTAAAGAATTGATATCTTCTTAAGTCATATCCCTAATCTTAATAATCTAAATTTTTAATTATTCTTCCAAAGTTTAAATTGTTTAATTAATTAAGATTTCATTTTTGATGTTGTAGGTGGTTAGATGTGTTTCTACCTCTTAATTCCCTAAGTTTCAATCACCCAAGAGAAAATTTAGGATCAAATGTTCATCTCTCCCTTTGATTAGGCCTAAAGTATTAATTAGGGTTAAAATCCTTAATTACTTTTATGCCCTCTTAAGCTTATTCACTACATAACTCACTAAATTGAGCTCAAATGAACTTGAAAATTTTATGTCAATTTACTCACATGTCAATTGAGACATTAGAGGAGAAAATGTGATTTTTTTATTTTTAATTTAATTTATATAAATATTTTTTGTGGAAAATAAGGGTTTTCAATGAAAATTCAATAACATGACAAAGGTAAAGTTTCTATCCTTAGGAAAATTATGGGATGTTTCTACTAACTAGAGGACCACTTGGACAAATTTTGGTGATTTTTTTAATTTCATTTTTTTATTATAATTATTTTAAATTTTAGGGTATTATTTAATTATAAAATAAAATTGAGATGGAAAATTAGGTTTTGCATATTACTAAAATCTCTTTGACCTCAAGGAACTCAAAGAAACAATTTTATATTTTTCTAATTTTTATTTGAATTTTTAGAATTATTTTAGTGGGAAAGGTTGAAAAATCTATTTTTAATATTAAAAATTACATTAAGCTTTTAAAATTCAATATTTTTATCTAGGGACTTAGGAAAAAATTTTGGTTGGTTAGTAAGTGATTAGGAAACAAAATATGACATTTTTGTGATTTTCAATATTTTTGTGATTTTTTTAATTTTTAATTATTAAAATATTTAAAAATAGGTTAAAAATGAAAATTTTAGAAAAATTCTTATTTTAATTTTTTTAGACTTCTCTGATACCAGAGAGACCTCAAAATTAGTTTGGTGAATTTTTGAAATTTATTTTGAGTTTTATGAATTTTTAAAATTTAAAAGTGTCCATGTGATTTGAATAATTGATTTAGTGAGCTAAATCATTTTCAATTGATTTCAAATTTTTATGAGAGACTCCTCTGACTCTAAAGATCAGTGGAGAATTGATTTTATGTTATTTTAATGAGTGGTTGTTTCAAATTAATTTAATCTTAATTTTGGTGTTTTGGCCAAATTAGGGTTCATTTAAATGAGTTAAGCCAAGTTACAATTTTCCTAGGGTCCTCTGGTCCAGAGATACTTCCCCTAATTTTCTAGATTTTATTAATCAACATGCTAATTATTGGAATTAAATTACCAAAACAAGCACACAAACTTGAAAAACAGATAACTTGCCATAGAGATGGCCTCTGGCCTTGAACAATTCAGAGAATGTCCCCAAGAACAGAGGCTACAAAAGCCCTATGGTCTCGTGCCATGGTTAATTGTATGTATGAGTGGAGAATTAAAATACTCAGAACAGTATTAAATTAATTAAAAATTAAATAATTAACAAAATAACTTAATTCTTTTTCCACATTAAGCTTCTCTGTTCACTGAGCAAGTGGGTATTTTTAGTTTATTTTTAGGATTTTTCTATGCAAAGATATGGATTTTTAAAGGTTCTGGTATTTAATTAAATAGGAAAAAGCCCTAATTTCCTACTTATCCGACGCGACGCCACCCCAACCTACGGCAGGTCGAAGATCGACGAGGCGCGTTCCCATTTGGCGCTGCCATCTGACTCGGCACTCGCTTTCAGTTCCACGGTTCCATCTAACTCCATCTCTATCGTCCATCTGATACATGCACAATCGGACGATTGCTGGTCATTGTCCCCAACTGACCTAACCCGAGAGCCGTCCACCTTCTAGACTTAAGATCTCACTCGAGACTTAACCAATTCATGCGTAGTTGGTCTCTATCGACGCGTCTAGCCTAGACAAACCTATCTATACGGCTAACAAGCATCAAAATTGCACATAACAAAATGGAGAATTGTTGGAAGCTCGAGAGGGAGGATAGGTCAATACCTTGGCTCTAAGAGGTGAAGCCTCAATCAGAGGTGCTCAGCATGTTTGTTGGAGCAAGAGGAGCCTCCGGATGAAGTCTCTGGTCCTGGTGAGCTGCCTAGGTATGATTTCCTCCAAACCCGATTTGGTGTTTTCGCCTCTAGAGTAATTTGCTGGCCTGGTGAGGGTGCTTTCACTGGGGAACTCCTTCTCTACCTCTAGTGAAGTTATGGGAGAAGTTAATTTGGTTTTAGTGGATATTCTGGAGTTATCCTATTTCTGGCCTTATTTTCAACTGAGAAATTAGTCTCAGCTAGGGGATTTTAGGGTAGGAGGACAGTAGGGATGAACTTCTCTTGGTTGGGAGAAGCTCTGGGAGCAGTTTGGAGGAGTTCTGTGAGAGGATTTTCAACACTTGATTCATGGCCGAAAGGAGGGGATTTTATAGCCATGGTCGGAGAGGGGAGCCCAGGGCTAGGCAATGAGTGGTTTTGGCCGCTCAGGGTGAGGGCAGTGTAGGCAACGTGGTTGATGAGGGAATTTCTCACTGTCAAGCCCAAATTTTGGATTTCAAGGACAAGGGGCGTTCAGGCGTGCCTACTCCAACAGCTGGGGTGGCTGGCAAGGACGGTCAGGCAGCTGGGCAGGCTGAGGAGGAGTGGGGGAGAGGTTTAGTTCAATTAATTTTGGCAGAGGAGGTTGCTTAACGGGGATTAGAGATGGGACATGGCTTTAGCCATGTGGCTTGGTCCCTTGGTCCAAAGTGATGGACCATTGGTCCATGGCTCATGGGGCTTGGGTTGGCTCAGGTTAAACCCTCCCTAGGAGGTCTAGGGTTGGCAGCCAAGGGGTTGGTTTGATCAATTTTGGTTTATTTAAGTTCAATTTGGTTCATGTGTCCAATTGGGTTCACTTGGGTTTGAGTTGGGCTAACTTGAGTTTAGGTTTGAATTGGATCAAATAGATTGATTAATATTGTGTAAATGATTGTAAGGAAGATTTTTCATGAAGACATGAAGTGGATTGGAGTTCATTTGGAGTTTCAATTTGGAATATTTTGGAGTTTTGCTTAATTTTGGGCACCATGGGTTAAGTTGGGTTTAGGTTTGTCTAGAGTTTGGTTCAAGGCAAATTTATGGTTCAAAATGTTACAAATGATTGTTATGAAAGGTTTAGGATAGGAATTGGGTGGAAATTTTGGGTTAAGGGGATTCAATTTGGGGAATTAGGGGTAGGTGACAACTTTAGGGCAAGTTTGGGGATTTTGCTTTCAAAGGGATTTTGAGTAGGGTTTGAGTTTAAATTGAGGGCTAATTGATGTTTTTTTTGGTGTAGGGATGTATTAGGAAGAGTTTAGAGTTGATTTAGAAAAAATTTGAGTTGAATTGGGTTGGATTAGGGTAAGTTTAGGTCATAGGCCAAAATTGGGGCTTTAGGTTTCAAGTTGAAATTCAATTCAAATGTGAATCAAATTGGGCATGGATTTGGTTTAAATTGGTATTGTGGATGTTGATTTAAAGTTTAGAATTGAATTTGAGCAAGGTTGAAGTCAATTGGGTTGATTTGGTTTGACATTGGGTCCACTTGGGTTAAATGAGTCAAGTTGGGATTTTGGGTTGAAAGTGGGTGAATTTGATCAAATTGGGATTTGGTTTAAATTGGTATTGTGGATGTTGATTTAAAGTTTAGAATTGAATTTGAGCAAGGTTGAAGTCAATTGGGTTGATTTGGTTTGACATTGGGTCCACTTGGGTTAAATGAGTCAAGTTGGGATTTTGGGTTGAAAGTGGGTGAATTTGACAAAATTGGGCTATGGTGTAGTTGAACAAAATGAAATTGAGAATATTTAGAATATTTTGGAATTTTTTGGAAATTTTTGGAATTTTTGAAATTTTGGGTTAAAAGGGGTATTTAGGGTATTTGGAAGTTATTTGGAGGGTATTGGGCTATGGTGTAGTTAAACAAAATGAAATTGAGAATATTTGGAATTTTTTGGAATTTTTTGGGAATTTTTGGAATTTTAGAAATTTTGGGTAATTTTTTGGGAATTTTTGGATGATTTGGTGGTTGTAGGGGCAATTTGGGTGATTTTAGGTGAGTTTAGGGGACCCAATGTCAAAACCAGAAATTTTGGCAAAATGAATGGGGTTTCAAATACGGAAGAATGAGACCACTTTAGTGGGGTCAAAATTAAGTAGAAGTTATTTGAAATGGAATCAGGGTTTATAAGCATGAGCCATGGACTTAACTAAGTCCAACCACTTTAGGACCAAGTCTAGCCAAATGGTAACCACTTTATGATCCTTCACATATTGACCTTAGCCATCTTAATCAAATATCAGTGGCTTGGATTCAATAATGTGAGTTTCATAAAGGGTAGAAAGGCAAGGGTTCAAGGTTTGGGTTAAGTGGCTTAAGGATGTGTGTGTGTGCAAGAGAAGCTCAAGTCACCCAAGGCCACCCTAAGTCCAAACAATCCTATAGGAACTCACTATTGGTTGCCCATATGGTGGTTTTAACCTTCTAAGGTGATTTAGAGGGTTGCAACCATCCAAGTGGGGTCCCAAGAAGAGTCAAGAAGTGGCTGAATTGCTAAAAGGGTGGGTCCCAATTCTAGTCCTCTAGGATAGTCAAGGAGAAGTCCTATGGCTAGATCCTAAGCACTAAGAGATAAGAAAAGATCTCACCAAAAATGAGGTCAACACTGTACTCATTAAATTTTGTACCTGCTTCTCCAGACTCTTAATTCGGCGTAAGATCATCGGTGTCTTGTCCGCTCCTAGAGGTTGAATAGGAACAGAATTCTGCGATGCTTGATCCATAATCATGCCCGTGTCATTCTCCTCATCATTGGCTGGGAACATACAGGTTGGGTCTAAAGGTTTCCAGGGTAGCAGTATTTTTTTGCAAATCTCGTACGAAACTTGAAACAAACTGCATATTGAGAAAATTGTTGAAGGATGTCCAAGCCCTTGAGATGATCCTTGAACGATCAGGTCAAACACAGACTTCACAATAATTGATTTAATATCAATGGGTCATCCCATTTGAATGCAGTAGTTCAAAATTTCACTTTCTTTCGTGACTGTCAATTTTCATCATCGATAATAACTTCACAGATATGAAAAAGTGCCAATTTTTCGAAACGGAATTTATAAGTGTTGCAGAAAAACTAACGTACCCATTTTCTCTAACTTCCCAGTCTTCGGTTTCGTCCGTCAAATATTGGAATATTTCATTCATCTTGTCTTTCGTCTGTATGAAATTCGAATAATGGCAAACAGAAACATTCTCAAGCATGTATAATTCAATAATCCTTCCAGAATTAAATGTTATCCACCTACCTCGCACGTAGACACTTCCTTGGTTGATTTCATGTAAATTGGCGTAGAATTTCTTAACCACTGAAACAACTACTGCGGTAATAGTATAACAAAACACTTCCCATCTTCACCGCACAATCATTTCTTCAATTGGTCATGAAGAATTACTTAATCCTCGATTGACAAATCCTCTTTCCTTGATTAGCCTTCTCTTCGACATCACCTTGTTGAAAAGTCATTGCGCCTCGGCACTGACAAACTTTCTCCAATTGTAAACTTGAAATCTAGGGTATTCTATTGAATTGAAAGCCATTAGAGAGGAATTAAAAGTAGTTTCCATTCATTTTTGGGAGCTGGAGTGTTTAGAAACCATCCATGGGAGTTTATAAGGAACGAATTCACTAAAAACTGCCAAAAACCGTCATTTCGAACTCGAAAAACTGCCCACTCGCCGATCCCGCTGTTGGCGGCCTCGATGGCGCCATCGGTGAGCCTTGTGCAATTAAATTCCAGGGCTCTCGGGAAAAACCCATCATCGACGGTGTCAAGTGCGTTGCGGGCGCCCTAGGCAAAAAATTTTCACATTTACGCCGTTGTCAAATATGTTCCAAATTTTCTCTATGGATCCAAATTCTTGATAATCAAAGGTCAAATGCAAGTAGTAGAATTCAATATTACTACAAACTAACGACAAACTCAAACAATCACTCAAACAAATAAAGATAACTATGGGTTTCCTCCCATAAAGCGCTTGATTTAACGTCGTCAGCCCGACCTATTCAGGTGTTATTCAGGTTGACTGAGCATTAAAACCTTATTAAAATTTGGTCTTTTACCCTCAAAATATAGTTTTAATCTATGTCCATTTACTTTAAATCTATTCCCAGTCTTCTGATCTTCAATTTCAACAGCTCCATAAGTGTAAACTTGAGTCAAAGTAAAGGGTCCTAACCAACGAGAATTCAATTTCCCAGGAAATAATTTCAGCTTTGTATTGTAAAGCAAAACTTTTTGTCCTGGTTCAAAGTTCTTCTGGTTAATCTTTCGATCATGCATTAACTTCAGTTTTTTCTTATAAATTATGTCGTTATTTTAAAATTCATTTCTTAATTCTTCTAATTCATTCAATTGCAACAATCTCTTCTCACCAGCATTTTCCAAATTATAGTTGAATTCTTTAATCGCCCAATATGCTTTATGCTCCAATTCTACTGGTAAGTGACAAGTTTTTCCATAAATAAGTCTGTAAGGAGTCATACCAATAGGAGTTTTATAAGCTGTCTTGTATGCCCATAATGCAGTATTGAGTCTCATAGACCAATCTACTCTACTAGGATTTACAGTCTTTTCTAAAATTTGTTTAATATCACGATTAGAAACTTCAGCTTAACCACTGGTTTAAGGATGATAGGTAGCAGAGAATCTATGAACAATATTAAATTTTTCTGCCAATCTTTGAATGTATTTATTCTTAAAATGGGATCATCCGTAAGTGATAATCACTCTCGGCATTCCGTATCTTGTGAAAATATTTTTCATTAAGAATCTTGAAACACTTTTAGCATCACAATGAGGTAAAGCTTGTGCTTCAATCCACTTTGATACATAATCAACTGCAATTAAAATATATAAGTTCACAAATGAAGGAATAAATGGTCCCATGAAATCTAATCCCCAAACATCAAAATTCTCAACTTCTAACATGAAATTCAGAAGCATTTCATTTCTTCTAGATATATTACCTACTCGTTGGCATCTATCACAAGTTTTGATATATCTGTAAACATCTCTAAAAAGAGTAGGCCAATAAAATCCAGCTTGCAAAATTTTATGTGCAGTTTCGTCAATCTCAAAATGTTCTCCAAATTCAGAATCGTTGCATTTTTGAATAATCTGTTCAGTTTCTTCATAAGGCACACATCTCCTAATAATATGATCGTTACATTGCTTATATAAATATGGTTCATCCAAAAAATATGCTTTTGCATCATGAATGAATTTTTTCTGTTGCTGCATAGTTAGCATAGGTGGCAAAATATCGCTTACTATATAGTTAACAATATTAGCATACCAAGGTATTTTCCACTCATTAATATTATAAAGTTTTTCATCAGGGAAGCTGTCTGAATTTCATTGTCGGTATCAAATGATTCATGATATTCTAGTCTCGACAAATGATCAGCAATTTGATTGTCAGTTCCTTTTCTATCAATCACCACAAAATCAAATTCTTGCATTAAAAGTACTCATCTAATTAATCTTGGTTTGGTATCCTTCTTTTGCATCAAATATTTAATAACAGAGTGATTAGTATGCACGATACATTTATTCCTAATTAAATATGATCTAAATTTATCAAAAGCATACACAATAGCCAGTATCTATTTTTCAAGAATCGTATAGTTAATTTGAACATCATTAAGAGTTCTACTAGCATAGTATATAACTTTAAAAATTCTATCATATCTTTGACCAAGAACAGCTCCAATAGCATAATCACTAGCATCGCACATTAATTCAAATGGTTTCTCCCAATCAGGTGAAACTATTACAGGTGTTGTGATCAGTTTTTCCTTTAATAACTCAAAGGCATTTAAGCAGTCTTTGGTAAATTCAAATTTTTTGTCTTTTTCTAAAAGTTGACATAGAGGTTTGGTAATTTTTGAAAAATCTTTAATATAGCACCTGTAGAAACCAGCATGTCCAAGAAAACTTCTTACCCCTCTCACTGTAGTAGGAGGTGGTAATTTAGCTATTACTTGAATTTTTGCAAGGTCTACTTCCATGCCATTTTCTAAAATTTTATGCCCTAATACAATTCCTCCTGCAACCATAAATTGACATTTCTCCCAATTTAGAACTAAGTTAGTTCTTTCGCATAACTCCAAAACTTTTTCAAGATTATTTAAGCATGCATCAAATGATGTTCCAAACACAGAGAAATCATCCATAAATACTTCTATTGCATTATCAATTAACTTACTAAAGATAGATGTCATACATCTTTGGAATGTTGCAGGTGCATTACATAGTCCGAAAGGCATTCTTTGAAAAGCAAAAGTTTAATAAGGACTAGTAAAAGTTGTTTTCTCTTGATACTCAGGAGCAATAGGTATTTGATGGTAACTGGTATATCCATCCATAAAGTAGTAGTACTTGTGTCCAGCAAGCCTATCCAACATTTCGTCTAGAAAAGGAAGAGGAATGTGATCTTTTCTAGTGGCAACATTTAATTTTCTATAATCGATACAAATATTCCATCCGGTAACTTGTCTGATAGGTATTAATACATTATTCTCATTTGCTTCAACCGTTACTTCTCCTTTCTTAGGAACACAATGAATTGGGCTTACCCAAGTACTATCCGAAATAAGATATATAATTCCAGCATCTAACCATTTTAAAATCTCTTTTTTAACTACAACTTTCATAATAGGGTTCAGTCTCCTTTGTGAATCAATTCTTGGTTTATGTTCTTCATTTAATAAAATTCTGTGTATACAAATCGAAGGACTAATTCCTTTAATATCAGCTAGAGTCCAACCAAAAGCTTTTTTGTATTTTTTTAATGTATCCATTAATTTTTGTTCTTGAATTTCATTTAAGTCTGAGGATAGAATTACTGGTAATGTTGAAAACTCTCCTAAAAATTTATACTTTAAATGATTGGGAAGATTCTTTAATTAAAGTTCAGGGGGTTTTACAACTGATGGAATTAATGTTTCATTTCTGGTGCTGTTGAATTGAGCGTTTCAAATTTCTCCTGAATATAATCAGCTTCTTCGCTAACAATTTCATCATAATTATCGTTTCTCATATCTTCTTTTTCTTCATAATTTTTCTTGAAATATTCTCTTTTAAGATAATCACATATATCCATTCAGAAACATTCATCATCTTTTTCTATTGAAGGATATTTCATTTACTTTGAGATGTTAAGGGTTACTTCTTGATCATTTACTCTCATTGTCAATTCTCCTTTTTGAACATCTATCATGGCTCTTTGTGTAGAAAGGAATGGTCTTCCTAAAATGATTGGAATTTCTTTTTCTTCTTTCATATCTAAAATGATAAAGTCCACATGAAAGATAAACTTATCAACCTTGACCAGAACATCTTCTACAACTCCTTTAGGATGTGTAATAGATTGATCAGCTAACTGTAGAGTTACAGAAGTTGGTGAAATCTCTCTAATTCTCAACCTTTTAAAAGTTGATAGAGGCATCAAATTTATGCTAGCTCCCAAATCACATAATGCTCGCCCATAAATTTTTTCACCAATAGCACATGGAATAGTGAAACTACCAGGATCTTTAAGTTTTTCAGGAAGCTTCCTTTGAATTATAGCACTACACTCTTCACTGAGTGCAACAGTCTCATGATCTAGTAACTTCCTCTATTTGTTGAGTATATCCTTCATAAATTTAACATAATCAGACATTTGTTCCAAAGCTTCAACAAAAGGAATATTTATTGACAATTTTTTCAAAATGTCTAAGAATTTAGCAATTATTTTTCTTTTATCTTGTTGCTTTAGTCTTTGAGGAAATGGTGATGGAGGTCTCTCAACAGTAATTTTCATAGGTTTCAGAGGAAAATGAGGATATAAACTTTCATTTTCTCCTTCAATTTCTTCTTTTGCCTTTTCAACTACAGTTTCTTTTTGAACTCTTATTTCCAACTCTTTTCCACTTCTCAATTGAATAGCCTTAATTTGTTCTTTTCCTTGATCTTTAGGATTTACTTCAACATTGCTAGGTAAAGTTCCAACAGGTCTATTGCTTAGTACAGTAGCAATTTGCCTCAATTGGTTTTCTATGTTTTTAATAGCAGCTCCTTGATTTTGTAGTTGATTACCCATATTCAAAACTAATTCTTTTATAGATAACTTCTTCTCCTTAAATTGTGAATTATTATAAAAACCCGGTGGATTAGAAGGTCTATAATTAGAATTACCCTGGTTGTTTATATTTCCTAATGGGTTTACAGGATTGTTCCCCCACTGAGGATTAACAGGATTTGCATTACCTTGGTTATTCCAATTAAAGTTTGGATGATTTTTCCAACCTGGATTATAATATTTTGAATAAGGGTTATTTTGTTTATTATTTATCAAATTTATAGTTTCATATGAAGATTGAGCATCTACAATTTGTCCTAATGAATTTTCTTCTAACACTGGAGGTGTTTGAGAACGATTCATTTTGTATTGATTTATTTTCTTTGAAAGGGCAGCAATTTGAGAAACTATCATAGTTAAAGCATCAGAATCATGAATACTATCTACTCTCTTAGGATTTACCCTTTCAGCAGGCCATTGAAAATAATTGGTAGCTATTTCTTCTATTAGCGCATAGGCTTCTTCAAAAGGTTTAGACATTAGTGATCCACCAGCAGCAGTGTCAATAATAAATCTAAGAGATCCTACTAATCCATTTTAAAATGTTTGAATAATTAACCAATCTGGTAAAGCATGATGTGGACATTTCCTAAGAAGTTCTTTAAATATTTCCCAAGATTCATATATCGATTCTCCCTCATACTGACTGAAAGATGTGATATCATTTCTAAGCTTAGCAATCTTAGATGGTGGAAAATATTTTGATAAGAATTTTTGTGAAAGTTCTCCCCAAGTTCTAATAGATCCAGGTGCTAACGAATTTAACCAAGCCTTAGCCTTATCCCTTAGCGAAAAAGGAAAAAGTCTAAGTCTGACAGCATCATCAGACACTCTGTCGTACTTAAAAGTAGCACAAAGTTCTAAGAAACTTACAAGATGTAAATTAGGATCTTCATTTGAAGTTCCACCAAATTGATTGTTTTATACCATTTGGATAATTGCAGGTTTAAGCTCAAATGAATTAGCAGCTACATCAAAATTTTGGATAGTTAAGTGAATTTCATCTAATGTAGGGTTAGCGTAATCTCTTGGTGGTTTAGATTGATGTTCATTTTCTATTCTTTGGTTGTTTACGTTATTTTCCATTGTTTCAGAATTTATAGGTTCTTTTCTTAGTTTCCTAATTCTCCGAACAGTGCATTCTAATTCTGAATCGTAGGGTATAAGATTTTCAGAACCAAATTTACGCATACAATCGAAATCAGTACACAGCAAAACAGTTAACTAAATAAGTTGCAATTCTATTAAAAAGTTTTCTAACAGTCCTAAATTGTTTGTTACTCTAATTATGTTATATTCCCCGGCAACAGCGCCAATTGACTCAAGGTACACACTCCACGCGGCGGACACTTAGCATAATTTTAATTCTTTTTGTAACAAGTATATAATATATTCTTTTTAATCGCAGAGTTACCCTTTAACGCAAGTATACGTATCGCTCAAGTAATACAGGGCTCTAGTGGAGTCCTGGATATCGATCCTACAGGGATTATTTTAGAGGCTACAGAATAGGATTATAGAAATCAATTCAGAATCACAACCAAATCGAAATTGCCTATCTGTCACTAATACGCAATCGACAATAATATGAAGTTTAAATTAAACTAGTTCTACTAACAGATAACTAATTCTACTAAAATGAAGATCAAATATATAAGCAAGAATCTTTCTCCTTTGTTAAGATATTTAAGTGATCAGATAATTAGAATTAATTTAAAATGGTGTTGTGCCAAATAGGAGCATACCTATTCTTTACCCTTTGGTTCAGGCATAAAGAACATTGATTAATCCTATGCTTGGTTACTGAATCTGCGGCTAGGCTGGGAGGATACCGACTCTCACTTCAGAGCTCCCACGTTCCCTCGCCCGAGGGCTAACATCTACACTTCAAGACTCCAAACGATAGGACGTAATCGAGGATTTTAGCTCGTCACTCTAAAATCTCCAATTCTACACCCATTGAATATTATTTCCCTATTTATTTACAGCCTACTTCCGAGGACTTTGACCTCCCTGAATCTTGGATGTAATCTTTACTATAGTTGTTAAACTCAACGTATTTTAACTATTCAATTGGCCAAATTGAAAGAAAATTAAGTATTAAGTAAAAAATTATCACAACTTCTTTAATTTTTATGGCACACTAATTCTATTTATCATTTCATAAAAATATCAAAACTAGGAGAAAGACAGGAAAACTACTCAGATTTCATGGAGATGATACAATAAAACTTGGATTTCATATATAAAAGAAAAGTTCTACAATCTAAAGTAAATAAACACAACTTATCTTAAATTCCTCCCCAAGCAAACTCCTTAAAGTTCCTCTGAATCTCTTCCTTTTTTTACAGTATGTGGAATTCTCCTTAGAAATTGCAATGTAGAAGAGATCTCTCGCTTCCCTTCCACACTTACAATCCTTCAAAGAATTCCTCACCAATATCTCTACCTGAAATCACTATTTAACACTCACAAAATAACAACAATGGACACAAGTGGACTCTCTATTTGACACTAAGTGACTCTTAGAAGACCCCAAAAGGGCTTGTTAAGAACTCTTAGTGACTTTTAGAGGACCCAAATAGGACACTTTTTCGGCCTAGAATTGTTCTTTTTAAAGTTGTTGAAGAGTCTCCAAGGGTTTTCCAAGCATCCCTTCGAAAATCGTCCACATTCGACGTATTTTGTGAAAGAACCGTTGATCCACAATTTTAAATATACTTATAAATATAAAAATTTGACACCACTACTAGAAGATATAAATCCTTAGCAACTGTGCCAAAAACTTGATTCGGAGCGTAATTTTAATTTCAGTAACAATTAAATATTATAATCTTTTAATCGCAAAGTTACATTTAAACACAAGTATACGTATCGCTCAAGTAATATAGGGCTTTAGTAGAGTCCTGGAAATCAATCCTACAGAGAAATATATTAAAGCCTACGGACTAGGATTATATAAGCCAATTCAGAATCACAACTAAATCACAATTGCCTATCTGTCACTAATAGCAATCGATAATAATATGAAATTTATATCTAAACTAGTTTTACTAACAATTTATTACTACTGCTAAAGTTAAGTTCAAATGTATAATAGCAAGAATCTTTCTCCTTTTTTTAGATATTTAAGTGAAGCAATAATTAGAATTAGTTTTATATGTGTTGTGCGAAATAGGAGCATACATATTCTTTACCCTTTGGTCCAGGCATAAAGAACATTGACTAATCCTATGCTTGGTTACTAATTCTGCAACTAGGCTGGGAGAATATCGGCTCTCACTTCGGAGCTCCCACGTTTCCCTTGCCTGAGGGCTAAAAATCTACACTTCAGCACCCAAATGATAGGACCGAATTGAGGATTTTATCCTGTCACTCTAAAATCTCCAATTCTACGCCCGATTAATATTATTTCTCTGTTTATTTGCACTTATCCTTTCAAGGATTTACCCCTCTACCTTTCAAAGAGAAATGTGATACATATGAGTTAACAATCCTTAGCCCACGGTCAGATCTTAAGAATTCTTCACAGATTTTAACAATACAAATGGTTAATTCGTATAGTAAAGTAAGTTTATGTATAGTATCATCACAACTTCTTTATAATTGGTTTGATATACTAATTCATATAATCATTTCACAAAAATATCAAAACAAGGAGAAAGACAGAACAACTACTCAGAATTCATGAAGAGGATGCAATAAAACTTGGATTTCATATAATAAAGTAAAATTCTACAAACTAAAGTAAATAAACACAACTTATCTTAAATTCCTCCCCAAGCAAACTACTTGAAGTTCCTCTGAATCTCTTTCTTTTTTACAGTACACGAAATTCTCCTTCGAAACAGCAATGCAGATGAGATCTCTCACTTCCCTTGCACTCTTACAATCCTTCAAAGAATTCCTCACAAAATCTATATTTGAACTCACTAATCACTAAATAAAAACACTAAAATAACTAAACTCACTAATAGACATACTAGTGGACTCTTTTTTGACACTTTGGACTCTCTAGTAAACACATAAGAGACCCCTTTTTTGGCCTAAAATGATTCTTTTTAAAGTTTTTGAAGATTCTCTAAGAGTTTTACAGGCACCCCTTCGAAAATCATCCACATTCGACGTATTTCTGGAAAGATCTATCGATCCCACGGTCGGAGACCTCGAGCTGCGCCGTCGGCGGCCTAGGTCAAATTTTCATAATTTGGTCCTTTTTGCTCCAAATTCGCTCCTTTTTGCATATTTTCGCTCCTTTGTCCTTTGATTTTTATTCCTGCAGAAAAACGCCAAAAATACCCTTCTTTAAAGTACAATATCATTAAAATCAGTATAAAATAGGCATGAAAATCTTAACCTTTTTTTCTTGGGTTAAAATCTCCCAAACTTTAACCATTACTTGTCATCAAGTAATCTTTAGTGCTACATAAAAGTTATGATTCATTGTGGTAAATTTTTAATTCAAAAATACTATAATAGATCAATCAGCTAACTGTAGAGTTACAGAAGTTGGTGCAATCTCTCCAATTTCAAACCTTTTAAAAGTTGATAGAGGCATCAAATTTATGCTAGCTCCCAGATCACATAATGCTCGTCCATAAAAATTTTCACCAATAGCACGCGAGATAGTTAAACTACCAATATCTTTAAGTTTTTCAGGAAGTTTTCTCTGAATTATAGCACTACACTCTTCACTGAGTGCAACACTCTCATGATCTAGTAACTTCCTCTTTTTGTTGTGTATATCCTTCATAAATTTAACATAATCAGGCATTTGTTCTAAAGCTTCAACAAAAGGAATATTTAGTGACAATTTTTTTCAAAATGTCTAAGAATTTAGCAAATCTTTTTCATTTATCTTGTTTCTTTAATCTTTGAGGAAATGGTGGAGGTGGTTTTTTAACAGTAATTTTCATAGGTTTCAGAGGAAAATCAGGATATAAACTTTTGTTTTCTCCTTTAGTTTCTTCTTTTTCCTTTTCAACTACAGTTTCTTTATGAACTCTTGTTTCCAACTCTTTTCCACTTCTTAATTGAATAGCCTTAATTTGTTCTTTTCCTTGATCTTTAGGATTTACTTCAACATTGGTAGGTAAAGTTCCAACCGGTCTATTGCTCAGTGCAGAAGCAATTTACCCTAATTGGTCTTCTAAGTTTTTTATAGCATTTCCTTGATTTTGTAATTGATTACCCATATTCAAAACTAATTCTTCCATAGACAACTTCTTCTCCTTGAATTGTGAATTATTATAAAAATCTGGTGGATTAGAAGGTCTATAATTGGAATTACCTTGATTATTTATATTTCCTAATGGGTTTACTGGATTGTTCCCCCACTGAGAATTAACATCATTATTTTGGTTATTCCAATTCAAATTTGGATGATTCTTCCAACCTGGATTATAATAGTTTGAATAAGGATTGTTTTGTCTATTATTTATTACGTTTATAGTTTCATATGAAGATTGAGCATCTACAATTTGTCCTAATGAATTTTCTTCTAACATTGGATGTGTTTGAGAATGATTCATTCCGTATTGATTTATTTTCTTTGAAAGAGCAGCAATTTGAGAAACTATCATAGTTAAAGCATCAAAATCATGAATACTGGCTACTCTCTTAGAATTTACCCTTTCAGCAGGCCATTGAAAATTATTGGTAGCCATTTCTTCTTTTAATGCATAGGCTTCTTCAAAAGGTTTAGACATTAGTGATCCACCAGCAGTAGCATCATTTATAGATCTAAGAGATCCTACTAATCCATTATAAAATGTTTGAATAATTAGCCAATTTGGTAAAGCATGATGTGGAAACTTCTTAAGAAGTTCTTCAAATCTTTCCGAAGATTCATATATCGATTCTCCTTTATCCTGACTGAAAGATGTGATATCGTTTCTAAGCTTAGCAGCCTTAGACGGTGGAAAATATTTCGATAAGAATTTTTGTGAAAGTTCTCCCCAAGTTCTAATAGATCCAGGTGCTAACGAATTTAACCAAGCCTTAGCCTTATCCCTTAGCGAGAAA
Source organism: Papilionanthe hookeriana x Papilionanthe teres (assembly GCA_022702705.1). NCBI lineage: Eukaryota > Viridiplantae > Streptophyta > Magnoliopsida > Asparagales > Orchidaceae > Papilionanthe > Papilionanthe hookeriana x Papilionanthe teres. Next base: position 79,506,946 of record CM040427.1, on the reverse strand, counting down.
GGAAAGTGTCTAAGTCTAACAGCATCATCAGACACTCTGTCGTACTTAAAAGTAGCACAAAGTTCTAAGAAACTTGCAAGATGTAAATTAGGATCTTCATTCAAGTTCCCCAAATTGTTTGTTTTGTACCATTTGGATAATCGCTGTGTTTAAGCTCAAATGAATTAGCGGCTACATCAGGATTTTGGATAGTTAAGTGAATTTCATCAAATGTAGGGTTAGCGTAATCTCTTAATGGTCTAGATTGATGTTCATTTTCTATTCTTTGGTTGTTTACGTTGTTTTCCATTGTTTCAGTATTTATAGGTTCTTTTCTCAGTTTTCTAATTCTCCTAACAGTGCGTTCTAATTTCGAATCGTAGGGTATAAGATTTTCATAACCAAATTTATGCATACAATCGAAATCAGTACACAAGAAATAGTTAACTAAACAAGTTGCAATTCTATTAAAATGGTTTTCTAACAGTCCTAAATTGTTCGTTACTCTAATTATTTTATATTCTTATAATAAATAAAATATTTCCCCGACAACGGCGCCAAAAACTTGATCTGCGATTTTAAATATACTTATAAATATAAGAATTCGACACCACTACTAGAAGATATAAATCCTTATCAACTGCACCAAAACTTGATTCGAAGCGTAATTTTAATTTCAGTAACAATTAAATATTATAATATTTTAATCGCAGAGTTACCTTTAAATGCAAGTATACATATGGCTCAAGTAATACATGGCTCTAGTGGAGTCCTGGATATCGATCCCGCAGGGAAATATATTAAAGCCTACAGACTAGGATTATATAAACCAATTCAGAATCACAACTAAATCGAAATTTCCTATCTGTCACTAATACACAATCGATAATAATATGAAATTTATATTTAAACTAGTTTTACTAACAATTTTTTACTACTACTAAAGTTAAGTTCAAATGTATAATAGCAAGAATCTTTCTCCTTTCTTTAGATATTTAAGTAAAGCAATAATTAGAATTAGTTTTATATGTGTTGTGCCAAATAGGAGAATACCTATTCTTTACCCTTTGTTCCAGGCATAAAGAACATTGACTAATCCTATGCTTGGTTATTGAATTTGCGGCTAGGCTGGGAGGATACCAGCTCTCACTTCGGAGCTCCCACGTTCCCTCGCCTCGTGGCTAACAATCTACACTTCAAGCACCCAAACGATATGACCGAATTGAGGATTTTAGCCTGTCACTCTAAAATCTCCAATTCTACTCCCGATTAATATTATTTCCCTATTTATTTGCACTTCTCCTTTCAAGGATTTATTTTTCTACCTTTCAAAGAGAAATGTGATACATACTAGTTAAGAATCCTTAGCCCACAGTCATATCTTAAGAAGTCTTCACAGATTGTAACAATACAAATGGTCAATTCGTATAGTAAAGTAAGTTTAGGTATAGTATCATCACAACTTCTTTATAATAGGTTTGATATACTAATTCATATAATCATTTCACAAAAATATCAAAACAAGGAGAAAGACAGAACAACTACTCAGAATTCATGAAGAGGATGCAATAAAACTTGGATTTCATATAATAAAATAAAGTTCTACAAACTAAAGTAAATAAACACAACTTATCTTAAATTCCTCCCCAAGCAAACTCCTTGAAGTTCCTCTGAATCTCTTTCTTTTTTATAGTACACGGAATTCTCCTTTGAAACAGCAATGCAGAAAAGATCTCTCACTTCCCTTCCACTCTTACAATCCTTCGAAGAATTCCTCACAAAATCTATATTTGAACTCACTACTCACTAAATAACAACACCAAAATAACTATATACTCACTAATAGACATACTAGTGGACTCTTTTTTAACACTTTGGACTCTCAAGTAAACACGTAGGAGACCCATTTTTTGGCCTAAAATTGTTCTTTTTAAAGTTGTAGAAGAGTCTCTAACAGTTTTGTAGGCACCCCTTCGAAAATCAACCACATTCGATGTATTTCTAGAAACATCCATTGATCCCGCCATCGGCGGCCTCAAGCTGCGCCATCGGCGGCCTTCTAGAAATAGTACTTTAAACAGGCCCCGCCGTCGACGGCCTCGAGCTGCGTCGTCAGCGGCCTAGGTCAAATTTACATAATTTGTTCCTTTTTGCTCCAAATTCGCTCCTTTTTGCATATTTTCACTCATTTGTCCTTAAATATTTATTCCTGCAGAAAAACACCAAAAATACCCTTCTTTAAAGTGCAATATCATCAAAATCAGTATAAAATAGGCATGAAAATCTTAACCGTCGATCCCGCCATCGGCGGCCTCGAGCTCCCCCATCGACGGCCTTCTAGAAACACTACCTTAAACTCACCCCACTGTCGGCGGCCTCGACCTCCGCCGTCGGCGGCCTCCCTTGAAATATATTCTGAACTCTCGGGAAAATCAGGCCGTCGGCGCCATTGACATTGCCATCAGCACCCTAGGTCAAATTTTCATAATTTAGTCCTTTTGCTCCAAATTTGCTCCTTTTTGCATATTTTCACTCCATTGTCCTTAAATCTTCATACCTGCAGAAAAACGCCAAAAATACCCTTCATTAAAGTACAATATCAACAAAATTAGTATAAAATAAGCATGAAAATCTTAACATTTTTTTCCTTGGGTCAACTATGAACTATTAAATCTGAAAGTGGAAAATGATTCAACATAAGTGAATCATTATTACTCAAATGGCGGTCATGAACATAGCCTGACTAGATGTCCTAGAAAGGGTAAGTTGTCCCATCATGTTTAATATATTAATATGGAATATAGGGGGAGTAGCAGATCTTCTCTCTGGGTAGAATAAAATTAATGATAATGATCCATAAAGTGGACATTTTGCTATTCTAGAACCTTTTGTGTCTTCATCAAACGAAAAAATTTTGGGTAAATTCAAGCAACTTGCTTTCTTTGGTAATTGCATTAAAACAATTAGGTTGTTTTGGAGGAAGCACATTATAATTAATATTATTGTTGATGATAGCCATTTTGTTCATGCATCTTTTGAGTTGGATGATTTCTCTGGGTGCCTCACCTTTGTCTATGCCGACACTTCTTATCTTGCAAGGCATGAATTATGGAACAAGATTAGGAGCATGGGTTATGTGCTTCAAGAGAGATTGATGGTTGGAGGTGATTTTAATATGATCATGCATAACTCAGAAAAGCTGGGAGGCAGAAGAGTTGATACAAACATGATGGAAAATTTTAGTGGAGCTATGTCAGATGCTGGTCTTTTTCATTTTGGATTTGTTGGCTCCAAGTATACATGCAATAGAGGGAAGATATTTCAATGTTTGGATAGATGTATTGCTAGCCAGGATTGGGTAACTTCTTATGCTTTCTATAAAGTGCAGCATTTATGTAGCTCTGGCTTTGATAATAATTCTTTGCTTCTCTCTTTTGGTTTCTTTCATAAAGTTTCAAGATATCATTTCAGGTATTTAAATGTGTGGTCCAAACATGATGATTTCCTAAGAACAGTTGCATAAAATTGGAAATGCTTTGAAGTTGGCAGTGCTTCATATGCTCTTTGGAAACTTCATAGAAAATTTGTTGTTGTTCTGAGAACTTGGCATTGGGATGTCGTTGGTGATGTTCATGCAAGGGTTTTAAAGGCTGAAGAGAAGGCCAGAGCTTTGCAAGTTGTTGATGAAACTAGCAATGGAATTATCCTACAACTTAATGATGCACATAAGGAGCTCTTGGAAGCCTCTGTTCGAGAAAAAGAATTATTACAACAAAAAGCTGGAGAGTTACATTTTAAGGAAGGAAATAGAAACAAGAAATATTTCCATGCATGCATCAAACAAAGGAGAGCTAGTAACACCATTTTCAGAATCAAAAAATGACCCTGGAGGATGGATCACATGTAATCAGGAATTGGGGGTTAGTGTTGTCCAATATTTCTAAAAAAACTTTGAAGCTCAAGAAACAACAGGCAGTATTGCTGTAACTTTCTTTCTAGATGTGAAGTAGTACACTGGGGATTTGGAGCTTTGTGTCATCTCTACTGGGGAGGAAATTTTTGAGGTGTTATCTGCAGTTAATAGCAATATAACCCCTGGTCCTAATGGTTTTACCTCAGATTTTTATATTAAATGCTGGAGTTTTGTTAAGAAGTAGTGAATGCTATTGGATCCTGAGAGCTATTTTTTTGCAGAGCTATAGTTCTAATTCCCAAATCAAATCAGAAAATATCTTGGGAGCACCTTAGACCTATTTCCCTTACTTCACTCATATCTAAAGTCATAAGTAAACTCATTGTGAAAAGGCTACAACCTCATTTGAATCTCTTAATATCTATGAATCAATTTGAATTTATTTAAGGTAGAGAGATCAGTAATGAAATTATGTTGGCACAGGAGCTGCTTTATGACATTGATAAAAAAATGTAGATGAGGAAATAAGATGGCTAAATTGGATATCAGGAAGGCATATGATTTTATCTATTGGGAGTTCATTAGTAAAACTTTGATGGATAGAGGCTTTAAAATTGAATTTTGTAATATTATTCTCATATGGCTTAATTGCAGCAAGTATAGCATTCTCCTTAATGGGAGCTTCTATGGTTTCTTTAGTGCATGCAGAGGAATCAAACAAGGAGACCCTTTAACTCCAATAATTTTCATATTAGTATTTAACTATTACTCAAGGTTGCTATATGACCTAATGGGGAGATTTCCTAAATTGCAGTTCTCAAACAAATCAAAGGTGGCATTTTGCAATTTGGCTTATGCTGATGATGTGTTCCCTTTTTCTAATGCAGTTGGAGGGGTTTAAAATGGTATATGGTCTCTACTTTAGCCTAAATAAATTCCATATTTACATGGGGAAGAGAGTGAGCAAGGATAATGCACAATGGGTTCTTTTTTGTACTGGATTTTCCATTTCTAAGCTCCCATTAAAATATTTAGGGGTGAACCTTCTTAAAGGGAGGAGGACACGGATACAAATGGATTAGGTGGTTAAAAAAATTAGAAAAAAGATACAGGATTGGAAGTATCACTCTCTGCCTTTCGGGGGAATAATTAAACTGTTTAAAAGTATCTTACCTTTATATGCTTTGTAGGTTCTATGAATTAAAAAATCCACACAAATTCATTTAGAGAAGTCAAATTGACAAAAAAATGTAATATCATTTCTAAGATTTGCAGTCTTTGATGGTGGAAAATATTTAGCAAGAATTTTTTATGATAAATCACCCCAAGTTCTGATAGATCCAGGTGCTAACGAATGTAACAATATCTTAGCTTTATCTCTTAATGAGAAAGGAAAATGTCTAAGTCTAATAGCATCATCTGAAACATCATCAGCACACAATTCTATAAAATTGGTAAGATTTAAATTTGGATCTTTAGTTGGTGCTCCATCAAACTGATTATTAGATATCATTTGGATAATAGCAAGTTTAAGTTTAAATGAATTAGCCACTACGGTAGGATTTTGAATACTACCATGAAATTCATCTACTGTAGGGTTAGCATAATCTCTTAAAGTTCTAAATTCTTGATGGATTTCAGCATTTTAATTATTTTGATTTGTCATTTCTTGAATATTATTATCTTTTTCTATATTTTTTAATTTTTTTTATTTTTCTTATAGTTCTTTCTAATTTGGAATCGTAAGGCACAAGTCCTTCAGAACCTGAACTACGCATAAACTATTATAAAATACAATAAAGTAAAATCACACAACAAAAATAACAACTTTCTAAAATAATCCTAACAAGTTCAAATAAGACTTTAAAAAGTAAAAATTAATTTTTCTTAAAATTTTCTTTTTTTCCCCGGCAACGGCGCCAAAAACTTGATCCCTGATATTTATGCTTACATTTTATATATGACTTGATACTTTTCTTTAATGATATCTCTTTCTTTACAACGACGCCTAAAACTTGATGTCAATGTAAATAAAAGATTTAAATGTTATTTTAAAATGGGATACTATATAAGTATACGTATCGTTATCAAGTAATATAGGACTTTCTGATTAAGCCCCGAGATATCGAACCCACAGGGAAAGCGTTAAATATAGATATATATTTTTAGCAAAGAAAACAAAAAAAATAACTTTTTACTTTTTTTAGAAAAGATCTTACCTAAACTAAATACAATATTTTAGGAATTAAAATTTGATTCTTTTTTTTAATTTTTATAACTTCAAATGAAAGTAAGAAACTACTTTAACTAAAATTTTATAAATTGAAAACTAATACAAATGAAATATCTTTTCCTTATTATGAATCAACAATAAGTCATGGAATTTTTAATGTGGAAGTATGCTAAAAGTGTTGTGCCAAACAAGAGTAATTATATTCTTTACCCTTACTAAAGATGCTATAAAGAACACAGGTTAATCTATTGTTTTATAAATCTTGATGAAGAGTTAGGCAGGAAAGATACTTGCTCTCAATCTAGAGTTTCCTCTTTTCCCTCCACTTGTGGGCTAACATCTCATATCAAAACGTAAAACAATAAATCAAATTGCGGACTTTAGCCTGTCACTCTAAAGTCCTCTAATTCTACACCCATCAAAGAGTATCTCCCTATTTATTTGCATTCAATCATATGGACCACATTCTCACCCATATAATCTCATGTGATTCTTATTAATTATTGATTGAGACAATACCATAATGATTCTTACATGTTCTCACAACAAATTTTAACATATTAATTGGCCAAATCAAGAAGTAAATGAAGTGCAAGGTTTTAAATCATCACAACTTCTTCCAATATTGATTTATTATACTTCACAGAACATTCTTCCATATATTTATTACTTCATTATTTTAAGGAAAATGATAAAGAAAACTACTCAGAATTTATGGAGAAAATACAATCATAACTTGGTTTAAAAGTATAAATCATGGTGAAAATATAAGAAGTCTTAATTAAAAACCAAATATAATAACAAAGATAAAGACTTATCTGAAAATTCTCTCCAGCAAACTCTTGAAGTTCCTTTGAAAACTTTGCTTTCCCTTACAATAATCCTTAGAGGTTGGCTCCCAACTCTAAGGACTCTAAATCTCACCTCTAATCCTAATACAAACTATAGTAAAGTAAAGTAAATGGTGAAGTGGAGTGGTGTGTTTCTAAAATAACTCTCTAACACAATAAACATAAACCACACTATCCAACATCAACCCCTTTTCTGATCTTTAAGTCTTCTTTTAATAATTTTCCAACAGGTGTCTTCACATCCATTCAAGAGTATTTTAAATTGAATTTGGCACCAATAGGAAGTTACCCACATTCTTACCATGAGATGCCTCAAATACCTCTTCAAAATGGCGCCAAAAATTAAATAACTTCTCTTTAGTAACTGTCGCACGTAAGCGCGAGGTATCGGCGCTTAGCCGCGGGGCTTCTAGTGCGTAAGCTCCATATCTAGGCACATAGTCACAGGGCCTTGGCGCGTAAGCTCGGGTTCCGGCGCTTAGCCGCCATATATCACTTTTTCAATTTTCTTTATTTTTGCTCCAAATTTGATCATTTTTCACTTCTTTCTTACATTCATCCATTTAATCATATCTACAATAAAATATACAAAACACCTTCCATTAAAGTGAAATATCATCAAAAATAGGTATAAAAATGTGCATAAAAACATTATATCTTTTAGGTGTATCAGCCTCAAATTTGATAATTTTGATTTTTCATTAAATACACATTTAAGCTCATTTGATCAACCCTAAATGGTCTTAATAAGTATATCTTCTCCTTGTATTCTTCTTATCTCCAGAATCACGCATTAATACTAAAATAGATTCAATACAAGTTTCACACAAACATAAACTTCTTTGCTAAATAACAATAAATATAAACTACTAATCTTTAATCCAATATTCTTGGATAAGATCTCATCTTTACTCACTCTTTAAAAAATTAAATAAAACACAAAACAAACACTTAAAACACAACAAACTAAACAAAATAAATACTAACAACTAAACATGACTAACAAATAACTTAACAAGACTCAAGACTTAATTCCATTCTCCATTAGGTGGAACATATTCAGAAACCCCATTAGTTCCTTCTGAATCATTTCATATATAAATTTGATAGAACGGGCGATTGTTGAAAATTCTTATCGAATCTTCTTCTATCCACTTGTTCTTCAAAAACATTGCTTTATCTGCCTCTTAAATATGACTAGTATGACCAAATTGCATCTTTAATTTCCATCCAATATGTGCTAAATGTACGTTAGTTTCATTTACCTTTGGATTGATTGACGCCAAATCAGCCTCAATCTTTGCAATCTTCTCTATTATTCCTTAAATACTAACAGCTAGAAACCTATTGTATAACTCTTGTGCACTTTCACAAATTAAACACGCCACTCATTAATAGTGAAAATTTTTTCATCGGGAAAATGCTTGTTAATTTCTTCATTGGAACAGAGAGACTTTTCCTTTTCAAGCCTGAACTGATGATCAGCAATTTGATTATCAGCACCCTTCCTATCTATTATCTTAAAGTCAAATTCTTGAAGAAGAATCCATCTTATCAGTCTTGGTTTTGCATCCTTCTTTTTCATTAAATATTTAATAGCAGAATGGTCAGTATGCACTACACATTTTGTTCCAATTAAATATGATCTAGATTTATCAAAAATAAATACTATAGCTAATAACTCTTTTTCAGTTGTGGTTTAATTAATTCGAGCTTCATTAAGAGTTTTACTAGCACAGTAGGTTACTTTGAAAATTTTATCATATTTTTGTCCTAAAACAGCTCCAATAGCACAATCACTTGCATCACACATTAATTCAAAAGGTTTTCCCAATCTGGTAAAACAATAACTGGTGCAGTGATTAATTTCTCTTTTAGCAGCTCAAAAGCTTTTAGGCATTCTTTATCAAAATTGAAAATTGCATCTTTTTCTAATAATTAGCATAGAGGCATAGCAATTTTTGAAAGTTTTTAATATATCACCTATAGAATCCAACATGTCCTAAAAAACTCCTAATTTCCCTTACATTAGTTGGACAAGGTAAATTAGTGATCACTTGAATTTTTACAGGGTCTACTTCCATACCTATTTCTGAAATATGATGTCCTAAAACAATTCCTCCTACTACCATAAATTGGCATTTTTCCCAATTAAGGACTAAGTTTGTTTCTTCACATTGTTTAAGAAATTCAGATAGATGTTCTAAATATGATTCAAATGAAATTCCAAACACTAAAAAATCATCCATGAACTCTTCAATTCTTTTTTCAATTAAATCACAGAAAATTGTCAGCATACATCTTTAAAATGTAGCAGGGGAATTACATAAACCAAAGGGCATTCTTTTAAAAACAAATGTACCATAAGGACTGGTAAATGTTGTTTTCTTCTGATCCTCGGGAGCAATTTGTGTTTGGTGATAACCAATCTATCCATCCAGAAAATAAAAGTATTTACTATCCAACATTTGATCAAGAAAGGGTAGTGGAAAATGATCTTTTCTGGTGGCAAGATTTAATTTTCTATAATCAATGCATATTCGCCATCTTGTAACTTGTCTTATTGGTATTAATTCATTATTTTCATTAATAGTTACAGTTACTCCTCCTTTCTCAGGAACACAGTGAATAGGACTAGCGCAAGCACTGTCTGAAATAGGGTAGATAATTTCAGCATCTAACCACTTTAAATTTCTTTCTTAACAACTTCTTTCATAATAACATTTAATCTCCTTTGAGGATCAGCTCTAGGTTTGCAAATTTCTTCCATAAGTATTCTGTGCATACAAATTGAAGGACTAATTCCTATAATATCAGCTATTGTCCATCCAAAGGCTTTTTTATTTTTCTTTAAAGTTTTAAGCAAATAATTTTCTTGTTTTGTAGTTAATTTTGAGGAAATTATTACTGCCAAAGTTGAGGAATCACCTAAAAATGCATATTTTAAATGTTCAGGAAGTAACTTTAATTCAAGTTCAGGAGGTTTTTCAATTGATGAAATAAAAGATTCATCTTTCTTTGTCATGTCCAAAACATCAAAACTTTCTAGAATATAATTTAAATCTTCCTCATTATAATCATCAGAATATTGTACTTCCTCTTCTTGCTCGTGTTCCAACTTTTCACTTTCAAATTTCTCTTCATAAGTTGTTTTAAGATGGCATTCACTCAGATATCTCATTACATCCATCCTGAAACATTCATCATCTTTACCTTTTGCAGGATATTTTATTGATTATGAAATATTAAATGTAATAGTTTGATCATTGACGCTCATAGTTAATTCCCCATTCTACACATCTATCATTTCTCCTTTTGTAGCTAGAATAGGTCTCCCCAAAATAAAAGGTATCTCTTTATCTTCCTCCATATCTAGCACAATGAAATCAACAGAAAAGATAAATTAATCTACTTTTACTTACACGTCTTCTATAACTCCTTTAGGATATGTTTTCGAACGATCTGCTAACTGTAGAGTGACAGTAGTCGGTGTTATTTCTCTTAATCCCAGTCTTTTAAATATAGATAATGGCATAAGGTTAATGCATGCACCTAAATCACATAAAGCTTTCCCATAAAATTTGTCTCCAATTACACATGAAATTGTGAAGCTACCAGGTTCTTTAAGATTTTTAGGAAACTTCTTCTGAATTATCACACTGCACTCTTCACAAAGTGCAACAGTTTCATTATCCTCAAAACTTCACATAGCTTTGCATTTGTTCTAAAGATTTAGGAAATGGAATATTAATTGTACGTTTCTTAGAAATTTCTAAGAATTTTGAAAATTGCTTACTAACTTTTGGATTCGAAGTCTCTGAGGAAATGGTGGTTGTGGCTTCTATAAATCAAATTTTGGTGGAGAAATAGGTCATTACAAACCTTTCTGAGCGTCCTCTTTTGGTTCTTCAATCTCTTATTTCTCTACTTCAATCTCTTTTTTAACTCTACCTTCCAACTCTCTTCCACTTCTTAGTTGAACAGCTTTTACTTGCTCTTTTCTTGTCCTTTGGATTTATCTTTGTATTACTCGAAAGTGTTCCTTGGGATCTATTACTTAATAAATTGGCTATTTGTCTCAATTGATTCTTAATATTTCTAATTATAACTCCTTGACTTTGCAATTGATTTCTCATTTGTAACACAACTTCTTCTCCTTAAATTGTGAAATACTATTAAAACCTGGAGGATAAGTAGGTCTATAATTATTATTACCTTGGTTGTTCCAATTCCTCAATGAGTTTACTTGGTTGTTCTCCCATTGTTAATTACTACCACCCTGATTATTGTTATTTCAGTTAAAGATTGGATGGTTCTTCCAACCTGGGTTATAATAACTGGAATATGGGTTATTAGGTTTGTTTATGACATTCAAAGTTTCTAATGATGTTTGAGAATCTGTCATTTGGCCTAATGAATTTTCATCAATCATTGAAATTGAATGAGCAAAATTCATTCCAATTTGGTTTATCTTCCTTGAAATTGCAGTAACTTGATTTGCTAACATTGCAAAAGCATCAGATTCATGAATATGGGCTACCTTCTTAGGATTTACCCTCTCAGAAGATCATTGAAAATTATTTGTCGAAATTTCTTCAGTTAAAGCATAAGCGTCATTAAACTGTTTAGACATCAATGAACAACCAACAGCAGCATTGATAATAGATCTAAGAGATCCTACTAATCCATTATAAAAGTTTGAATTATTAACCAATCTGGTATTGAATGATGTGGACACTTTCTCATGAAATCTTTAAAACATTCAAATGCTTCTAAAGATATTCCCCTTCAAACTAACAAAAAGATATAATATCATTTCTAAGCTTTGTAGTCTTTGATGGTGGAAAATATTTAGCAAGATATTTTTTCACTAAATCACCCCAAGTTCTGATAGATCCAGATGCTAACAAATTTAACCACATCTTAGCTTTATCCCTTAATGAGAAAGGAAAAAATCTAAGTCTAATAGCATCATCCAAAACGCCATCATATTTAATTGTAGCACACAATTCTAAAAAATTGGCAAGATGTAAATTTGGATCCTCAGTTGGTGCTCCCCCAAACTGACTATTGATATCATTTGGATAATAGCTGGTTTAAGTTCAAATGAATTAGCCGCTACAGCAGGATTTTTAATACTACCATGAAATCCATCTACTGTAGGATTAGCATAATCTCTTAAATGTCTAATTTCTTGATGAAGTTCAGCATTTTGATTTGTCATTTCTTGAATTATTTGTTATTTTCTGTATTTTTAATTTTTCTAATTTTTCTAATAGTTTTTTCTAATTCAGAATCGTAAGGTATAAGTCCTTCAGAACCTGAACTATGCATACACTATTATAAATCACAATAAAAACAATAACTTATATAAAAACAACACAACAACAATTTCCTAAAATAAATCTAATAAGTTTAAATAAAACTTTAAAAAAGTAAAAATTAGTCTTTTTTAAAAATTCTCTTCAAATATTATTTTTAACTATTTTATCCCTGGCAACGGCGCCAAAAACCTAATCTTTGATATTTATGCATACGTTTTATATATGAATTTATACTTCTTTTTAATGATATCTCTTTCTTTACAATGACGCCAAAACATGATGTTGATGCAAATATAAGTTTTAATTTATATTATTATAAAATTAGATTCTACGCAAGTATACGTATCGTTATCAAGTAATATAGGATTTTCTGATTAAGACTCGAGATATCGAGACTACGGAGAAAAATGTGAAATATTCTTAACAAAGAAATAAGAAAAATAACTTTTTACTTTTTAAGAAAAATCTTACTCAAACTAAAGATAATATTCTAGGAAAGAAAGTTCGATTCTTTTTGGTAATTTTTATAATTTGAAATAAAAGCAAACAACTACTTTAACTAGATTTTTGTAAGATTAAAGCAAATGCAAATAAAATATCTTTTTCCTTTTTATGAATCAGTAACAAGACATGGAATTTTCTTGTGGAAGTATCTAAAATGTGTTGTGTCAAATAAGAGCAATTATATTCTTTACCCTTACTAGAAATGCTATAAAGAACATAGGTTAATCAATTGTTTTTTTAATTTTGAAGACGGGCTAGGCAGGAAAGATAATAGTTCTCACTCTAAAGTTTCCTCTTCTCCCTCCACCTAGGGGCTAACATCATGTATCAAAACATAAAACAATAAATTGAGTTGGGGGCTTTAGCCTATCACTCTAAATTTCTCTAATTCTACACCCATTAAAGTATATCTCCATATTTATTTGCATTCAATCATATGGACTACATTCTCACCCATATAATCTCATGTGATTCTTACCAATTGTTGACCGAGATAATACCATATTTGTTCTTACATGTTCTCACAACAAATATTAACCTCTTAATTGGACAAATCAAGATGTAAATGAAGTGCAAGGTTTTAAATCATCACAACTTCTTCCAACATTGATTTCCTATATTTCACACAACATCCTTCCATAACTTTATTACTTCATCATTTTAAGGAAAAAGATAAAGAAAACTACTCAGAATTCATGGAGAAAATACAATCACAAATTGGTTTAAAAGTAGAAATCATAGTGAAAACACAAGAAGTATTGATTAAAAACCAAATGTAATAATAAAGATAGAGACTTATCTGAAAATTCTCTCCACCAAACTCTTGAAGTTCCTTTAAGACTTTGCTTTTCCTTACAATACTCCTTAGAGGTTGGCCCCCAACTCTAAGGATTCCAAATCTCACTTCTAATCCTAATAAAAAATATATTAAAGTAAGTAGAAATGGTGAAGTGGAGTGGTGTGTAACTAAAAACTCTCCTACACAATAAACATAAACTATACACCCTCCAGCAATAACCACTTTTCTGATCTTCAAATACTCTTTTTATATTTTTTCAATAGGTGCCTTCATATCTCTTTACATTGTGTCCAGATTCAATGAATCCTCTAAGAGATGCGTCAATTCAAGAGTAATTTCATTTAATTTTGGTGTCAATAGGAAATTACCCATGTTTGTACCAAGAGATGCCTCAAGCACTTCTTCAAAATGGCTCTAAAAATTAAATAACTCCTCTTTAATAACTATCGAGCGTAAGCATGAGGTCCCGGCGCATAGCCGTGAGGCTTCTGGCTTGTAAGCTCCATGTCTGGACGCGTAGCCGCGAGGCTCTGGCGCCTAGGCGCATGTATAGGCGCTTAGCCGCTACAGATCAATTTTGCACATTTCTTCATTTTTGCTCCAAATTTGGTCCTTTTCACTCTTTTTATCATAATCATTCATTTAATCATACCTGCAAGAAAAACACACAAAATATCTTTCACTAAAGTGCAATATCATCAAAAATATGTATAAAAATGTGTATAAAAGTACTATATATTATAGGTGTATCAACAGCCTCCCATACCTGCAGCCTCTATCATGCATGTATAAGAATTACAGAAAAGTATTAGTTTAATAAGATAATTTTTTTATAGGCTAATATAATTTAAGTATATGTTTGAACTTGGGTTATTGGGTCACGTTGTACATTGTGTCTAGTGTTCCTATAAATACTACATTAACGTGAGCTATGTATTCTAGTTTCATCCATTGTATTTATGATCCTGTAGATCTTGGTCTATCTGAATATCTTCTTAATATGCGGGAGTAATGGTATTACACCTTTTATCTGATTGTATGTTTGCCCTATCTCCTTCTTTGGTATCATATGAAACAAAGCCCTATACTTCTCTCTAAAAAATTTTATAGTAAAATCATTCGATATGAAAGTTGATTGTCTAAATTTCTAGTTCACAATGCTGCAATTGAATGTACACATGAGACATGATATATTCATATGTACACAAACACTATTTTGATGAGATAATATCTAGTCAAAATGCCTTGCAACTCATATCAAAAACTTGATATTTGTATAGGTTAATACAAACTAGCTGTGGAAATTATCGAGCTTCACGTGTTTCTTTGCAAAGCCACTTTAGTACGTGGAACAAATATTGCATTAACTTATTCAAACAAATATGAAACATTGCTTAAACATGTTAGAAAAAATCAACTAAATTATAATAAATTAAAGAAATAAGACCTTGAATTGGTTGTCCTCGGGCGCGTCTTAAAAACTGATTGAAGTATTCAGAAGCATTTTTGGGTCATACTACCAGACATATACCACCCATCATGCACTAATGACTTGTTCTAAATATCCCACTGAATTAATTAATCGAACGCTTCTTTTTTCACAGTTTGTTTCTCTCTCATGTGCCTGTTGAATATAAGCTTATCAGCAGTGTTCCAGTCCAACGCATTTTATCACATAGCATATCAACATCATCAATTGTGAGTCAATGTAACGTCGTCTTAAAATTCTCTCATAGATGTCACAAACGACGTCTATGTATAGCCCATGGAAATATCTCTCTACATCCTCTAAGTAAACTCGGATGCTGGTGTGACTTTTTTTTAAATGTAAGAGTTTATGAACTCGGACTTATATATATATATATATATATATATATATATATATATATATATATATATATATATATATATATATATATATATATATAGTTTTCTATTGAGTCACATAATTAAACGCAATTATATGTATCGCTCAAGTAATACAGGGCTCTAGTGAAGTCTTAGTTATCGATCCCAGTTGACCTCATTTTTTGTGAGGTCTTTTCTTTCCTCTTAGTGCTTAGGATCTAGCCATAGGACTTCTCCTTGACTATCCTAGAAGACTAGAGATGGAACCCACCATTTAGAAATTCAAGTTAAATCTTGACTCTCTTTAAAATTCGACATGGATGGTCATCAACCTCCAAGCCACTTGGAAGGTTAGGACCAATGTGCGGGAAGACAAGGATGAATTCCTATAGGACGTTCAAGCCTTAGGACTGCCCTGGGTGGCCTGTTCTTGGTGAGGTCTAGCTTGCACACACTGCACTCTTACACACATCCTAACCCTAAACCATCTTTGCCCAATCCTGACTCCTGATTCATTAGAGCACTCATATGGATGGATCCAAAACCCTAGCTCCTTAGCTAAGAGGGTTGGAAACAATCCATGAGATGTTCAAAATGAACACTTCCTTGGTCCATGGCTCAACCTAAACCATTTCACTCCAATCAACCTTACCCAAATTCCATTTTTCCAAAATTTCTGATTTTGACATTGGGTCCTCAAGCCTACCCAAAACAACCTAAATTGCCCCTTCAACCACAAAACTTTCCAAAAATTACCAAAAATTCCCAAAAATCCTAAAAATTATTTTTAAAAAAATCTCACCTCTTAAATCTGCCAAAATACCCCAATACCCTCCAAATAACCTCCAAATATCCTAAAATACCCTTTTGGCCAAAATTTCCAAAAATTCCCAAAAAATTCCATAAAAACCCAAATATTCCCAATTTCATTTTGTTAAACTACACCATAACCTAATTTTGCCAATTAGACCCAATTTTATCAAAATCCCTAATTTGATCCATTTTTAACCTAAATGGACCCAATGTCAAACCAAATCAACCTATTTGACCTTAATTTTGCCCAATTTCAATTCTAAACTTTAATTCAACATCCCCAATACCAATCTAAGCCAAATCTAAGTCCCAATTGATTCACGTTTGAGTTCAATTTCACTTGAAATCCAAATCCCCAAATTTGCTTAATTAATCCAAAATCCCCCAATTAACCTAATGTCAAACATTTCCCCCCAAATTTTAATCCTAAACCTTCCATGACACTCCTATGAAACCCATGAAACATTAAATTGTCCCAATTTGAGCCCAAGCCTAGCCTTAATCCATTTGAAATCCAAGGTTATCACATTTTAACTTAAACTGAACACCTGCCCAAAATCTACCAAATTGATTCGCCTAAGCCTAAAATTTCTTCCAAATTGATGTTGGGAACTCTTCACCACATTCCCCTAGACCATTTAAAACATGAAATTGGGTATAAACCCCACCTTAAACCAACTTAGACCCAAGTTGACCCAACCTTACCTAAATTAAACAAAATTCCAAAATCCACCAAATTGACCTTTCAATTGAACTCAAAACCATTCCATGTCTTAATGAAAGTTCTTCATGGCAATCATTTGCACAATCTTGCTCAAAAAATTTGGACATAAATCAAACTCAAACCCAAGTTAGCCCAACCTAAACCCAAATGAGCCAAATTGAACATGTGACCTAATCTAACCAATTTGAACTGAATGTGGCTAAACCAACCTTTCCACAGCCACCAAGTGAACCCAAGGAACCACCCTAGATCCACCTAGCCCAAGCTAGATGAGCCATGGACCAGAGGTCCCCCATTTTAGGGGATCTCTTCCTTTAAATGGTTAAATCCTCTTTTGCCTTACCCCAAACCTCTCCAAAATTGATTAATCACGATTAAACCCTACTCTCTGGCTCACCTGACATGAGGGCCAGCCCCCTGTCCTTGCCGACCGGCCTAGTCGCCGGAGGGAGCCTAAACAGAGAGCCACCACCCACTTGAATAAACCCAAACTTCCCCAACTGGCCACCTCGGCCAAAATTCCCATTGGAGCATTTCTGCCTTCCACCTAAGCAGCTGAATCCACCCCCCAACTGAGCCCCAACTCAGCCCTATGGCTCTAGCCATATAAGCGTCACCTTTTGGCCATGAGAAGGTTGTTGAAAATTTCTTCATAGAATTCCCCCAAACTGCTCCTAGAGCTCCTCCCACTCAAGAGAAGCTCAGCCCCACTATTTTCCTGCCCTAATTCTCACAGATTAAGCTCAATTTCAGGCCAGAAAACAGGACATCCCCTAGATCTCCACAGAAACCAAATTAAATCTTCCCACACCTTCACCAGAGGTAGAGAAGAAGTTCCCCACGGAAAGCCTCCTCACCAGGCCAACCATTACTTCTATCGGCCAGAACACCAAATCGGGTTTGGACACTTTCATACCTAGGCATTTTACTAGCGCTCGATGCTTCATCCGTAGGCTTCTGGGACTCCAACGAACGTGTCGAGCACATCCAATCGAGGCTTCACCGAACCAAGGTATGGAGACTTCTCTTGTTCCCGAGCTTCCAGCGATTCTCCGTTTTGTTTGATTCAATTTCAATGCATGTTAGCCATATGGATTTGTAGCCCTTGCTTAGACGAACACATAGGATCAAACCCCATGTAATTTGGTTGAGAAATGAGGGAGATATTTGGTCTAGAAAACGTGTGGTCGCGGGTTCACACCAGGCGGAGACGATGACCAAGAGCCATCGGATCGCGCGTGTAACGAATGGACGACCAGGATTGCGTCGGACGAGCAGATGAGACGAAACTGCGGAGTCGCATGGCTCTGAGGTGGATGGCGGGGCCTAACCAAGAGAGGACGCATACGCGTTAGGAGCCGCTGTAGGTTAAGGTAGCGCTGACTGGGTTAAGTAAGAAAATCTAGAATTTTTGAATTATTTAAATACCAGGAACTTTAAAAATTCATATCTTTGCATTAAAAATTCCAAAAATTAAAAGAAAAATACCCTCTTGCTCAATGAACAGAGGAGAACAATGTGGAAAAGAAATCAAGTCATTTTGATAAGTCTTTAATTTTTAAATAATTAAATACTGATCTGTGTATTTTAGTTCTCCACTCACACACACAATTCACCATGGCATGAGACCATAGTGCTTTCGTAGCCTCCGATCTTGGGAACATTCCTTGAATTTTTCAAGGCCGGAGGCTATGTCCACGGCAAGTTATCTATTTTTCAAATTTTTATGCCTGTTTTGTTATTTTAGATCTAATAATTAGTATATTGTTTGAAAAACTCTAGGAAAATTAGGATAGGTTCCCTGTGACCAGAGGGACTTATGGAAATTATTTCATGAGCTAAAATATTAAAAATAACTATGATTGTTCACATGACCTCAAATCAAGTTTGAATTAATTAGAGTAAATGAAACATGGAAATAACTTGAAATCAATTCGCCACTGATTTTTTGGGTCAGGGGAACTCACATAAAAATTTCAAATCAATTGGAAATGATTTAACCCACTAAATTGATTATTCAAGTCACATAACCATTTTTTGAATTAAAAATTTCATCAAACTCAAAATACATTTCAAAAATTCACCAAATTAGTTTTGAGGCCTCTCTGATATCAGAGAAGTATAAGAAAAATTAAAATTAGAATTTTTCTAAATTTCATTTTTCACCTATCTTTAGGTATTTTAATACTTAAAAAATTATAAAAATCATAAAAATATTAAAATTCATGAAAATGTCATATTTGGACTCCCGATTACTTAGGAACCAACCAAATATTTTTCCCAAGTCTCTAAGTAAATATATTGAATTTTAAAAGCTTAAGGTAATTTTTTAAAATATTAAAATGAATTTTTCAACCTTTTCACTAAAATAATTTTAATAATTCAAAGAAAAATCAAAAAAATGTATAATTTATTTCTCTGAGTTCCTTGAGATCAGAGAGATTTAAGAAAAATAAAAAACTTAATTTTTCACCTTAATTTTATTTTATAATTAATTAATACCCCAAAAATCAAAATAATTATAATAAATAAAATAAAATTAAAAAAATCACCAAAATTGGTCCAAATGGTCCTCTGGTCAGTAGAAACTTCTCATAATTTTCCTAAGGATAGAAACTTCTTCTTGGTCATGTTGTGGATTTTTTATTGAAAATCCTTATTTTCTACTCAAATAATTATATAAATTAAATTAAAAATAGAAAATTCACATTTTCTCCTCTAATGTCTTAACTGACATGTGAGTGAGGTGACATAAAAATTTTAAGTTCATTTGAGCTTAATTTGATGAGTTATGAAATGAACAAGTTTAAGAGGGCATAAAGGTAATTAAAGATTTTTAGCCTTAATCAAAATTTAGGCTAAACTAAAGGGGAGGGTAAAATATTTGATCTTAATTTTCCATGTGGATGATTGAAACTAAGGGATTTAAGGGGTAGAAACTCATTAATCACCTTGAACATTAAAGAAGAAATTTTGATTAATTAAATCACCTAGACTTTGGAAGATTAATTAAGGCTTGAATTATTAAAATTAAGGGATGTGAAATAGGAGAGCTCTAATTCTTTGAAATTGAATCCCAAATCAATGATTTGATCAAATATCATTAAGTTATTATTAATTAAACCATAAAAATGATAATTGAAACTAATGAAGAAAAAGGGAGATAATCTTGAAAATTCATAATCAAACTAAAACTTAAAACATTAAAGCCAATTTGAAGTAAGAAAATCAAATTAAAAGAAACTTAAAATATCAAAACTAATCTGAAATTGTTTAAAACTTAAATTAAAAACAAATTTGAAATATTAAGGTTAATTCGAAATAATTCATAATTAAAATGTTAAAGATTAATCCAAAATGTTAAAGCCATTTGAAATATTAAAACTTAACTGAATTAAACAACTTAAATACTTTTCTAACTTAAAGTAGCTTAAAGCATCCGAACAAAGATCAATCAAAACTACATAATTAAATAAAAACACTTTATACCATTAACCCAATTTTTTAAAATTAAGAAGGGTTAAATTCTTTAATGAACTGATTTGCCCCGAAAGGCTTTCATTATTATAACTCTTAAATGAAGCATCAAATGAAACTGTCACCTTACTCACAGGATAATAAAACATCCAAATTTACTTAGCAAGAGTCAAATAAAATCATAATGTTAAAGTAACTCCGATGAGTGATTCATCACCATAATGAAACTAACTGAACTTGAAATAATCCCTAAAATGTTTAAGAAGATGTTCAGTATTCAGTTCCGAGCACTTCTCTAACTTGATGGGATGTTTTAAAAGAACAGTGATACTTCATTGTTCTTTGATGAAAAAATTCATCCTTAACAAAAAACAAGAACCTAGACATCATAGGAAGTGACTAGCAATAGGATTAGGACTTTGGTAGACAACCAGAAGCTTCCCTTAGCTTTACCTTGGTACTTGTTGCAAATATATAAATGCCTTAACATGTGTTTTAAGTGCGAAGTGAAAATGACTGAAGTGACCACTGTGTATGCATTTAAGTTTATTGCAATTTACATTTAGCAATTTATTAAATGTCTTACTTTTTTGTACTTATAAATGCATGAAAATGATCGAACCCAACATGTTTAAATAACTCAAAATTTAATCACCAACAAAAATAAAACTGCAATTACAACTAAAATTAAAATGTCTCGTTGGATGATCGGGAATCCCTCGGATGATGTAACCCACGTGTTGTTAACGAGATTTCTCACGGTCTAAATGAAAGTGTAGAACTCATTCAGTTGGGTTTAGCAAATTCATTTGGACTAAGTGAATCCGATGAAAATAGAGGTGTCGGGATGACGGAATCGTGGGATCTTAATCGGTTCTGCTTAATCAACTTAAAGATTTATCTTAATTAAAACACTAAGCCATCTAAATCTTCAACCTCTCTAAACTAAAAAGCTTCTCTCATCTCCTGATTGCCACCTTCTAAAACTAAACCTCTGCAATAACAAGGAGCTTGGAGAACAGTGGGTAGCACGGCCATCTTCAACAGTAAAACTAGGTCTACATCAGCTAAACCTTTCTTTTAGAATTAAATAACCAAGCCATAGGATTTTTAGGTCGTTTGCCTAGTGTAACATAAATTCTCAACTTTTCGTTAGGCATTTGCATAATCATATTATGCAAATTAAGCCCTAACTCATCTTAGGACTCCGAGGTAGTCGTTTGGTACGACATAAACCCTCATATCCTCGAGGCTATCTATATGACTATGTCATATAAATATAAGTCCTAATTAACTAAAATTGGCAGAATTTAAACATTAAATAAACCCTTAAATTGAAGCCAAATAATAGGATAGTTGGGAAGTCACCGAAGTTCGCTTCTGGTCTATGACATCCCCTGCTTCTCTTCCTTCGGACTTTCAGAATAATTGTTCCAAATTTGATCCATTCCCTATTGAAATTTACAAAATTTAATTCTTCAAAAACCCTGAACTTTGAAATTCTTGAGAGCAAAACCACTGATCATTATCGAGAGTTTTCTTAAATGATTCCCGACATTTAAGATGTAATTAACTATAGGGGCTTGCCCTTATAAAGAACTTAAAGAACCCAAGTAATATAAACCCTGCTTAATTCCTTTATATTAAGCAGGGGAGTTTTTCGGCTTATAAAATTAGTTCGCAGACCAAACAGATGTCACAATTCTATTAGTTTATTTAGTCGAGCCCCCATTATCAAACAATGTGTCTATTCTTCGGGATAAATACACGGTTTGTGATGCGGTGCTCATTTATATAAACTTTTTGAGGTGTGAGATCAGTTTAAACTCATACTTCAAAAATTTTCAAACTTAAAACCATTTTTCAAAAATCAAAATGCTACTTTCCAAATTTTATATATATAAATTTAAATTAAACACTCAAACTATAAAATAAGCCGACAATCCCACAGGGAGGCAGTTAATTTTATAATGTAGCACAGAAAGCACTTCTCAAATCACAACACGATTGCAAGTATTTATTATTATTAAAAGAGAAACAAAAAGTTGCAGTTACTAATTTTACTAAGTACGTTCTAACTTTCCAGCAAGGTTAACTAACACTAGACTAAATTTATAATAAGAGTTCAATTGTAAGAAGGAATCTTCCTCCTCTCCAATAATAATATGATGATTTAGTGACATAGATCAGTGATGCAAATGTATTGTATCAAATAGGAGCATTCCTATTATTTACCCTTTTCCCAACACATAAAGAACATTGATTAATCCTAAGTTTAGTCCCCAAATCCGTGGTTAGGCTGGGAAGATACTGACTCTCACTCTAGAACTCCCACTTCCCTTCCTCTGAAGGCTAACTCTCACTTCAGTTTCCAAACCCTAGAACCAAATTGGAGATTTCAGCCTGTCACTCTAAAATCTTCAATTCTACACCCATCAAAATATATTTTCCTATTTATTTGCACTAAACCCTCATGAACTACATTATTCATTCATGGACATTGAATGTGACATTCACTTTTGTTGTGGAACTCATAATTCTTTCGAAATTTATGTTTCCCAACAAGTTTTAACAATTTAATTGGCCAGATCAAAAATTAAATGAAGTACGAAGTGAAAAGGTCATCACAAATTCTCCATAATAAATCACACATCATTTCCATATCACAACGTCAACACATCACATGAAAAGGAGGAAGCCAAAGAAATCTACTCAAGACTCGTGAGGAAAGGATGACAAAACATGGATTTTATATATAAAAGCAACGTCATACAAATAGAGTAAAGAAAAGACAAATTATCTCAAACTCTTCCCAAGCGAATCTCAAGGATATCCTTTGACTCCTTTTTTTTCTTCATAACAACACACAATTCTTTTTTTAGATAAGTAAGGAAGAAGAAATCTCCCACTTTTCCTCTCCTCATACATTCCTTAGAAGAGAATACACAAACTCGAGATTTCAAAATAAAAGAAAAGACACACTCACTCTTCACTCCCTCACACTTAAGACTCTCTCCCCCCTCACTAAACTGGGCTCCAAAACAGTTTAAATTCGGCCATAACTAATTTCCCCGGAGTTTCTTCAAGCATCCCTCCAAAATTTGGCCAAATACATTGAATCTAGTTGAAATCGGGATAGGGCGCGGTCCGACGCAGGATAGGGCGCCGTCCGACGCAGGATAGGGCACCGTCCGGCGCTATTTTCCGCCTTCGGGTTCAAATGTCTTTGTAAATTGGTGTGGTCCAGCGTTAGTGACAACGTCGTTCAGCGCTAGTTTAATAAAATGCATTTTTCTCCTTTTTGCTCCAAATTTTCTCCTTTTTACTTCCTTTTGCTTTAAAGGACTAAAATCATTATACTTGCATGATATCATGAAAAATACCTTTCTTTAAAGTGCAATATTATCAAAAACAGGTATGAAATGGACATTAAAAAGCTATCAAATTTTCAGTGGATCAAGATCTCCTAAACTCAACTATTACTTGTCCTCAAGTAATTTAGTTAATACATAAAATAATGATCAACTGCAATGAACTTTCTTTCTAGAATACTATAATTTTGACTTAGATAAGTATAATAGTAAAATTTTCATAAAGATCTTTGAATAATTCAAGTAAATTATGCAGTTGAAGGCTATCTAGTAATCAAGTCTAAGAGTTCTAGCCTTCTATTCATTTCAAACATGACTGTGAATTGTCCTATTAAGGCACTTAAAAGGATTACATGAAATGAAGTTTATGAGAACACTACTAGTAAAGATGCTAATCCATACATATAAGTTCAGGAAAGTAATTCAGTTTTTTCCTTTAGGTAGATCTAAGTGAAGCCAATTTTTTATTAGGCATCTCCTCAAGCTTTTCCTCACTTTTTCTTTTCTTTTTCTTCTTTTTTTTTTCTTTTCTTTTCTTTTTTTTTTCTTTCTTATTTTTACTTTTGCTTTTTCGAGTGAGGATTACTATATATTGATAGCCTTTAATAATTTTGAACTTCACTCTTCTCACCCTAAATTTGAAACTTACCACAATCTTTTACCTTATAGGCATTTCTTTAGCTTAATATTGATTCATCATAGAATCTCAATCCTTTCCTTTCACATAAAGTTTTAGGATTCTTAATACTTTTCTTACTTTGAATAGTTGACTATAGTTATATTCTCTTATACCAAATATCTTAGCCTACAAAATTAATTTTCATTACTAAATACTTTCATTGAAGTCCATTAAAGTACTTAAATAAAATCAAAATACAGTTATCTGAAATTGAGCTCTATCACAGGAAATCATGTTAATAATTTTGAAAATACTTGTAAATGAGAACAACTAATAGTTAATTCTTTCCCTCCCCTATACTTAAGTTTTTGAATATTAATACAATTAACATGGGTAGAAAGAAAAGATCTAAGAATATATGTAACTCGTACCTCAATATGTTGGGCTTTTCATACCTTTGAGTTTAGGCAGGTCTTCTTCATAAATTATAACAGTAGGCTTGAAATAATTAAGAGCATTTCTACACATAAATATAGGTTAGAAATTTGCAAGGGAAGAAGTTTGAAATCTTCAAACATAAAACATCAACTAAACATACAACATTAACAACCAACTGTTACACTCACAGATTAAACTAACATGCTAAATACAATCACATTACATCCATCACAATTCAACATAGATTTCATAACAAACACATCCAAATAAAAATTACATCACAAATACTAATCAGAGTCTCAGGTACATCACAAATACATCAACAAATACAAACTGCAATGAAAATAAAAATACTAAACTACCAATCATCATCTGCAGGAGCTCCACCATCATCAGTTTCATCAAGCTGGTATGGAGTGTACTCAGGGTATGAAGGGAATACAACACTAGTGTCTCCCTCGAGAAATCTCATCTGTGTGTCATGATAAGCTATATCATATTCTCTCCATCGCACTTAATAATCATCATTTATTTTATTCATTGCTTCTAGTCCCTCTACTCTGGTATTCAACTTCTCTATTTGATCCATAACATCATGCAGAGTAGGTTCCCAAGATGTATATGGTTTCTCCTTACTAGAAGAAGTTACATCAGCTTTCTTACTCCATTTCCATCCTTCATGGACTTCATAAGTTTTCAGATTTAGTTTACTTATTAGCTTCAGGGGATGGACTACCTCATCATTATCTTCAGTTGCTACACCTGGCTGAATACACAAGGCATGAATCAGGCTGGGGTGTTCTAATCCACCTGTAGTCTCTCCTTTTGAATTTGTCAAAATACTCTCATGAATGATAGCTCCAATATTAATATTATTCATGTTCTAAATACAGTAATTCAGAACAACTCTATCTACAGTAACCCCGCTGTGATGGCTGGTAGGCAAAAGACTTGTAGAAATGAAATAATGTCAGGCTTTTGATACAAGATTCAATGTGGAAAGGGAGAAGTTAACTTTTTGTTTCTATTTAATCTTCCATTCCCCTTTTTTGTCAGTCAAATAGTTCATAACCGTATCCAATGCTTCATTAGTAACAGGAAAATTTTCATATTCACATAAGAAAGGTTCTCTCAACTGATAAAATGCATTGTTGCGGACGAGGGTAAATTCAACTTTTATCCTCTAACAAGGATATATTCGCTCTCAGAATAGTATAAATTTACATAAAATTTTCTTATAATCCCCAGCATCACTTCAGCAATAAAATAGCAGAAAATTTCCCATTGACGATTTACAAATAATTCTTCAATGACACCTCCAGGATTTTTAAATTTTTTCTTGAATACACTTCTTATTGCTAAGAAATGTGCTAAAGTGGGAATAAGCCTTGAAATTCACAAATTTACTCTCATCACAATCAAATTTTCTCTTCCCCTTAGCCATTCTTGGAGCCATTTTTCTAAAAATATCAAATTTATCCAAATCAATTTCAAAATTGCAATGTAATAGACTCCAAAGTAAATTTAAATAGATAAGAACTCTAACACCATGGAAAATCTCTAAATTTTCTCTAAAACCCTCAAAATTCAAATCTTCCTAATGTAGGAGATTTCCACGGTCAAAATAAAAAAAATTAGTTTAAAGTGAAGCTTTTACCAAGAGAAGAAGAAATCTGAACTTTTCCGACCACGAAATCGCTTCAAATTCAAATGCAAGTGAGCCTTAGGTGTGAAAATCGGCCTTGGCTGGTGGTAGAAGATGATGGTTTGGGCAAAAATGGTGGGTCCAAGGGTTAAATCGCGAAATTTGAGGGTTTAAGGCCTTTTTCTGGTCGGGCGTGGTCCAGCGCTGGTGACAGTGTCGGTCGGTGCAATTTTCGTTTCAATAGGTCAAACTCTCTGTCTTTTGGAGCGGTCCGGTGCTAGTGACAGCGCCAGTTCAAAAACATGGCTTCCAACTTTCTTTTGCAATTTCGATCTTTTCGAGCCCATACTGACGTCTAATTAGTCCATTTAAGCATTGACTAACATACTAAAGCCATATAAAATAATATTTTTTTAACACAAACAACACAAAACATCACTTTGATATATAAAATCCAAATTACAAAAACACATAATTAATACAAAACTCTACACATCGTCAAGCCATAAAATACTAACATTTAGCATCGCTCACACTCACACACAATAACGCTGAAAACTGAACAAGAACGCAAGTCCAAATATAACATCCAAGCAAAGCAAAGCAAAGTAAGCAATCAGTTCAAATACTTAAACACAGAAACACAACAATTAAGTCTCTATTCTTTCTCAGAACTATCATCAACTCTTAAATCCCCAACTGATTGAACGTGAACGAACAGATTGTAGAATGGATGAAATGGGAATTCTTCAATAGAATCCTCCTCAATCCAACATTTTATTTTCATCAAACGTATCAAACTTCCTTCAAGGTACCCAGAATGATCAAAGTGTTCCTTCATTCTCCAATCCAGATGATCAAAGAAGTCAGATAGATTAATGATTGCATTCATCATGTGTTGCATTTCCTTCTCCAATTTCTTAATTTTCTTCAAAACTATCTGTGAACTTTCAGGAAAGTAAGGAGGAATAGGTGTTGGACTCTGAGTTGGTTGATATTAAATGATACTCATGTCGTTCATATCACCAACTTCCTGGTTACTATGTTTGTCTGTTGGGTCAATAAGCTACCAAGGTAGAAGTACCCTTTCCTAATTTTCATATGGCACTTGTGATTGACTGCAGAGGAGAAATATGATGGAAGGATGTCCAAGCCCATACTTTGATCCATGAACGATCAATCCCAAAATAGATTTAACAATTATAGAACCAACATCAATAGGCATCCCAATTTGAATACAATAGTTCAATATAGCACATACATTAGTTACTTTACTGATTTTCATAGTTGGGAGCAATTTTGCACATATAAAATAATGTAAGTGCTTCGACATAGGATTTAGCAGTTTGGTCGAAAAACTCACAAACATTTTATCTCTTATCTACCAATCATCACTTTCATCTGTCAAATATCTGTATATATCATTCATGTTGTCCTTTGTTGGGGTAAAGTTTGAATAGTGGTAGATCGGAACATTCTCAATCATATATAAATCATTAATCTTTGCAGGAGTAAATGTAACAAACCTACCTTGCACGTAGACTGATGCTTGGTTGATTCCATGAAGATTTGCATAAAATTCTTTCACAATAGGGACAACTATGGCAGTTGTAGTATAACATAACACTTCCTAACGTCTCTGAATAATGATTTCTTCAATTCGAGTAGTAGGATAATTTATACCTAGATTCACGAAGCCTCGCTCCTTAATTAGCCTCTTCTCTGAGATATCCTTGTTGAATAGGCATTGCGCTCCAAAACTAATGAACTTCCTACGATTGAAAACTTGAAATCTTGTAGTTTTGATCGAGTTAAAATCTATTTGGATGAGATTTGGGATCTTCCATTTCATTCCTCTGGAAGTTTTTGCAACTTGGGGCAAATTTTGGGAGTTCAAGTGGAAGAATTGCTACCTAGAACCAACAAGGACGTTTTTAAATATGAAAAACTATTTTACGAACAATCGAACAGATCCAGACGCGATAGCAGCGTTGTCCGATGCTAGTTCAATTTTTTCCAAACTTCATTTTGTTCAAATTCTTTCCAAACTTTGATTCGATTCATTTCTTTAATGTTGTTAATGATATTTAAGGAAGGGTAAGACTTAATTAATTAACAAACAAACACAAATAACACATCAAACAAGCAAACACTCAATAACTATAGGTTGCCACCAACAAAGCACTTGGTTTAATGTCGTCAGCTCGACATAACTTCAAGTTATTCAGGTTGATCCAACATTAAAACCTCTTTAAAATTAGGTATATTGCCTTCAAAATATGGTTTTAATCTTTGTCCATTAACTTTGAATATTCTTCCAGAATTAGGGTCTTCGATAATCACAGCTCTAAATTGATAGATTTTATGACAATGAAAGGTCCTGTCCATCTAGATTTTAGTTTCCCAGGAAATAATTTCAATCTTGTATTGTATAATAAAACTTTTTGTCCTGGTTCAAATTCCTTTTTAACAATCTTCCGATCATGCCATATTTTTCTTCTCTCCTTATATATTCTATCATTATCATATGATTCATTTCTGATTTCATCCAATTCATTCAATTTCAATAGTCTTTTCTCACCAGTATCTTTCAAATTAAATTTCAATTTATTTATCTCCCAATATGGTTTATATTCTAATTCAACTGGCAAATGACAAGTCTTTCCAAAGATTAATCTGGAAGGGGACATTCCTATAAGAGTTTTATAAGCAGTCTGTATGCCCATAAAGCAGTGTTTAATCCAGCATACCAATCTAATTTCTCAGGGATTAATGACTTTTTCCAAAATTCGTTTAATTTCACGATTAGACACCTCAGCTAAGCCATTAGTTTGTGGATGATAAGCTATAGAGATTTTATGCATAATATTATATTTTTTTTACCAATCTCTAAATCAGATTATTCTTAAAATCGGATCCTCCATCGGTGATGATTACTCTAGGCATTCCATATCTTTTGAAAATATTTTTCATTAAAAACCTCAAAACACTTCTAGCATCACACTTAGATAAAGCTATTGCCTCAATCCATTTGGATACATAATCTACAATAATTAATATATAAATTTCCAAATGAAGGTATAAATGGTCCCATATAATCCCCAAGCATAAAAAATTTCAACTTCCAAAGTAAAATTAAGAGGCATTTCATTTCTTCTAGATATATTGCATATTCTCTGACATCGATCACAGTTTTTAATAAATCTATAAAGATCTCTGAAAATAGATTGCTAATAAAATCCAGATTGTAAAATCTTATGTGTTGTTCTAACAATTCTGAAATGTTCTCCCAATTCAGAATCATGACATTCTCGAATAATTCTTTCAGTTTCTTCATAAGGCACACATCTCCTAATAATAAGATCTTTACATTGCTTATACAGATAAGGATCTTCCCAAAAATAAATTTAGCATCATGTTTAAAGTTTTTCTGCTGTTGCATTGTTAATTTAGGTAGTTAAATATTACTAACGATGTAGTTTACAATATAAGCATACCACGGTATATTTCCTTCTGTAATATTATATAATTACTCATCAGGGAAATTTTCTATTATTTCCTTTTCAAATTCAACCAAATTAGGTTGTTCAAGTCTAGATAAATGATCAGCTATTTGATTATCGACCCCTTTTCTATTAACGATCTCAAAATCGAATTCTTGCATTAAAAGTATTCATCGAATCAATCTTCGTTTAGCATCCTTCTTTTGCATTAAATATTCAATAGCAGACTGATCAGTATGCATTATGCATTTGGCTCCAATTAAGTAAATCTAAATTTTTCAAAGGCATAAACGATAGTTAATAACTCTCTTTATGTAGTAGTGTAATTAATTTGAGCATCAGTAAGAGTTTTACTAGCGCAGTAAATACTTTCAAACATTTTCTCGTGCCTTTGCCCTAAAACTAATCCAATAGCATAATCGCTCGCATCGCACATTAATTCAAATAATTTCTCCCAGTCAGGTGAAACTATTATAGGGGCAGCGATTAATTTTATTCTTTAATAAATCGAAAGCTTTTAAACATTCATCATTAAAATCAAACTTCTTATCTTTTTCCAGAAGTTGGCATAGAGGCTTAATTATTTTTGAAAAGTCTTTAATAGATCGTCCGTAGAATCTTACATGTTCCAAAAAGCTTCTTAACCCTCTCACAATTGTTTAAGGTGGTAATTTTTCTATAATTTGAATCTTCGCAAGATCTACTTCTATGTCATTTTCAGATATTTTATGCCCAAGCACAATTCCTCGTGCAACTATAAATTGACACTTTTCCCAATTTAGGATTAATTTTGTTCTTTCGCATACCTCTAAAAGTTTCTCTAAGTTACATATCCATGCATCAAATGAATCTCCAAATACTGAGAAATCATCCATAAAAACTTCTATTCTATCATCTATTAATTTGCTAAATATAGACATCATACATCTTTGAAATATTGCAGGCGCATTACATAATCCAAAAAGCCAAAACTTCCATAAGGGCTAGTAAATGTAGTATTCTCTTGATCCTGAGGAGAAATAGGTATTTGGTGATAATCGATTTATCCATCCAAAAAGCAATAATACTTATGTCCAGCAAGTCTGTCTAGCATTTGGTCTAAAAAAGGTAAAAGGAAGTGATCCTTTCTGGTGGCGGCATTTAATTTTCTATAATCAATACATATTCGCCAACCAGTGACTTGCCTTGTCGGTATGATTTCATTTCGTTCATTTACATCAACAGTCACTCCTCCTTTCTTAGGAACACAATGAACTGGGCTTACTCAAACACATCAGAAATAGGATATATAATTCCAGCATATAACCTCTTTAAATTCTCTTTTTTAACCACTTCTTTCATCATTGGGTTCAATCCCTTTACGGATCAACTCTAGGTTTATCTTGTTCATTCAACAAAATTCTGTGCATACAGATTGAAGGACTAATTCCTTTAATATCAGCTAAGGACCAACCAAAAGCCTTTTTGTATCTTTTTAGGGTATCCAGTAATTTTTTATCATGATATTCATTTAAATCTGAAGATACAATGACTGGTAAGGTAGAAGATTCTCCTAAAACATATACTTCAAATGATTAGGGAAAATTTTCATTTCAAGTTCAAAGGGTTTTATGATAGATGGAATTAAACTTTTATCTCCATTTTCTATAGTATCCAATCTTTCAAATCTTTCCTGAACAAATTCTAACTTTTCATTCTTCATATCATCCAAATCATCTTCACTTTCACTTTCATCCTCACATTACAATTCTCTTCAAATACTTCTTTAAAATGATCTTCTCTCAAATAATCGCAGATTTACATTCCAAAGCACTCGTCATTTTTTCAACTGAAGGGTATTTCATAGATTTCAGAATATTGAAAGTTACCTCTTGATCATTAACTCTCATAGTCAATTCTCCTTTGAACTTCGATCATAGCTCTCCCAGTAGTAAGGAATGGTCTTCCCAAAATAATTGGAATTTCTTTATCTTCTTCCATATCTAATACAATAAAGTCCATAGGAAAGATAAATTTATCCACCTTCACTAATACATCTTCCACAACTCCTTTAGGATAAGTAATAGAATGATCAGTCAATTAAAGAGTCATAGATGTAGGTGAAATTTCTTTTATTCTCAATCTTTTGGAAGTTAATAAAGGCATAAGATTAATACTAGCTCTAAAATCACATAAAGCTCTTCTGAAAATTTTCTCAAATATAGCACACGGGATAGTGAAACTACCAGGGTCTTTAAATTTTTTAGGAAGCTTCTTCTGAATAATTGCACTACACTCACCGCTAAGTGCAACAGTCTCGTAGTCTTTGAACATTCTTTTCTTTTTAAGAATATCCTTCATAAACTTTGCATAATCATGCATATGCTCTAATGCTTCAACAAAGGAAATATTAATTGTTAATTTCTTAAGAATTTCAAAAAAACTTTGCAAATTTATTATCCATGTTCTGTTTTTTTAGTCTTAGAGGAAACGGAGGAGGTGGTTTTTCAACAGTTATCTTCATTGGTTCAATAAGATATTCTAAGTCTGGATATATCTTATTCAAACCTTTTTCAATGTTCACTTCCTCTCTTTCAACTTCAACTTCTTTTTGTACTCTTGTTTCCAATTCTTTTCCACTTCTTAATTGAATAGCCTTAATTTTCTCCTTGTTTTGATCTTTTGGGTTGATCTCAACATTGCTAGGAAGATTTCCAGAAGGTCTATTATTAAGCGCAGTGAAAATATGTCCCAATTGATTCTCAATGTTCTTCATCGCAACATTTTGAGCTTAAATTTAATTACCTATATTCAGAATTATTTCTTTAATAGATAACTTCTTTTCCTTAAATTGTGGATTACTATTAAAACCAAGAGGATAAGAGAGTCTATAATTGGTATTTCCTTGGTTGTTCGGATTTCCAACTGGATTCATAGAATTTTTTCCCCATTGCTGGTTAAAAATAGCATTGTTATAAATCTAGTTAAAGTTTAGGTGATTCTTCCAACCATGATTATAATAATTTGAATAAGGATTGTTGACTTTGTTATTTATGGCATTCAAGGTTTCATAAGGTGTTTGAGAGTCTATCATCTGTCCGGATGAATTTTCTTCTAACATTGGGGGTGTTTAAGAATAATTCATTCCATATTGATTTATTTTCTTGGAAAGTGTAGCAATTTGAGGGACTATCATAGTTATTGCATCAGAAGCATGAATGCTAGCTACTCTTTTAGGATTTACCCGCTAAGAGGGCTATTAAAAATTATTAGTAGTTGTCTCTTCAAATAATGAATATGCTTCATCAAAAGGTTTTGACATTAATGATCCACCATCAGCAGCATCTATAATTGATCTCAAAGATCCCACTAATCCATTATAAAATGTTTGAATTATTAACCAGTCTGGTAAAGCATGATGTGGACACTTTATCAGAACATCTTTAAATCTTTCCCAAACTTCATATATAGATTCTCCATCAAACTGACTAAAAGA
The DNA here is from genome assembly GCA_022702705.1 of Papilionanthe hookeriana x Papilionanthe teres. Taxonomy (NCBI): domain Eukaryota; kingdom Viridiplantae; phylum Streptophyta; class Magnoliopsida; order Asparagales; family Orchidaceae; genus Papilionanthe; species Papilionanthe hookeriana x Papilionanthe teres. The sequence continues at coordinate 79,473,430 of CM040427.1, read as the reverse complement.
TGTTAAACCATTCCTCAACTTAGCTAACGAATTCAACCACGCCTTAGCCTTATCCCTTAATGAAAAAGGAAAAAGTCTAATCCTAACACATCATTCGACACTTCATCGTATTTAAAGGTAGCACACAGTTCTAGAAAACTAGCGAGATGTAAGTTAGATCTTCATTAGGTGTTCATCCAAATTGATTTTTATGTACCATTTAGATAATAACAGGTTTAAGCTCAAATGAATTAGAAACAATATCAGGGTTTTGGGTGAATTTCATCTGTTGTTGGATTAGCTTAATCCCTTAAAGATCTTGGTATATTTTCGTCTTGATTGTTCAAATTGTTGCCATTTTGTGAGGATTTTCATTTTTTTTTTTTTTTTTTGAATTTTTCTAATAGTACGCTCTAATTCAAAATCGTAAGGCACTAAACATATAGATCTAATACTAAGCATACAAACATAACAAGCACACTAACAATAAACAAACACACACAATTATGACTTGTAATTCAAATATAAGCTTTCAAATACTACAACATTAATTTACCAGTTACCCTCCCCCCCCCCCACAACGCCGCCAAAAACTTGGTGCAACTTTTTTTTAAATGCAAGAATTTATAAACTCGATTTATATATATATATATATATATATATATATATATATATATATATATATATATATATATATATATATATATTGATTTAGTTTTCTATTGAGTCACACAATTAAACGCAAGTATAAGTATCGCTCAAGTAATACAGGACTCTAGTGGAGTCCTGGTTATCAATACCACAGGGAAGCAGTTAATTTTATATGTAGCACAGAAAGCACTTCACGAATCACAACACGATTGCAAGTATTTACTAATATTAAAAGAGAAACAAATAGTTGCAGTTACTAATTTTACTAAAGTATGTTCAAACTTTCTAGCAAGGTTAACTAACACGAGACTAAATTTATAACAAAAGTTCAACTGTAAGAAAGAATATTCCTCCTCTCCAATAATAACGTGATGATTTAGTGACATAGATCAGTGATGCAAATGTATTGTGCCAACTAGAAGCATTCATATTCTTTACCCTTTTCCAACTGCATAAAGAACATTGGCTAATCCTAAGTTCAGTCTCCAAATCGATGGTTAGATAGGGAGGATACTGGCTCTCACTCCAGAGCTCTTACTTCCCTTCCCCTGAAGGCTAACTCTTGCTTTAATTTCCAAACCCTAAGACAAATATGGGATTTCAACCTGTCACTCTAAAATCTCCAATTCTACGCCCATCAAAATATATTTCCCTATTTATTTGCACTCAACCCTCATGAACTACGTCACTCATTCATGGACAATGAATGTGACCTTCAATTTTGTTGTGGAACTCATAATCCTTTCAGAACTTATGTTTCCCAACAAGTTTTAACAATTTAATTGGCTAGATCAAAAAGTAAATGAATTACGAAGTGAAAAGGTCATCACAAATTCTCCATAATAAATCGACACATCATTTTCATATCACAACATCATCACATCACACGAAAAGGATGAAAACAAAGAAATATACTCAAGACTCGTGAGGAAAGAATGAAAAAACATGGATTTTATATATAAAAGCAACGTCATACAAACAGAGTAAAGAAAAGACAATTTATCTCAAACTCTTCCCCAAGCGAATCACAAGGAAATCCTTTAACTCTATTCTTTCTTCACAACAACACATAATTCTTTCTTTAGATAAGTATAGAGGAAGAAATCTCTCACTTTTCCTCTCCTCCTACACTCCTTAGAAGAGAACACACAAACCCTAGATTTTTTAAACAAAAGAAAAGACACACTCACTCTTCACTCCCTCACTCTCTCCCCCTCACTAAACTTGGCTCCAAAACAGTTTAATTTCGGCCATAACTGATTTCCCAAGAGTTTCTTCAAGCTTTCCTCCAAAATCAGGCCAAATACATTGAATCTAGTTTGAAATCAAGATAGAGCGCGGTCTGGCGTAGGATAGGGCGCCGTCCGGCACTATTTTATGCCTTCTGGTCCAAAATTCTCTATAAATTGGCACTGTCCAGCACTAGTGACAACACTAGTTCAATAAAATGCATTTTGCTCCTTTCTGCTCCAAATTTTCTCCTTTTTGCTTCATTTTTCTCTAAAGGCCTAAAATCATTGTACCTGCATGAAATCATGAAAAATACATTTCTTTAAAGTGCAATATCATCAAAAATATGTATGAAATGAACATTAAAAAGCTATCAAATTTTCAGTGGATTAGATCCTTATATGAAATTATGTAAAGGTCTGCACTGGATCAAACAAGCTCAACTAAACCATGTAATTGATCGAGAAAATGTCGCCATGACTTGTTACTTTCAGACTCAATCATGACAAAAGCTAGAGGGAAGAGACCAAAATTTCCACGAATTCCTACTACAACTAGTAGAGTTCCTCTATATTTTCCAAGTAGTAATGTTTCATCCATACTAAGTAGAAGTCGATAAAATTTCCAACCTTGTATTCTTGGCCTGAAGGTCAATAAAATTCCATTAAAATGTGTGTTGTTTTTTACTTGTACCCTGTAAACATATCCCTATATCACCATACACGTAGCTTTAATCATACAAAACAAAGAACAGTAGGGCTATAAGTCCCAAAGATTAACTTTATATCCCTTCTCAATATAAATGAATGAGTACACGTATGCAATGGTCTGATGGAGGAGATAATCCACATAACCCCTAAATGAGTACTCCTTGAAGCATGTAGCCACCAATGACGAGGACGGGTTGAGTTATCATCTTGTACACATTTTACAGTAAATTCTTCTTATTTAAAGAAGTCTCACGATAATCCACCTTTTTAATAATGAACCATCCATTTAATACACATTGAAGATATTATTTGTTAGAAAAAATCTTCCCATCTACAAGTTCTTCTAGAATTGTTCCTTCTTTAGAAACAGATAACTAGATCAATGGAGCATCACAATTCATAACTGCGTCTCACTCCTCAGCCGCACAAATCTGATTAATGTGCTCATTATTCTTCAAGGATATTTGCATTCAATATTGGATGTTGGTGTTATATGTCATGGCCTGGTAAAACCGTATCGGTTTCATGTTCTTGTGCAACATCACCTTCTCCAGCTTCTGCCCTGCTTGATTCTTTACTTTTCCCACTATATATGGTTTGATAACCACTTTCACCAACATCCATATTTGCACCAAAAAATGTACCTAGACGATAGGATTGACATTTATGTTGTTATAACAATGAAATGAGCATGAAAGATCAAATGACCGATAGCTGGCACTGTTAATTATTGCCTAATCCTGTCATCCAATTTTGTTTATGCTCAATTATTATGGAGTGGGCCTACTTATTATAAAATTAATGTAAATAGATTGACACATTATAGTGTAAAAAATGCTTGGATTATCACACGTTCAAGTTACAAACCTCCATATTTTAATCTCCCTCTCAAAATGGCCCATCGGGTTAAGCGGTGCGAAGTCAATGGTGATATCATCAGCAGGTAAATTCGCAACATCTACGTAGACCATGATTGTGTGTTTGGTGGCTTTTACGAGCAAATTTTAACAAGTCTCATCATCTTCTACATAAGTTGCATTAAATCCTCCGCTCATTAGAGGCTGACAAACCAAATTTATTATATGTATTGAACTCTCTTGGAGCAATACTCATAATATTTTCCTCTTTAGTTTATTTAATGTTATTAATTGAGATACTTGCATTGGTTGATTTCTTCCACCATTATAGGTTAGGGTGAAATTATCTGTTACACGTGCTCTCCATCAATGCATACCAGTAAACGAGACATCTTGCTTCTCATATTGTTGCAGATATTGTAATATTATACTTGACTTTAAAACCCACTTCAACTAGCATCTAAATAAAATTCACTATTTATTTATAAACAACAAACTAACTATGCAATCTGTGGTGATAAATCTCATATACATAAACAAATATGCAGAATATATGTTTAAAAAAATGCTATAATTTAAACATATTAGAGAGATTCATTGTTAGCTATATAAATTTCTTAAGATGTACTTTAAAAATCTTGAGCACAATTTCAAAATTATTACCCTCACACAAGTGTTCTCTACCTGTTGACCTCACTTTTATTGAGGTCTATTCTTTCTTTAGGAGCCTAGGATCTAGCCATAGGATTTTCTGGTGACAATCTTTAAGGACTAGAACCCTCCCCACTAGAAATTCAAAATGTTTCTTTGCTCCACTTGGAGTTTCATATACTTGCTTCCAACCTCTAGCACTTAGTAGGATGGAGCCAAGCATAAGAAAACTCAAGAGGAGTCCCTTATAGGATGGTTAAGCCTTAGAACTAACCCTGGGTGGTCTGGTCTGGGTCAGGCTTGCACACACATACACACTTGAACCTCACACTTTCACTGTCAACCCAAAACTCTAAACCAAACATGCCCAACCTCGGTTCCCTATTCTTTTGGAAACTCATGTGGATGGTGCCCCAAGCTCTTATTCCTAGGCTAGGGTTTGGCTAGGACCAGCACATGGAGGATCCAAAATGGGACTTTTCTTTGGTTCATGGCTCAAATGCGTTAATATCATGATTGACATCCTTAATTTATCCATATTTCATCAAATTCCTAATTTTTAACCCTTTTAGCCCAAATTTCACCAAAATTACCAAATTGCCACTATAATCCTATTTTTCCAAAACTGCCAAAATTTCCTAAAATTCTCAAATTTTCTTTAAAAATCTTTTCAAAACATTTCAAACCACTCAAAATGATCAAAATACCCCAAAGTACCCAAAATCTCCAAAATACCCTTAAAATCTCCAAATTTACAAAAATTCCATTCATGCCCCAAAAAATTCCAAAAAATCCAAAAATCTCCAAAATTTTCAAAATCACCTCAAATGTTCTTAAAACCAATTTGAACCACTCCATTGAGCCCAATTTTACCAAATTGACCCATTTTGACTAAAATCCCCAAATTTCCCTTAAAGGCACAAAATGCCCAAATCACTCCCAATTTCGACCAAATTGACTTTAATCTCCCCCAATTTCAATTCCAAACTCACATTAATCATCCCCAATCCAAATTGAAACCAAATCCAAGCCGAATTGAACCTAATTTCAAACCCAATTGCAAGCTTAATCCAAAATCCCCAATTTAGCCATACCCATAAATTCCCCCAAATTGAAACTCATAATCAAATCAATTTCCCAAAATTTGAATTCTAAATTCTTTATAACACATCCCCAAATCAATTTGAACAATAAATTGACCCAAATTCGAACAAAAAGCTCACCTAAACCCAACCAAAGCCGAAATTCCCAATTTTGACCAAAATCCCAAATCTCACCAAATTGAACCTCCTAACCCCGAAATCACCAAATTAATGTCTAAAACTCTTCATGAAAATCACCCACATCAATTGAACCATCAATTAAACCATATCCAAACCCTAGCCCAATCTAGACCAAAGTCTAGCCCAAATTCCCTAAAATTGACCATATGACCAAAATTCTACCAAATTGACCTTCCATATCAATTTAAAATCATCCAATTGGTATCCAAAATCTTCATGACAATCACCCACATCAAAATGAACCATCAATTGAACCATATCCAAATTCTAGCCCAATCCAAACCCAAGTCTAGCCTGAATTCCCCAAAATTGGCCATATTACCAAACTCTACGAAATTGACCTTCCAAATCAATTCAAAATCACCCAATTGGTATCCAAAACTTCTCATGACAATCATCCAAGTTAAAATTCTCAACCACTTGACTCTAACCCAAACCAAACCTAGTCCCAAGTTTGACCAAAAGCCCCAATTTAGAACCCAATCCATAAAATTGACCAAACCAACTCAAATTAACCGAGCCATGGCCACCACAGAGAGGAACCGGGCTAGACCCACCTAGCCCAACCTACATGAGCCATGGACCAAGGGTCCCATGAATTAAGGGATATTCTTCATAAATTAGCCAAACTAAAAGGATCTTTTCCACCAGCCATCAAACCTCCAATTTTATCACCATCAAGAGTTCCTCTGCCTCCCTGACCCAGCTAGCAAACTCCCCTGACCTAGCCGGCCGGCCTAGTGGCCGGAAAACACAAAACTGAGAGCCACTCCCCATAAGCCAAACCCAATTGAACCCATCCAATGTATCTCACCCTGATTGGTCGCTGACACCTTTTAGCCCTCCACCTAAGCAGTTGATTGCACCCACTAGCCGGGTGATCCCGTACCGATAAATATAAGTGCAATGGATGCCAAAAACTTGACTCCGCTGGATAAATGCACTAATGATTTAGATATGAAAATTATGATTTTATAAAATGAGATACTACGCAATTATATGTATCGTTAATCAAGTAATATAGGACTTTCTGATTAAGCCCCGAGATATCGAAGCCACGGGGAAAATGTGAAATCTTTAAAGGAATCAGAGATATTATCTTTTTATTTTCTTTAATTGTTTTCGAAAAAGTATGTCTTGATTTTGAAAAGTTTTGAAGGTTGATATGTCTTTTGAAATTTTCTTAATAAAAATGCAAAGCAAGAAATTAAAATTACAATAACTAATAACACTGGATGTAAAATACTATTAACTAGAATATCTTTTTTCTTTCATTTCATGAAGTAGTAATAATTCTTTAAGTATTGTTGTGGAAGTATTCAAATTTTTGTTGTGACAGATAAAAGCAAATGTGTTCTTTACCCTTACTTGGTTCTATAAAGAACATAGGTTAATTTGAAATTTATATTATTTTGAACATGGTTAGGCGGGAAGATATCGGTCTCTCACTCTAGAGTTCCCTCGATTCCCACCACACTGGGGCTAACTTCTCATAACAAAACTCAAAATTTCAAACCAAATTAGGGGGTTTTAGCCTCGTCACTCTAAAATCCTTTAATTTTACTCCCTTTAATAAAAATATCTTCTAATATTACATTCAATTATATGGACTACAGTTCTCACCCATATAATTTCATGTGATTCTTACTAACTTTTATGAGACAATACCACATTGGATCTTACATAATCTCAAGAAATTTTACAATTTAACAGGCAAAATTAAGAAGTAAACAAAGTTTTTAGAATCAATCTTCACAACTTCTTCCAACTTTTAAACACTTATACTTTCCACAACAATTCTCTTTAAATTAATTATTTCTCCATTTAAGAAAGAAAAAGATAAAGTAAACTACTCAGAATGCATTGAGAAAATATAAAAACACATTGATTTGAAATTAAAAATAACGATAAGAAAAATAATAAACGAAAACAAGTATTAATAAACTAAATAAAAGTAAACACTTATCTGAAAATCCTCTCCACAAATCTAAGAAAGTTCCTCTGAAACTTTGACTCTTCGCTAAACTACTTCTCAGAGCAAGTCTCCCAACTCCGTTGACTCAGAATACAGACTTCAGACTTCAATAAAAACTAAACTAAAAGAAAGAAAATAAGTGGGAAGAAGAATACTTCACTCCGACCCTTTTCTCCTTTCTACTCTCTACTCCAACTCTAAATAAAAACTTTTAAAATGCAGTGGAAGAACAATGGAAGTACTCTTCAAAATGCAGTGGAAGAGTCTCCTCAAATTGCCTCCTCTAAATCTTTCCTAAGACTCTCTTTAAATAATAAACCAAAAGGTGCCTTGGTGTCTCTTCAAAATGTGTCCAGATTTGATGTATCTACCAAGGAACGCACCCCTTCATTCAAACTTGCAGCCCAAAGGAAGTTATGGATGTTACCACCAAGAGTTGCTATACATCCCCCATTGAAATTGGCGCCAAATCCATTTGAATCTCGATTTTTAACTGTGGCGGCTAAGCGCCAGCCCAGCGGCGCTTAGCCGCCAGTGCCAAATTTTTTATTTTTCATTTGTTTTGCTCCAAATTTGATCCAATTTTGCTCCTTTCATCATGACCATCCATTTTCTACATATCTGCAAGAAAAACACAAAATATCTTCCATTAAAGTGCAATATCATTAAAAATAGGTATAAAAATGTGCATAAAAATATTATATATTTTAGGTGTATCAAAATCCCCCAAATTTAAAATGTTACTTGCCCTCAAGTGACAGTTAATCTCATAGAACATTTCAGCATGCAAATTATGTAATGAGTTTCTTAGGAAGATAACAAAATTTTGTTCTAGAAATGGAATAGTCCAATTTAGAAAAAATTTCAGTAATTAAAACCAACTTAAAGTTTAGAAAGTTCTTAAGTAAAAGAAAATGATAAATATAAGTCTCTGTCTATTTCAGAAATATTTGTAGATTTTTCAAAACATAGGATTCAAACATTTATTTTTCTCACTTAAAAAGCTTTATTTGAAAAATAATTTTACTCACTATATTACAACTTTAAGCTTTAGATTTTCTTTGAACTTATATCTTAAACTTTAGGAATGAAACCAATTTTTGATTAGGCCCTTAAATCCTCAAGCTTCTCCTCCCTTTTCATATACTATATTTTTCACTTCTTTTTTTTTATTCTTTTTTTTATAAGGCAAGGATTACTATATCTGGATAGATCTTTAATGATTTTGAATTTCATCCTTCCATTTAAAATAAAGATCAGATATACATCTTTCACTTAAAAATCATAATAATAGTATCTGAAAATTACTCTTCAATAAAAGAAATTTAAGCTTTGAAGAATAAAAGTCAAATCTTCTATTTATCCAAAAATACAAAACTTCTTATTAAATATAGTTTAACTTTATTTAACACCACTTCATTAAGAAAATTTTAACTTTAAGTTTTTCATGATTACTATAAATTTTAACTAAATTCTTTTATTCATTTCTATATTCAAAATTTTGTTCCCCTAATATAAATTTATGTACATAATTGTTCTCAATCAAAAATAAGATTTATTTTTAAGTATTCTTGAGAATCAAATAAAATTTTAGGTTTTTGAAAATCTTTGTTTTTAAAATCTCCCCCAAACCTTAAATTTTTAATTAAGATAAAATATTTAAGCATAAGAAATGATAAACGGGCGAGAAATAAAAACTGACATATCATGCTTGCAGGAATTTTTAATATCCTAATATGCAAGTATAACAATTTAAATACAGGAGTAAAATGAAATCAATTTTAGTTTTTCAATACATTTTTCTTTTTTTTTATAATAATAAGAAAAGTAAAAATTTCAGAAGACTTCTACGAGTAGTGGAGGTTTTCAAAGCAAATACACACCAACTAAAATAACACACTCGATACGGATAACGAGATGATAGTGGAATTTGAAGAATTTTAAACATGTAGTTTTCCTAAGTAGAAGTTTCTAATAGTGGTTTATAATTTCCTAACGATTTTTGAAATTAAAAATACATACTACTAAAAACTCTGACATAACATACACATAAAAACATTTACTATACACACTACCACACAGCAACATAAAAATCAACAATAAAACAACAACAATACCTGAATATGCATAACAGATAAACAGTACAACTACAATTTGCATACTATCAAGGTTCACATCACAACATAATCATCAAACAAAATACTAGATAAAGTACACAGTGACACAACACATCAATACAACAACTAAAACAAACAACATACATCTACTCTTCATCCTCATCATCATCATCATCTTGCTCGTTCCAATCTCTGGATGGCACATAAGGTATATAGAATGGATGAGGTGGCATCTCAGCACTCTGATCTCCTCTAATCAGTCTATCCAAATATTGTTGATAATTTCCTCATATTCATCATGTTTTACAATATATCTCTCAACATTATCCAGCTTACCATCCATATCTCTCACATGCTCTCAAGTAAGACTCACTTTTTTTCAAAATCTTTCTTAATAAACCAGTCTGTGAATCAGTAGATGACGAAGCACGTGAAGTACTAGCACGAGAAGCGTAGCGATAGAGCGAAGCGATAGAAGCGAAGCGTGTAGAAGCCCTACCAAATCCTCCTCTCCAACCAAACTCCGAATGTACAGTGTAAGCAACAACGTTTACACTAGTAATTGGTCTCAATGGCTAAAGTACCTCTTCCCAGGTTTCAAAAATAAAGAAAAGTAAAAAATTTATAATTTTTTAATTCTCTTTAAAATGCAATTTAAATTAATTTCCCCGGCAACGGTGCCAAAAATTTGATCCCGTACCGATAAATATAAGTGCAACGGATGCCAAAAACTTGACTCCGCTGGATAAATGTGCTGATGATTTAGATATGAAAATTATAATTTTATAATATGGGATACTACGCAAGTATACATATCGTTTATCAAGTAATATAGGACTTTCTGATTAAGCCCTGGGATATCGAACCCACAGGGAAAATGTGAAATCTTTAAAGGAATCAGAGAAATTATCTTTTTATTTTCTTTAATTGTTTTCAAAAAAAGTATGTCTTGATTTTGAAAAGTTTTGAAGGTTGATATGTCTTTTGAAATTTTCTTAATAAAAATGCAAAGCAAGAAATTAAAATTACAATAACTAATAACACTGGATGTAAAATACTATTAACTAGAATATCTTTTTCTTTCCTTTCATGAAGTAGTAATAATTCTTAAAGTATTGTTGTGGAAGTATTCAAATTTTTGTTGTGACATATAGAAGCTTGTGTATTTACCCTTACTTGGTTCTATAAAGAACATAGGTTAATTTGAAATTTATATTATTTTGAACATGGTTAGGCAGGGAAGATATTAGTCTCTCACTCTAGAGTTCCCTCGATTCCCACCACCTGGGGGCTAACTTCTCATAACAAAACTCAAAATTTCAAACCAAATTAGGGGGTTTTAGCCTGTCACTCTAAAATCCTCTAATTTTACTCCATTTTATAAAAATATCTTCTAATATTACATTCTATTATATGGACTACAATTCTCACCCATATAATTTCATCTGATTCTTACTAACTTTTATGAGACAATACCGCATTGGATCTTACATAATCTCAAGAAATTTTACAACTTTACAGGCCAAATTAAGAAGTAAATAAAGTTTTTAGAATCAATCTTCACAACTTCCTCCAACTTTTAAACACTTATACTTTCCACAATAATTCTCTTTAAATTAATTACTTCTTCATTTAAGAAAGAAAAAGATAAAGTAAACTACTCAGAATGCATTAGAAAATATAAAAACAAATTGATTTGAAATTAAAAACAACGATAAGAAAAATAATACATGAAAATAAGTATTAATAAACTAAATAAAAGTAAACACTTATCTGAAAATCCTCTCCACAAGACTAAGGAAGTTCCTCTGAAACTTTAACTCTTCGCTAAACTACTTCTCATAGCAAGTCTCCTAACTCCGTTGACTCAGAATACAGACTTCAGAATTCAATAAAAACTAAACTAAAAGAAAGAAAAGAAGTGGGAAGAAGAATACTTCACTCTGACCCTTTTCTCCTTTCTACTCTCTACTCCTACTCTAAATAAAAACTTTTAAAATGAAGTGGAAGAACAATGGAAGTACTCTTCAAAATTCAGTGGAAGAGTCTCCTCAATTTGCCTCCTCTAAATCTTGCCTAAGACTCTCTTTAAATAGTAAACCAAAAGGTGCCTTGGTGTCTCTTCAAAATGTGTCCAGATTCGATGTATCTACCAAGGAACGCACCGCTTCATTCAAACTTGCCGCCCAAAGGAAGTTATGGACGTTACCACAAGAGTTGCATCCCATCCCATTGAAATTGACGCCAAATCCATTTGAATCTCGATTTTTAAGTTTGATCCAATTTTTCTCCTTTCATCGTTACCATCCATTTTCTGCATACCTGCAAGAAAAATACAAAATACCTTCCATTAAAGTGCAATATCATTGAAAATAGGTATAAAAATGTGCATAAAAATACTATATATTTTAGGTGTATCACCGGGCCTGGTGGTCACCCTAAGCCCCTTTATTTAAACACTACCCCTTCTGGCCAAGTAAGGAGAAGACACAAAACCTTGGGGAATCACTATCAAATTGCTCCTAGAGACTCTCCTTGCTTTCCTAAACTCAACCCAGCCATTTTCCAACCACCTCCACCACTATCTGAGCTCAAGTTCAGAGCTCAAAATTTGGCCAAAATCATGACACCTCACCATATTCCACCAAACCCCAAATTAATCGTTCTCTGAGCTTCACCAGAGATAGACAAAAAGTTTTCCACTCAAAGCGCCATCTCCCTGCACCTCTACACCAGACTTTCTCCTCAACCTTCCCACCTGCAGGAAGAACTCTTGCATAGACAATTCACCAGAGTCCAGCAACACTTCTAGGAGGTTTATCAGGTCCAACCGAAGCTTTTGCAAGCACCTGACTGAGGCCACACCTCTGAGGCAAAGGTATTGAATTATTCTCCCAAAATCGAGCTTAGTTTGGTATTTTACGAAGAAAAGTTTAATTTAATAGTTGATAAACCATATGGATATGTTCATCTATACTAGATAAAGGTGTAGGAACAAACCCAAAGTGATTTGGTTGAGTCTAGGCCGAGATCCTATGGTTTTAGTGTGGATAGTTTAGGGGTTAGGTCAGTTTGAGACAATGACCAGAAGCAGTTGGATCACGCATGTATCAGATGGATGGCCACGATTGCGCCAAACAAACAAATGATGCGTGAACCATAGGACGTGTGACTGCTTAGTCAGATGGCTGCGTCGAATAGAGGAGCGCCACGTGGAGCTTCAGAGCTGCCTAGGTTGAGGTTGGCGCTGCACTAGATAAGTAGGAAAATATGGATTTTTTTTTGTTTAAATCAGAAAACTTTTAAAAAATTCATAACTTGGTGTAGAAAATTCATAAAAATAAAAAAATATATATTGTTACTCAGTGAACAGAGAAGAATGATGTGGACATAATGTCACAAATATTTAACATATATTTATTTTTAAATTAATTAAATACCATAAAACTTCATTAAATCATAACTTGTTATATACATTTCACCATGGCATGAAATTTGGAGGGTTTGTTCCCTCTATGGTTAGGGATCTTCTTTGATTTTTTCAAGGTCAGAGGGCATCTCTAACCAGAGATCCCTAATTTTCAATTTAAATCCCTATGTTTTAATTTAAGAATTATAATAAATAGAATATAATTAAAAAAAATACAAAACTTATTTTAATAGGTTCAATGTGGTTAGCGGACTCTAGGAAAAATATAAAATAGATTTAACTAATTAATAATGGCACTAATTGTAATTAACTCATTAAAACCCTTAAAAAAATTAAATAAATAAAATATAAATTGAAAAATCACAAAAATTGTTCCACACTATAAATAATAATCATGTTAACTCACCATAAAAATTTGAAGTCAATTAGAATTGATTTAATCACTAAAATCAATTTTCTAAGTAAAATAGCATTTTTGGCACTAAAATAATTATAATAATTAAAATATATTTAAGAAAATAATAAAAATGATTTTGGGAGTTCAAGTGACTAGAGGGACTTAAGAAAAATAAAATTAGAGTTAAAATAAATATTTCATTTTTAAGTAATTTTTCAATATTTAAATATTTAAAAAGAATTAAGAAATCATAAAAGTCACAAAAACATAAAAATGTACCAAAGTGCATATTTGGTTCCCTGGTCACTTGGGAACAATTATAATATTTTTCCCAAATTATTTAACTAAAGTTTTAAATTTTTAAAGGCTAAAAATTGAATTTTTCTTAATTGTACACTAAAATAATTATAGTAAATAAAATAAAAAATCATAAAAAAAAGAAATTTACTTCACTAGGTTTTTTGATCTTAGAGAACTTAAATAAAAATATAAACTTTAATTTTCCACATAAATAATATTTTATATTTAATAAATACTCAAAATAAACAAATAAATATAATAATTAAAATAAAACTCAAAAAATCAAGAAAATTGCTCTAAATGGTCCTCTAACATAAATGAACACCCAATAATTTTGCTAAGGACAGATAATTTGTTTTGGCTAAGTTAATGAATTAATATTAAAAATACTTATTTTTGGATTAAAATATTTATAAAAATAAAATTAAAATTTAAAAAAATATTTTTTCCCTCTGATATTTTAATTGACCTATGAGTAGGGTAACATAAAAATTTCAAAATCATTTGAGTTGAAAATAATGAATTATGAAGTGATAGGCCTTAATGGGGCAAAATGGTAATTATGGAATTTAAGCTTTAAATTAATATTTAGGCTTAATCAAAGGGTAAATGGGTAATAAGTGATTTTAATTAACTTTGTTAGATGATTGAAACATAAGGGTTTAGAATGTAGAAACCAATCTCACTTCTTTCCATGACAAGGACATAATTGTAGTTTCCCCTAATTATCATAACTTTGGAAATTAATTAAACTAAATGATTCTAAGGTGAGGGGTTTGATTTTGGAAGATTATAATTCATTAATTTGATACCCCTAGCTAATGGTTTGATGATGATAATACAATCATAAATAAAGATTAAATGACATTTAATTTAACAATCCTATAATTGTGAATTTACCCATAATCCTTAAGGGCTTAGTAGTGAACTGGGCTTAATCTAAAATTTTGATTAATGAGGTTTATAAAAAAAAACTTAATTGATTAAGAATATTTTGAAAACACTACTAGTTCCTTAAAAAATCAATTTATCTTTAAAGGATCTTCGCTCACATAATTTATAAAATGAAATATCAAGTGATAGTTATCCCACTCACGGGATAATTAAAACATTAATGTTCATTGAGTACAGAGTTAAGACATGAACATTAAACTTCAAACCATAATGGATGAATGATTTAGCAACCTAATAAGTTCAGAAGAACTCGGGACTTTCCAAAGAATTTTAAAATTTGTTTATGGTTATACCCTGAACACTTTTATGGTCTTTTGGATAACTTGGAGGACAACTAAATCTATTATGCTTTGCTCAAGAAAACCATCCTATGAATAAGAACCCACCAAGTTATGCACACTTTAAACCATCTTTACCTCCTTTCCTCCCATGCAACATATTTTAATTCCCTGCAAGATTATATATACACTGCAAATACTGACATTTTAGTTGGAGTGAAAGAAGAGGGCTGACACACTTTTATAGTTTATTTACAGTGCTTTTCTTTACTGCACTTTACTTTCCAGTACCTTTCATTTTCTGCAAATTATGCCACCTTGCATGTTAAACCAAAACAAAATTTACCACAAAAACAAGATAAGACAACTCTGAAAAAGAATCACAAACAAAACAAAACAAAGACAGTTACAACTAAATTAATACGTCTCTTTAGATGATCGGGAATCCCTCGGATGAGGCAACCTACTGTGACTAATGAGATTTCCCTTGGTCTAAATGTACTTATTTAATTCATTTATTTGACTTTGGTAAATTCATTTAGACTAAGCGAATCCGAAGAAGATAGTGGTGTCGAAATGAGGGAACCGTGGGATACTAACCAGTGTCACTCTAATCAACTTAAATTCCCCCCTTTAATAAGAAATTTAAATATTTATGGCTATAACATCGAACTTTGCAACTGCACCAAAACTTAAACTCTAAACCCAATACTTCTTTCAATTTCTTCAATTTGACACTTCTAAACTTAAACTTGTTGCAACAAGGAACTTGGAGCAAACACCGTGGGCAGCACGATGAGGCATGCAAAAGAACACATTCGAGAAAGCAAAAAAGGTCTACAACAACAAAGCTTGTTAGATATAAATAACAAGACATAAGACTTCGAGGAGGTCTGCCTAGTGCAACATAAATCCTCACTTGATCTTCTAGGCTTTTACACACCGTGCAATATAAGCCCTAGCGCGCCTTAGGATTCCGAGGTTGTCGTTCGGTACGACATAAATCCTCATATGTTTCAAGCTATCTGCATGATTGATATCATGCAAATGTAAGCCTTAAATAATAAAAATTGGCAGGATGAAACATTAAATAATATATCTTCTAAATTGAAGCCAAAATATAGGGTAGTCTGGGAAGCCACCAAAGTTCTCCTTAAGATCTGTGGCATCTCCTAGCTTTCTTCCTTTGGATTATGCATAAATGTTCCCATTTGCACCTTTCTCATTTGAGTTTCCCATATTCGACCTTGAAAATCCTAAACCTTTGGAATTCATGAAGACAATATTTCTCGATCTAACTTGAGAGTTTTATTAGGTGACTTCGGTCATTTGAGATGTAATTAACTATAGGGGCTTGCCCTTATAGGAAACTTCTAGAACCTAGGTAATATAACCCCTAGCTAATCTTTTATATTAGATAGGGAAACTTGTCGATCAACTTAAATGGTTCGCAGACTAAATAAATTTCATAGATTCCTTAGTTTATTTAGGGGAGCCTCATCACTAAGTAATGTGTCTATCTTTGGGATAGATGCATAGCTTGTAATGTAGTGCTCTTTTATTTAAACTATTGCAAATATGAGATCAGCTTGACTTTATATTTTCAAATTAAAATGTAACTTTTCAAAATTAAGTTACATATACATACATATATATATATATATATATATATATATATATATATATATATATATATATATATATATATATATTAAATTAAAAAACACTTTAACGGCTCGATAACTTTCTAGGGACTCCGCTAAGGAATTATTTTCTCTCTCCATTTGAATCAAGAAATTTTACCTTCATACATCGGTAATGTGTCTATGTCCCTCATAGACCAGATTTTCATTGTTTTGTCGAGGTTCTTTGCCCATTTCTTTCTTGTGGAAGTATCATCGACTCTCCTCGATTCCAGGATTGTCTGTTTAACCACCCCTAAACAGAGGGTTTCATGACTCTTTAGGATTTTTCTTTTTGTGTGGGGTTGGACCCCAATATGTGTGTTGGGAAATAGGTTTCGCTGAAGGAAGGTGTGTTGCGAAAGAGATCCTGGGCAAGGTCCCGCACTTCACTTTTTCTTTATGCCTACCGGGTTTGATTTTGCTATTAGCTAATTGAGCCAACACTTTCTATTCTGAAGCACCTTTTAATTCTTGAAAATCAAATATATACTCTTCAAATTGATAATAAAATGAAAAAGTTGAAAATGTGTTGCAAAAATTTTGAAAAAATAAAAATACAAAACAAAATAAATATTGAAAAATAAAATGAAACGACATGAAAATGGAAGATACCCAGTTCACAGAATGATCTTTGTTAATTCGTAGTATTTGCACTATGATTATAGGATATAGGTCATTGCCAGCTTTTGAAACTTTTTTTAATCGACATTGATAATGTCGATCCCAATGCTCACCTTCTCCTGCAACTTGCCCGCCACACACGAGGCCCGTCTCGCAGCGCCCACCGTTCAGATCGAGACCGACTTTAATGAGTTTGAAATCGTTCTTAGAAAATCCCAATTTTCATCATGAAGATAGCCGGCTCAGAAGTTCTAGAATCATCTGTTGAGTTCGATCTGAACTCCCGCCAGGACTTCCCTTCCGCTAAGAAGTTGAAGGTCACCGCCACCCCCGTTGAGTCAGTTATTTCCGTCCCCAGAAGGATTGCCACCCTTACCACCACCGAATTTATTGTTATTGCACCTGCCTTCCTGTCTACCAAGAGGAAGGATATTCTATATGAAGAAGATTCTGCTGATTCATCTCTTGCCCCGCAGTCTGTGTTCGACGTCAGTTCTAGTTCTAGAGTCGCTCCGCCGATCAGGTCTCAAAGGAGGAACCATAGCCATAAGATTCTGAAAGCCATCAGAGCTCCCTGCAAGTCTGCCAGTTATTAATGAGATTCCTCAGCAGAAGGAAATCGGTGTACTAGAGACCTCTCTGCTCCTTCGAGGGAGTAAGTTTCATCCTCAGATAGACACTAATTGGAGACGAGAGCCTCTGCGGGATTACCGACACTTTACTGCCACCTCATGGTCGTGATGAGGTGAGGGAGAAGCCCACCCCGGTCATCTGATTCTATACTATCTTTCAGAGATTAGCCGAGAAAGAAGGGTGCTCAGTCGCCAAGCTGCCCAAGCAAATGGGATGTGCAGTTTCTCCAAGAATGAAGAGCGAGATTTTAAGGAAGGAAAGACCCACCCGTCCAGTACAGAATTTGTCAGAAGCACCGTCAGTCTGTGTTCCCTTTGAGCTCCGTTTAGGGAAATGTGTTGATACCGCTGTCATTGCTACAAATACGACTATCGTCGCCTCGACACCCATAAAGCTTTGATCGATGAAGTCTCCACTGGGTCCGAGAGTACCATCTGGTAAAGATTATAAGAAACTCCCAAAGAGGAATACTAGGAGAGGATTTTCTTCCTCTGTACATGTTATACACCCCGGGGAGCGCACTTCTCTTCATCACTCTGATATCCTCGCTGAGACACTCTGTCTCAAGGCGTTGAATTTCAAGAGGAAGGTGTGGATATTGAAGTTTGCTGCACCAATACATTCCAAGAAGTCTTATGTGATCAGTTTGAATTCATATTTTCAAATTAAAATGTTAATTTTTAAAATTAAATTTCATATATATATATATATATATATATATATATATATATATATATATATATTAAATTAAACAACACTTTAACGACTAACATCATCCTTATCTGTGGAATAATAATCACTATTTTGAACATGTGATTATAAATCTCCTGATAAAGTTGAGGAACACCTGCATAAATAGCGTTAGATTTTAAGATTTTTGAATGTTATATTCAGAGAGCAAAATTTTAAAATTAATAATTTTAACGATTAAGGGGAGGGTAACCAACCACGCCCCCCACCAATATCACTGCTATCATCATCTCTGTTGCTCTTCTATGTCCATCCACTCAATGCAATTGTTGTGTGCAACTCAATAATTTCATCCAACGGTTTATTAATGTGATTCATGCGAGCCACCAAGAAGTCTATCCATCGAACAATCGCAGCAAGCTCATCCTGAAAACCTTGGATCACGTCATAAAAGAGGCAAGGGCAACAGTTTATTGACAGAGGATGAAGAGGTACAACTTCGGGGGAGTGCTTTCTATGTCTTCCAACATCAATGCTAAAAACACGATGATCGTCATAAGATTAGTCGATTGGTCCTATCGACCTCGCATGCTGGAAGGGAGCCATTTTTGTGGAAATAACTCTTTCACCCATAAAATTTACTTTATAGTATTTATAACAATAATAGGTAAATTTAAGTATGTAATATTTTCATGCAATGTAGAGTTAAAAAAAAATTATAGTTATTAAAAAAAAAAGAGATTTGGTAGAATAGTTTGGTAGAATTGTTATTCATCCGCTAATATATCCTAACATGAAATTAAATCATTTGATCAAACGCTAATAAACATTAATAGTTTGGTAGAATGAGGTATATATTTTTCAAATATCAAAAACATGTGCATTATAGAAGATATTAAGAAGATTTTCATTTGT
This sequence comes from Papilionanthe hookeriana x Papilionanthe teres, assembly GCA_022702705.1. Lineage (NCBI taxonomy): Eukaryota > Viridiplantae > Streptophyta > Magnoliopsida > Asparagales > Orchidaceae > Papilionanthe > Papilionanthe hookeriana x Papilionanthe teres. Next base: position 79,454,074 of record CM040427.1, on the reverse strand, counting down.
TAGTTTATTTTCTTCTCAAATTTATAAAAATGGCTAGTGAAGAAATTTGTCATTTTATCAACAAGCTTGCAACAAGCATGCATAAAAAATAAGCTAAATATCTTTCACTACAGGAAAAAGTGCCAAAATCGATGGCAAAACTGACAGCCTAATTTGCGTCAAAAATGATAGCCTAATTTCAGTCAAAAAAAATATTCTATTTTATGACAGTCTAACTACAGTTTTATGATCTGGGTTATTTGCGATGACATAACTACAAAACATGTCATCACCTAATAGCATTAATATTTTTTTCAGCGATTTTAATTATTACAGATGCAATATACCTTAGTTACAAGCAAATATTAACCAAAGACCTTATTTCATCGGTTATCTTCGAACCAGCCATCTGGAGGGGTATTTAGCGACATATTTTTTAAATAAGCGACAGAAATGTTCGCCGGTAATAGTTTTAATAACCAACAACTTTAAAACCATTTATAAGTTGTCAGAAAGAATACTTTATGCCTCTAAAATCACATCCCACCTAGTACTACCCTAATACTCTCTCCCCTCGTTCCTCTCTATCTGAAACCCTCTCCTCTCTCATCGAACCCCTCTCCTCTACCCCAAACCCTTGCATGTCCCTTCAACCCCTTCCCAATTTCATCCAAAACCATTATCTTCATTGCCAAAGCCTTGTAATACAGTTGCAATACGAGCTAGCTGGGAATGTAACGACTGGATTGCGACTTATAGTGGTCGGAAACTCTCATTTTTCTCCTCTTGCTCCTCGCTTACCTGAAACGATCGAGGAAGGTAAATTCTCCTCTTCATTTTCTTTTTTATTTTCATTTATTTTAAAGAATGCATTTAGGGATTAGGGTTTAGCAACTAGGAAGTTTGACAAAATATTTTCCTATTTTAGCTGGATTATATCTGGGATCAGCTTTAAGGCATAAGTTTTTAATTTAGTTATGGATGCTCTTACTAGACATTTACAAAAGGTCGTACCCTGATGTATGCTTTTCATCTGTGATATCCTTCTTATGGATAAGACTACAAAAAGAGTTTGGGAAAAATTAAATTACAGGGGTCGGCATTGGAGTCTAAAGCCTTCATTTGAGTAGATCTAGAACAGAATACATGAAATGTAATTTAATGGTAGTAGCTTTAGTAGCAGAGTTGTAACTACGAGTAACCAAATAATTAAGAGGTGTGAACGTCATAGATATCTCAGGTCTCTAGTTCAAAGTGATGGTGTTATAGATGGGGATGTGATTAGTAGATTTCAACTTGGTTGATAGAAGAGAAGAAATGCATCCGGCCTATTATGTGATAGAAAATACCACTTAGACTTAAAGGAAAATTTTATAAGACGGTCGTGAGATCCTAGATGTTCTGTGGCACATAATATTGGCCTTTATAAGAGAATCAATAGAGAAAAAGGTTTCTTGTAGGTGACCCCACTTAGTGGGATAAAGAGTTGATGTTGTTGTTGCTATTGTTAGAGACAAAATGTGTAATGAATATATCCATGCATGGGGTTTTTAGAGATAAAACATGTAATTCCTATCTATTTATATGTCTAACACTTAAACTTTACATTTTAATATAACTTTCATGTACACGTAAGGTCATACATGTGTTATGTAAGGTAGCTCTGTGTATTTAGCTAGAGCAATGACTATCACTCAAAATTTAATTATGATTTGATTTTCTTTTGAACTCACCTTTGTTTGGATTGAAATCAGATCATTTAAAATCATATTGGTGTTAGATATGTCAAAGATTTTTCAATCCCTTAAATCATCTCTTTCTAATATTGTTTACAACTGTAGCTACTCCAACCCTTTCACGGATATATTTGTTTCATTTTTTTCCAACTGTAAAGTCAATCATAGACCTAAGAATTTGATTTACTACACACCTCAAAATGTCTTCTTAAAAGAAGATATTTCATATGATATAAGAGTGTTCAATGTTCCCTCCATTACGAAGTCTAATTTCCATTTCTAAAATAGAAATTCCCTTCAAAATTTACTTTGCAGTTCCAATATGGAAATTCACTTCAAAATCTAATTTTCATTGTTGTAATTTTCATTTTAGAAATGCAAATTTGATTTTGAAGTGAATTTCCATTTTGGAACTGGCAAATTAGATTTCAAAAGGAATTTCCATTTTAGGAATATAAATTAGAGTCCACTTTGGAGGATGCAGTTAAAACTCTTAGATCATATGAAGCATTTCTTTCTAAGAACGTATTTGAGGCGTGCAGTTAATCACGTATGAGGTTTGTAGGGATGAGAATGCTTATATTAAGGATTGGCTTTCTACTTGAAAAATAAAATGTAAAAGATATAAACATGTGCAAGGTTTGGTGTAGTTATTTATGGTGACAGAAAATATTAGATTTGAAAGTTCAAATAAATTTAAGATATAATATCGATCTTCGATAGCCCTAATAATCTTAGTATGTTATTAATGTTCTGAGTTTGAGCTTAATTATGTTTGGCTCGAAAGAAATTTGATCCAAAATTTCTAGCTCAAACTTGGGTCGTTTTATTTGATCCATTATCCGAGCTAAAATTGAAATCATTGAATTTTCGAGCAATAGCCGTTGTTCGAGCTATCTAAAATGTTCACTCCTTTTACAATGTGTTGATTATTGTCTGATTTGATCACCTTTTATTGCAACTCTGTTATTATATCTAGTACAAGTTGGATCGTTTAACATAATAGTAATGTTAGTTTTGTCGAACACCATTAATCAGTTTAATATTGATTTGTAATCCATTAAGACGGCTCCCTCTAATATTATATGCTACTATAGCTAAACCAGCCTTCTCACAAAAATATTTGTTTTATATTTGGTCTTTAAGTCAAAATTCAATCATAAACCTAAGAATCTTCATTTCTGCAACTGTTAACTAGACTACCTACACACCTCTAAACAAATTATGATAAGGAAGTATTTCATTTGATGTAAAAGTTTTCATTTCTTACTCTAGTGGAAATTCTAATTTTTATTGCCAAAATGGAAAATCACTTTGAATATTATGTTTGTTAATGTCATGAACATAATATTCGAAGTAAATTTCTATCTTGGAAATGAAAATCTGATTATCCATTGAAGGAAGAGATAAAAACTCTAACATCTTATGAAACACTTCCTTCTCAAAATTTTGTTTAGAGGTGTAAAAATATTCTAGTAAGAGATGTTATTGAGGTGAGAATACTTAAATGGATCATTAGTTTTACACTCGTAAAGAAAATGTGAAAAAAATATAGTCGTGAAAAAGTTGGGTATATAGAGTGACAGACAAATATGGACAAATATTTGCCAATTATCGAACTTTGACGTACCCTAACAGTCTTAACAGGTTATTAACGTTCTAACTTCAAAGCAAGTATTCAGTTGAACGGTGTTGAGGTATTTGTACAACTCTGATAGTAGATCTACTATAACAATTAAATACAATGTATCTACTTGAAGGCACTTTATAAATTTCTTGATTATTCTCATGTTTGAAGGTACATGTGAATATTCGTACATCTAGATTCTGGATGTACGATAGACTTTATCTAGATAAATAATGGGATTGCTGAGGAATTCTTGAATAGTGTCGAGGCATTTGTGGCAGAACTCAAATACTAGTTCACCTATCTGAGGGTAGGTTTTGTTGTCTATGTTCGAAACACATAAATCGAACACATCTAATGCCCGATGAAGTGAGATATGATATATACCATTGGGGATTTCAGCTAGATTACTGGATTTGGACTTCACATTGTTGACCTCATTTTTGATGAGTTCTTTTCTCTTCTCTCTCCTTAGTACTTAGGATCTAGCCTAGGCTTTCCCTTTGACTATCTTAGAGGACTGGAAATGGAACCCACCACTTAGAAATTTAAACACCTCTTAAACTCCCTACAAACCCCATAAGTTTGATTGTAAACCCCTAAGTCACTTGGAGGGTTAAGATTAAATGTGGAGGTTTAAAAGATGAGTTCCCTATAGGACACTTTGGCCTTAGGACTACCCACAGGTGGCTCGGTGCAGTGAGGGTTGACCTGCACACATTACACTTTCACACACATTCCAAATCCTAAAACCATTCATACCTAGCTTGACTTCCGACTCATGGAGGTAATTCATATGGATGGACCTTAACCCCTAGGCCCTTGGCTAAGAGGGTTAGGAACAACATAGTGAATGCCTCAAATGAGTCCTCTCATGGCTCCTATGAGCTTGATATGGCTTCATGGCTCAACCAAAGTGATTCCATTCTACTCAAACTTGATCAATCTTCATTTTTCAAAAATTTCAATTTTTAACCCTCGGGGCCCTACACCCATCAAACCTACCAAATGTCCTTGAAGATGCCCAAAATTTGCAAAATTGCCTAAATTACCCAAAATTCATCAAAATCAGTCCTAAACATTTCCCACCATTCAAATTGATCATCCTTAGCCAAATATACCAAAATTTCCAAAAATACCCCCAATACCCTCCAAATACCCAAAATGCCCTTCTTAACCAAAAATTCCATAAATTCCAAAAATTTCTAGAAAATTCCAGAAAATCCCAAATATTCCCAATTTTATTTTGTTCAACTACACCATAGACCAATTTTGTCAATTTAACCCATTTTTACTAAAACCCCCAATTTGACCCATTTTTAACCCAAATGGACCCAATGTCCCACTAAATCAACCAAATTGACCTCAATGTTGATCCAATCCAATTCTAAACTTCAATTCAATATCCCCAATATCAATTTAGACCAAATCCAAGCCCAATTTGATTGACATTTGGATCCAATTTCAATTTAAAGCCTAAAGCCCAATTTTGGCCCATGACCTAAACCTAGCCCAAACCAACCCAATTCAACCCCAATTGGCCCCAAATCTTTCCTAAAACCTTCCTAATATCCCCACAAACAAAACACTAACAAGATTTGCCCCAAATTTGAACCTAAACTCCACCCAAACCTAACCCAAAACCAAAATCCTCATTTTTGGCCTAAACCCAAACCTAACCCAAATAAGCCCAAATCCCAAAATCAAAGCTCAACCAAAGTTGAAAACTCTTTTTAGCACCCCCATAAACATTTCTCAACATTAATTTTACATCAAATCTAACATTAGCCCAACCTTAAACCAAGTTAGCCCAATTTGACCCACTTTGGCCCCTTTACCAAAAAATCCCAAATTAGACCCAATTCAACTCCAAATTATTTCAAACCTATTCTAGATCACTCATGATACATCCCTAAACTAAACCCAACATTTGTTTGGCCCAATATTTTACAAAACTTCCATATACCAATTTGTTTTTAAACCTAAAAGCCCACCTCCTTAAACCTTTCTAAAGGCCCCTCTAAAATAAATCCAAAAGCACAAAATCTATCCTAAAGCCCACATGAAATTTCTCCTCATCATCCCCTTTAATTTAAATCACTCCCTAAGTTTCAAATTCATCATTAAACTTTTCTAAACTAAGCCATGAGCCAAATTACCCCTAAATATCCTAAATCCTTAAAACCCATTTTCATGAAATCAAGCCAAGCCATTCCTAAGCCATATGGAGCCATGGAGCCATGCATAAGCCATATGCAAGCCTTGGGAACCCCTTTCCACCTCACCAAGCCATTAATGGAAAGAAGAGGGGCCCCTTTCTTAAGCCTTCCTTAAGCACTTTTAACCCCATTCATGCTACATACTAAACCAATTTTAGCCACCTCACCATGGATGGAGACCACACCATTTTCTCTTGGCTGACCCAAGCGATTCTTTTCAGCCCAAAACCAGGTCTTGGGTGGTGAGCCTAGCCCAAAACCATGGGTTGACTCATTTGGACCCAAAATAGCCTTCCCCCCCATTCCATTTCAATTCAACTCCTTTACACATGTCCATGGCCAATTGACCGCACTAAAACCCGACCACGACCTCCCCGACCTTGAGGGTGACCCGACCTCGGCCCGGCCGACCACCACAACTGCCGAAAACCACCGAGCCGAGAGCACCCATGTGAGCCAATTTTTGAATTCTTCCTTGCTGACTTGTCCCATGCCTAATGGCCACCATGGCTGTTCTTCTCCTCACCAGAGCAGTTGATCCAAGCCACTAAACCCCCCTGGGAAGCCCTCTAGCCACCTCTATTTAAACCACACCACCTCTCGGCAAAATGAGGTGCTGAACAAAATCCTACTGAAACTTTGTCAAAATTGTTCCATACCACTCTCCACACATAGAGCACTTGATCTCCCATTGGATTCCAGCCCCAATTTCCCCCAGCTTAGCTCAATTTCTGAGTTCAAATTCAAACCCAAAAACAGGACATCTCCCAAACCTCCACCAAATCCAAATTAAACTCACCCACACCTGCACAGGACCAAGAGAAGGAGTTCACCAGTGAAAGCCCCCTCTCCAGGCCACCCAGTTGCTCTAGCCTCCAAGCTTTGAAATCGGATGTGGACACATTCATACCTAGACAATTCCCCAGAGCCAGAGACTTCATATGAAGCTTCCTTGGGTGCAATCGAAGGTGACACAACTCTCTGATTGAAGCTACACTTCTCAGAGCAAAGGTATGGATCATTCCTTCCTCCCGAGCTTCCAGCAATTCTCCATTTCATTCCAGCAATTTTCTGTTGGCTGGCCCAAGCAAAGGTATGGATGTGTTCGTCTCCTCAAGACGAATCCATAGAGCATAAGAACACAAAATCCGTTGAGAAATGAGAGAGTTCTTAGGGTTTTAGTGTGGACGGTCACGGGTGCACACCAGTCGTAGACGACGACCAGGCGTCATCCGATCGCGCGTGTATCGGTTGAACGACTCAGATTGTGTCGGATCAGAGGAAGGAGCGAGACAGCGGGACGTGTGGCAGCTGACTCAGATGGCGGCGTCGAATAGGAGCGCGCCGCGTGGTCTTTCGATCTGTCATAGGTTGACGCGGCGCTGAGTAGGATAAGTAGAAAAATAGGATTTTTTCTATTTATTTAAATACCCAGAACTTAGAAAATCCATATCTTTGTGTAAAAAAATCATAAAAAAAAAAACTAAAAAGACCCTCTTGCTCAGTGAACAGAGGAGAATAATGTGGAAAAGAAATCAAGTTATTTTGATGAGTATTTTATTTTTAAATAATTATATACTCATTTCAGTATTTTGATTCTCCACTTGCATAGACACTTCACCATGGCATGAGACCATAGGGTTTTGAAGCCTCTGATCTTGGGAACATTCCTTGAATTTTTCAAGGTTAGAGGTCATCTCTATGGAAAGTTATGTATTTTTCAAGTTTATGTCACTGTTTTTGGTATTTTAATTCCAGTAATTAGCATATTGCTCAATAAATTCTAGAAAAATTTGGTGAAGTTTCTTAGGACCAGTGGACCCTAGAATAATTATGGTTAGGCTTAATTCATTAAGAATAACCCTAATTAGCTTAAATACCAAAAACTGAACTTTAATTAATTAGGGTTAACCACATATTAAAATAACTTGAAATTATATCTCCATTGATCTTTAGGATACAGAGAACCTTGCATAAAAATTTGAAGTCAATTGAAAATGTTTAACCCCACTAAATGAATTAATTAAGCCACATAATCAAAATTAAACTTTAAAAATTCATAACTCCAAAAATACATTTCAAAAATTCACCAAATTAGTTTTGAGGGCTCTCTGCTATTAGAGGAGTCTATAAAAATTAAAATTGGAATTTTCTAAAAATTTTCATTTTAATGATATTTTTTATATTTAAATAATTAAAAAATAATAAAAATCACAAAAATAATAAAAATCATAAAAATGTCACATTTTGACTCCTAATCACTTAGAAACCAACCAAATATTTTTCCTAAGTCTCTAAGTTAAGATATTGAATTTTAAAGGCTCAAAATAATTTTTTAATATTAAAAAATGTATTTTCCAACCTTTTCACTAAATTAATTCCAATAAAACAAATAAAAATCAAAAAATTGTAAAATTTGTTTCTCTGAACTCCTTGAGGTTCGAAAGATTTAAGAAAAATATAAAATCCATTTTTCAACTTTAATTTTATTTTATAATTAATTAACACTCCAAAACTCAAAATAATTATAATAAATAAAATATAATTTAAAAAATCACCAAAATTAGTCCAAGTGGTCCTCTGGTCATTAGGAACATTCCACAATTTTCTTTAGGACAGAAACCTTTCCTTGGTCATGATGTTGAATTTCCATTGAAAACCCCAATTCTTCACTAAAAATAATTATATAAATAAATTAAATTTAGAAAAAATCACATTTTTTCCTCTAATGTCTTAAATTGACATGTGAGTGAGGTGACATAAAAATTTCAAGTTCATTTGAACTCAATTTAGTGAGTTATGAAATAAATAAGCCTAAAAGGGAATAAAGGTCATTAAAGAATTTAAACCCCTTCATTAAAATTTTAGGTTTAATTAAAATGGAGGGTAAAATATTTGATTCTATCTTTCTTGGATGATTGAAACTTTGGGAAATTAAAAGGGTAGGAGCCCATTAATCACTTTTAATAAACCAAAAATGAAACTTTAATTATTTAAACAATTTAAATTTTGGAAGATTAATGAAAATTTAAATTATTAAAAATAGGAGAATAACTTGAGAGGATATTAATTCTTTAATAAAAATATCCCTAAATAAACCACTTCAATAATATTTAACTCTTAATCAAGATTAAAATGATAATCTAAACTAAGTAAATCAAAAAATTAAAAAATAAATAACCCTTAAATTAAAGGAAAGCTCAAAATATCAAGTGGTTTAACAATTAAATTAAATTAAATTAAAATTAAATTAAATTAAATTAAGTAAAAATTAAATTAAAATTAAAATTAAATTAAATTAACATTTTATCAATTAAATTAAATTTAATTTAAAATATTGAAATTAAATTAAATTAAATTAAGTTAAATTCAATTAAATTATATTTAAATTATATTAAATTAATATCACTCAATAATAAAATTAAAACAATTCATAATTAAGAATATAAAAAAAAATCAAACTAATCAAGATTAATCTAAAATATCATAATTAACCTAAACCAAATCATTAAGATATATGAATAACCTAAATGAGTTTGAAACAACAAAAACAAATTTAAAATATTAAGATCACTTAAAGTATAAAGATTTAAACCAAAAATAATTTGAACACTATTCCAAACTTAAAAAATTATTAATTAAAACCTCATAATTAAACTAAATCATTTTAAACCATTAACGCAAACTTCAAATTAAGAATGATTAAAGTTCTCAACAAACCAACTTGCCCCTAAAGGCTTTAATTATTATAACTCTTAAATGGAGTATTAAGTGAGATGTCACTTCATTCATCAGGTAATCAAATGCCCAAGTTCACTGAGCAAGAGACAAAGCTTAACTAAACTCCTCGATGATTAATTCACCTATGCAACTAAATTTACTTGGACACAAAATAATCTCGGAAGTATCGAAAAGATGTTTAGGACTAATCCTAACAACTTTCTCAATATGATGAGATGTTTTAGAAGAACAATTGAAGTTAATTGTTCTTTGATGAAGAAAATCATCCTTAAACAAAAATATAAGAACCTAGACGTCATAGGAAATGACTAGCAATAGGATTAAGATTTTGGTGGAAAACCAGAACCTTCCTTTAGCTTTACCTAGGTACTTGTTGAAATATTTAAATGCCTTAACATGTGTTTTAAATGCAGCTTGGGATGATGGGAAGACCCTCCAGGTATGCTTTTATTTTATTGCAATTTACTTGATTGCAATTTATTTATATAAGCTGTACTTTACTCTTCTTGCATGTTAAACAAGATTGTTGCATGAAAACTAAAACCTTTAGGATAGTCACAAAATTGAAACCAAAACTAAATTAAAAGTCACCACAAGATAAAATTCACCGCCACAACATTCCAAAATATAAAACAACTCAAAATTTAATCACAAACAGAACAACAAAACTATAATTGCAACTAAATTAAAACATCTCATTGGATGATCGGGAATACCTCGGATGATGTAACCTACGTGTTGCTAACGGGATTTCCCACGGTCTAAATGAAAGTGTGGAACTCATTCAGTTGAGTTTAGCAAATTCATCTGGACTAAGTGAATCCGATAAAATAACGGTGACGGAATGATGGAACCGTGGGATCTTAACCGGTGTTGTTATAAACAACTTTAAGATTCCCCTAATAAAACATTAAAGACATTTGAACTTTAAGACTTCTAAACCAAAACACTTTTCTCATCTCTTGATTTTCAATTTCTAAAACTAAACCTCTGCAACAACAAGAAGCTTGGAAGCATAGTGGGCAGTACGGCCATCGTCTTCAGCAAAACTGGAATCTATATCAGCAAAACCATTCTTTAGTTTAAATAACCAAGACATAGGACTTTCGAGGTAGTTTGCCTAGCGCAACATAAATCCTCAACTTTGTCGTTAGGCATTTGCATAATCATGTTATGTAAATTAAACCCTAACCGGTCTTAGGATTCCGAGGTGGTTGTTTGGTACGACATAAACCCTCACATCTTCGAGGCTATTTGTATGATTATGTCATATAAACATAAGTCCTAATTAACTAAAATTGGCAGGATTACAATATTAAATAAACTTGTAAATTGAAGCCAAACAATAGGATAGTTTGGGAAGTTGCCAAGATTCTTTTTGGATCCTCAGCTTCTCCTACTTCTCTTCCTTTGGACTCCTGAAATTAACTGTTCCAAATTTGAGATGATCTCTTTTGAAATTCCAAAATTCAATCCTTTGAAAACCTTAAACTTTGAAATTCTTGAGAGCAAAACCACTACTCATTATCGAGAGTTTTCTTAAATGGTCCTGTCATTTAAGATGTAATTAACTATAGGGGCTTGCCCTTATACGGAACTTTAAGAACCCAGGTAATATAAACCCTGCTTAATTCATTTATATTAAGCAGGGGAATTTGTCGGCTTATAAAATTGGTTCGCAAACCAAACGGATGTCAGAAATCTTCTAGTTTATTTAATCGAGTCCCATCATCGAGCAGTGTGTCTATTCTTCGGGATAGATACACGGTTTGTGATGCGGTGCTCGTTTATATAAACAATTTTTGGATGTGAGATCGGTTTGATTTCATATCTTAAAATTTTTAAACTTAAAATTATTTTCAAAAAATCAAATGCTATCTTTTAAATTATATATATATATATATTTGAATTAAATTTAAAATCTAAAATTCGCCGACAACTTCTGTAAGCGACCCCCCTTTTAAAATTAAATTTACAACCCAAAAATAAGTCGCACACACATGGAGAGGTTGATCCTAGAACATTTAGCTCTACTTCATCGATGAGTTATGATCCTCCGCCAAGGTTTAACTCATGCGGATATGAAGAAATCATCTTTGATGAAACAACACATCATTATGCGGGCAGCAGGAAGAGGTACTAAATCTGGAGGCTTATAAGTTTAATGATTTATTGAATACTACTCAAAGGACACTGTAGAAGGGTTGCTCTTCCCACTCTGAGTTATTTGTAGCCCTCAGAATCCTGAAAATTAAAATAGAGTACAACATGCCCCAAGAGTGCTTCAATCATTTTGCAGGCCTACTGAAAGAGACTAATACATCAAAAAATTTAGTCCATGAAGATTTATACATGATGAAAAAGTTGGTCTCCAAGTTATGGCTTAAAGCAGAGAATATTGATTGTTGTGTAAATAGATGTATGCTATATTACAAGAGTAAATAGATGGATACTAATGTTGATTTTATAATTCTCCTAGATTTAAAACTCGGGGTAGAAAAAGTAAGAGGCAGAAGGAAGTTTCGTTCAAGTGGCTCTTTTATCTACTGCTTATTCAACGTCTACAGAGGCTATACAGTTCTATGCATACCACTCCATATTTGACGTGACATCATAACAAATAGGGAGAAAACAACTTAATGAGTCATCCAGCGGATGGGGAAGCATGAAATATTTTGATTGCTCAAATCCTGAGTTTGTTGTGGAGGCATATAACGTGTGTCTTGGCTAATTCTCTGATGGTGTCACACTGTACAGTCATACTGCATTGCCCTACTCTTATTGGTAGGTGATTGTTACGCCATACAATCTGTCAACTGAAATGTGCATGATGTTGACCTCATTTTTGATGAGGTCTCTTCTTTTCTCACCCCTTAGTACTTAGGATCTAGCCTTAGGTTTTTCCTTTGACTAATCTTAGAGGACTAGAAGTGGAACCCACCCTTTAGAAACTCAAACACCTCTTGACTCCCTGCAAGCCCCACAAGCTTGATTGTAGACCCCTAATCACCTAGAGGGTTGAGATCAAATGTGGAGGTTTAAAGGATGAGTTCCTATAGTGACTTTCTGGCCTTAGGAATACCACAGGTGGCTCGGTGCAGTGAGGGTTGACTTGCACATACACTACACTCTCACACACATTCCAAGTCTTAAAACCACACTCTCACCCAACTTGACTTCCTGACTCATGTAGGTAATTCATATGGATGGTCCTTAACCCCTAAGCCCCTGGCTAAGAGGGTTAGGAACAACATAGTGAATACCTCAAATGAGACCTCTCATAGCTCATATGATCTTAACATGGCTTCATGGCTCAACCAAAGTTATTCCATTCTACTCACATTCAATCAATCTTCATTTTCCCAAAATTTCAATTTTTGACTCCCGGGGCCCCGGACCCACCAAACCTACCAAATACCCTTGAAATGACCCAAAATTTGCAAAATCACCTAAATTACCCAAAATTCCTCAAAATCAGTCCTAAACATTTCCCACCACTCAAATTGATCATTCATAGCCAAAAATACCAAAAATTCTAAAAGTACCCCTCAATACCCTCCAAATACCCAAAATGCCCTTTTACCCCAAGAAATCCAAAAATTCAAAAAATTCCCAAAAAATTCTAGAAAATCCCAAACATTCCCAATTTCATTTTGTTCAACTATACCATGGGCCAATTTTGTCAATTTACCCCACTTTTACTAAAACCCCCAATTTGACTCATTTTAAACCCAAGTAAACCCAATGTCAAACCAAACCACCTCAATTGACCTCAATTTTGGTCCAATTCAATTATAAACTTCAATTAAACATCCCCAATATCAATTTAGACCAAATCTAAGCCCAATTTGATTAACATTTGGATCCAATTTCAATTTGAAGCCTAAGGCCCAATTTTGGCCCATGACCTAAACCTGGCCCAATCTAACCCAACTCAACCCCAATTAGCCCCAAATCTTTTCCTAAACCTTCCTAAAATCCCCACAAACAAAACACTAACTTGATTTGCCCAAAATTTAAACCCAAAACACCACCCAAACCTAACCTAAAGCCTAAATCCCCTAAATTGGCCTAAACCTAAACCTAACCCAAATGGGCCCAAACCCCAAAATCAAAACCCAACCAAAGTTAAAAACTCTTTGTGACACTCCCATGAACATTTCTCAACATTAATTTTACATCAAATCCAAATTCAGCCCAACCTTAACCCAAGTTAGCCCAATTTGGCCCACTTTGGCCCATTTAACTAAAAAGCCCAAATTCAACCCAATTCTACTCCAAATCACACCAAATTGATTCCAAACCATTCATGAAACATCCCTAAACCAATTGCAACAATTTTTTGGCCCAATCCTTCACAAAATTTCCATCCACCAATTTGTTTTCAAACCTAAAAGGCCCACTTTCTTAAACCATTCTAAAAGCCCATTTTCACCAAATCCAAAAGCCCAAAGTCCATTCCCAAGCCCACATGAAACCTTTTCTTCATCATTCCTTTGATAATCCTACTTGACCAAAGTCTTAAACCATCATGAAATCAATCCATTTGTAGCATCATGACAAAACCCATCAAAAGAATCCAAAATTTTCAAAATTCCAAATAACCCTTTTTCATGCAAGTGAGCCAACCTTTTCCCAAGCCATGAGCAAGCCAAATGAAGCCATGGAGCCATGCAAAAGCCATATGCAAGCCATGGGGAGCCCTTTCCACCTCACCATGCCACTTATGGCAAGAAGAGGGTAGCCTTTCCTAAGCCATCACTAAACCTTTTTTAACCCCATTCATGATACACTTTAACTAAAATTGGCCACCTCACCTTGGATGGGGACTTCACCACACATGTGAGGCTGACCTAAATGATCTCACATCAGCCCAAATCAAACCTTGGTGAGTGAACCAAGCCAAAACCATGAATTGACCCAAATTGGACCAAAAATGCTCATTACACCCATGCCATCTAAATCTTTGACTTTACACATGGCATAACCCAATTGATTGCACCAAGATCAAGCTCGATCATGTGAGTTTTCTCGGCCAAAAAACCTTGGTGAATGAACCAAGCCAACCCTCATGGCCACCCAAGCTCCACCATAAACTTCCTTATTTAAACCCTACCTCAATGGCCAAGAGGAAGAGATGCAAAGATTACCTTGGGGAAACTCTACTAAATTGTTCCCAAAGCTTCTCCAAGCACTCCTAAGCTCAATCCAACCATTTCCAATTGAGGCCTCACCTCTTGGACAAAGGTATCAAATTTTTTCTCCTCCAACCGAGCATGTTTTAATTTTCTGTAATTATTCACATGCTTTAAGTATATCATCACCGTATAGATGTGTGCTACTCGATTAGACGATCATTTTAAAAAAAATCATTCAATTTCGTTGAGAATCGAGGGAGATATCAAGGTTTGAAGTTGGATCGTTTTGAGTGAATAGAACAAGGAAAGAGGAGCAGAAGCCGTCCGATCAGGCATGTATCCAACGGACGGCGCTGATGGAGTTGGACGGCAGCTTCATTAGTGAACAGGCAACCACGCCAGCCAGTAGCAGCGCGACGCGTTTCATTTGAGCGGGAAATGGATTTTTCTTGATTTATTTTTGAACCTAAACTTCAAAAACTCATAACTTTTCATAGAAAACTAGAAAAAATAAAATAAAAATACCCTCTTGCTCACTGAAATGAGGAGAATGATGTGGAAGTGATTTCATATTTATTTGATGCATATTTTATTTTTAATTAATTAAATAGTGTTTTCGATCATTCGATTTCGCATGCATGTATACAACTCACCAGGGCATGAGACCATAGGGCTTTTGAAGCCTCTGATCTTGGGAACATTCCCTGAATTGTTCAAGATCATAGGCCATCTCTATGAAGAGTTATGTATTTTCCAAGTTTATGTCACTGTTTGTGATATCTTAATTCAATAAATTAGCATATTACTTAGAAAATTCTAGGAAAATTTGGAGATGTTTCTTACGATTAGAGGACCCTAGGATAATTATGGTTTGAGTTAATTCATTAAAAATAATCCCAATTGGCCTAATTACTCAAAACTGAATTTTAATTAATTAGGGTTGACCACACATGCAAATGACTTGAAAACAATTCTCCACTGATGTTTAGGATCAGAGGAACCTCAAATAAAAATTTAAAATCAATTAGAAATGTTTAACCCCACTAAATGGATTAATTAAGTCACATGGATAAAATTAAAATTTAAAAATTCATAAATCCAAAAATATATTTCAAAAATTCACCAAATTGGTTTTGAGACTTCTCTGACATTAGAGGAGTCTAAAAAAATTAAAATTAGAATTTTCTAAAAATTTTCATTTTTAAGCATATTTTAATATTTTTAATAATTAAAAAATAATAAAAATCATAAAAATGTCATATTTGGTCTCCTAATCACTTAGGAACCAACCAAAAATTTTTCCTAAGTCTCTAGGTTAAGATATTTAATTTCAAAGCCCTAAAACAATTTTTAAATTAAAAATGTATTTTCTAGCCATCCCCACTAAATTAATTCTAATAAACTAAATAAAAATTATAAAAATATAAAATTTATTTCTCTGAACTCCTTGAGGGCAGAGAGATTTTAGAAAAATCTAAAATCCATTTTTCAACTTTTATTTTATTTTAAAATTAATTAATACTCTAAAACTCAAAATAATTATAATAAATAAAATATAATTCAAAAAATCACCAAAATTGGTTCAAGTGATCCTCTGGTCATTAGGAACATCTCATAATTTTCTTAAGGATAGAAACCTTTCCTTGGTCATGTTGTTGAATTTTCTTTGAAAAACCCTATTTTCTACAAAAAATAATTATATCAATAATTTAAATTCAGAAAAATCACATTTTCTCCTCTAATGTCTTAATTGACAAGTGAGTGAGGTGAAATAAAAATTTCAAATTCATTTGAGCTCAATTTAATGAGTTATAAAATAAATAAGCTTAAAAGGGCATAAAGGTAATTAAAAATTTTAACCCTTAATTAAAACTTTAGGTTTAATCAAAATGGGGGGTAAAATATTTGATTTTAATTTTCTCTTAGATGATTGAAACTTAGGGAATTAAGGGGTAGGAACCCATTAAACACTTTGAAAATATCAAAAATGAAACTTTAATTAATTAAATAATATAAATTTTGGAAAGAATATATTTAAATTTGGATCATTAAAATAGGGATATTATTAAGAGGACATTTATTCTTTAATTTAAAAATCCCTAAATGAGTCACTTTAACAATATTTAATTCTTAATTAAAAAAAATTAAGATAATAATATAAATTAATAATTAAAACTAAAATTAAAACAAATTAAATTAAAATCAAAATTTAAATCAAATTAAATCCAATTAAATTAAAATTAAATTCAATTAAAATTAAATTAAATTAAAATTAAAATTAAATTAAATTAAATTAAATTAAAATAAATTAAATTAAATTAAATTAAAATTAAAATTAAATTAAATTAAATATAATTAAAATTAAAATTAAATTAAATTAAATTTAAATTAAAATTAAATTAAATTAAATTAAATTAAATTAAATAAAATAAAATAAAAATTAAATTAAATTAAATTAAAAATTAAAATTAAAATTTAATTTAATTTAAAATCAAATTAAAATTAAATAAAATTAAATTAAATTAAATTAAATTAAAATCAAATTGAATTAAATTAAATTAAAATCATTTAACAACAAACCTAAATGAAATCATGAAGAATTAAATCTAAAATAATTTGAACACTATTCCAAACTTAAATATGTTAATTAAAACATTCATAATTAAATTAAAACACTTTAAACCATTAACTCAAACTTTCAATTAATTTGATTAAAATTTTCAATAAACCAACTTGCCCTTAAAGGCTTTAATTATTATAACTCTTAAATAGAGTATTAAGTGAGATGTCACTTCATTCATCGAGTAAACAAATACCCAAGTTCATCGAAGCGAGAGACAAAGTTTAACTAAACTCCTGAATGATTAATTCATATGTGCAACTAAATTTACCTGGACTCAAAATAATCCCAGAAACATTGAAAAGATGTTTAGGACTCATCCTAAACATGTCCTCAATATGACGTGATGTTTTAGAAGAACAATTGAATTTAATTGTTCTTTGATGAAGAAAATCATCATTAAACCAAACCAAGAACCTAGATGTCATAGGAGATGACTAGTTATAGGATTAGAAATTTGGTAGACAACCAAGCCCTTCCCTTAGCTTTACCTAGGTATCTGTTAAAATATTTAAAGCCTTAACATGTGTTTTAAGTGCAGCTTGGGATGACGGGAAGACCCTCCAGGTACGCTTTTATTTTATTGCAATTTACTTTATTGCAATTTACTTGCATGCATTGTACATTACTTTTCTTGCATGTTAAACAAGAATGTTGCATGAAAATCAAAACCTTTAGGTTAGTCCCTGAACTGAAACCAAAACTAAATTAAAAGTCATTGCAAGATAAAATTCACCGCCACAACATTCCAAAATATAAAACAACTCAAAATTTAATCACAAACAGAACAACAAAACTACGATTACAACTAAATTAAAACGTCTCGTTGAATGATCGGGAATACCTCGGATGATGTAACCACGTGTTGCTAACGGGATTTCCCACGGTCTATATGAAAGTGTGGAACTCATTCAGTTGAGTTTAGCAAATTCATCTGGACTAAGTGAATTTGATGAAAATAACGGTGTCGGGATGACGGAACCATGGGATCTTAATCGGTTCTGTTTAATCAACTTTAAGATTTGTTTTAATTAAAACACTAAAGACATTTGGACTTTAAGATTTCTCTAAACCAAGACACTTTTCTCATCCCCAATTTTCACCTTCTAAAACTAAACCTCTGCAACAACAAGAAGCTTGGAGCATGGTGGGCAGCACGACCATCTTCGTCAGCAAAACTTGTGTCTACTTCAGCAAAACATTTCTTAGAGTTAAACAACAAAGCCATAGAATTTCGAGGTATTTTGCCTAGTGCAACATAAATCCTCAACCCTTTTGTTAGGCATTTGCATAATCATGTTATGTAAATTAAGCCCTAACCGGTCTTAGGACTCCGAGGTGGTCGTGTGGTACGACATAAACCCTCACATCTTCAAAGCTATTTGTATGATTATGTCATACTAATATAAGTCCTAATTAATTAAAATTGGCAGGATTTCAACATTAAATAAACTCTCAAATTGAAGCCAAACAATAGGATAGTTTGGGAAGTTGCCAAGATTTCTTCTTGGATCCTCAGCTTCTCCTACTTCTCTTCCTTTGGACTCCTGAAAATAACTGTTCCAAATTTGATCCACCCCCTTTTGAAATTCCAAAATTTAATCCTTTGAAAACCCTAAACTTTGAAATTCTTGAGAGCAAAACCACTGATCATTATCGAGAGTTTTCTTAAATGATTCCCGTCATTTAAGATGTAATTAGCTATATGGGCTTGCCCTTATAGGGAACTTTAAGAACCCGGTAATATAAACCCCGCTTAATTCATTTATATTAAGCGAGGGAACTTGTCGGCTTATAAAATTGGTTCGCAGACCAAACGGGTGTCACAAATCTTCTGTTTATTTAATCGAGCCCCATCATCAAGCAGTGTATCTATTATTCGGGATAGATACACGGTTTGTGATGCGGTGCTCGTTTATATAAACTATTCGGGATGTGAAATCGGTTTGATTTCATATCTTAAAATTTTCAAACTTAAAATTATTTTCAAAATTAAATGTTACTTTCCAAATTATATACATATTTAAATTAAATTTAAAATTTAAAATTTGCCGACAATTTCGTAGGCGACCCCCTTTTCAAAATACAACACATAACCTAAAAATAAGCCGTACACATGACAACCTCTTTCTTCTTCCTGACATTGATTATAGTCAGTCCCGGTAGCTCTAAAGGGAGGATTGATGTATATTCTCAATTGTTGATAGATGAATTGTATATTATTTGGGAAATAGGTGTCATGACGTACGATAACTCTATGAAACACAATTTCCTAATGAAAGTAACATTAATGTAGTGAATAAGTGATTTTCTTACATATGGAATGTTATCTAGGTGGAGCACCGTAGAAAATTTAGTCCGTCCACATTGCATAAATTCATCTAAGACATTTACGCTTCAGCATGTTAGGAAGAATTCATGATTTAAATGTCACAATCTGTTTCTAGATGTTAAACATCCCTTCATGAGGAACAATAATGCATTTAGAAGGAACAAAATTGAGAAATTATCACCAGCTCCAAAAATATTTTGGGATGATATCCTACAAAATGTTAGTGACATTCCAGAGATTATTGTATGTCATGTCCTTTCTTTACATCATCCACCAAAATTTGGTATCACTCATAATTGGACGAAGAAGTCAATTTTTTGGGATCTGCTTTATTGGAAGGATAACAAGAATACAAAATCTGGATGTCATGAACATAGAAAAAATTTTATTTGATAACATCTTCAACATATGATGGATGTTAACAGAAATACAAAGGATAACATGAATGTCAGACTTGATTTGAAGGAGATATGCAAAAGGCAGAAGTTGGAGATCCAAGAAACTACTACCGGCAAGCTTATTGAGCCCAAAAAAAATATTCCCTGACTATATCCTTGTGAAGAATAATTTGCGAATGTATCCAATCACTAAAATTCTCAAGTAGGTATGCTTTAAATTTTAGTCGTTGTATTGATGTGGGTGCTGGAAAAATATTTGGAAAGAAAAGTCACAACAGTCATATTTTTTCTACAAAATTTGATGCCAACAACATTTAGCTATTTGCCAAGAAAATTCTTTAATCCATTGATTGAAATCAGTGTGTTCTTTAGGGAACTATGTGGAGCTCTTATGAAACTTGATGGCATATGTCAGTTGGAAGTAAACACTACTATAACACTTTGCAAGCTCGAGAGAATGTTTCCACCTAGTTTCCTTGACTCGATGGAGCACCTGCCCATACATTTACCCCAGGAGGCATGAATTGGAGGTCCAGTAAAGTACCGCTGGATGTATCCATTTGAGAGATTATTACTTTGAGACTACATATTTAATGACTCATTTTAAAGAAGATTGCCAATATTTGCTAAGCAACACTTACTTTTTAGATTTTTTAATAAAATGAAGAGAACCTTGAAGAATAAGGCTGGGCAATAAGGATCGATATGTGAAGCATATTTAATGCAAAAGCCAACATTTTGCTCCTATTATTTCACGAAAGAAGAATACACAAAGGAGTCATTGGGTTTGGTGTCACCATTAACCCTCTCTATTTTCCAATAGTTGGGTGAAGCAACTGGGAGGTACTCATCACATTGCCTTAATGATCAGGAATTTTGAGCAACGACATTTTATGTTCTTCTCAATTGCAACGAAGTACAACCCTTTATTGAGTAAGAGATTTTTCATTATAATATTTCACTCATTTATCTGAAAAATGTCATGATTAGCTATGTCAAAGATATTCAATGTGTGAATAGTTTATTCATGGATTTATTAAATTAGATGAATAACTTAATTTAAATTTAGTTGAATAACTTAAATTTAGTTGAATAACTTAAATTTAGTTGAATGACATGAGCAGGGAGACCGACAACAAATTTTGTCAAGTAGTTTACAACACGTGAGTAAAAATTGATATATTCATTTCTCATGTGACACAAGACTTTTCATTAACATAGTATTTCTTATGTATATATTAATAAATTCGTGATTGGAGAAATGGAGTGACAGATCAAGGGTTGATACATTTTGTTGGGGGCCTATGCGTGTCGTGAAAATTTAGCAAATTTATGATGTAAATGGGTACATATTTCATACGAGATCCTAGTATAAAGAATAAAGTCCTTTAATTTCACCATTTGCGTTAAAGCAAATGATAAATTGGATAATGAGATAAACTATCATGGGATTCTAAAAGAAGTTGTTGAACTATCTTATCCAGGATCTATCAAAGGAAGTGTATTTCTATTCAACTGTACTTGGTTCGATCTTGTTCCTAATCATGGAACAAGGTAAACCAACTATAATATCATAGAAGTGAAAGTGAACATAAGGTATGCTCAATTTGATCTTTTAATTCTAGCCCGACGGGCTAGACAGGTTTACTATCTTTGATATCCACATAGAGCAAGAGATAACGTTGATTGGGCGGTTATCATTAATAACAAAGAGCCACCATTAATATTCAGAATAACATTGAACCCACCCATCAAGAAACGAATATCACAGGTTTATGTTTTACACTTGATGTAAACAATGAAGAGCTCCACCTAGAGGTTGTTAGCGATGAATATGAAGAAATTAATCTTGGTGGTGAGTATGACTCAGACGATGTGTTTGAAGAAGAGATCATGACTAGATCCTCCAGTCACTCTTCAGATGATCCTGAGTAAGATGAATAAGTTCATTTGAATATTTAAAGCTTTAGTCTCATGAGCCTATATATTGTACTTTTTTTTAATTTTGTATTTTAGTTTATTGCATACTTTTGTGTTTTTGGTTTTAGTTGTAACTTGCACTTCGTTGTTTTTTCTACCTGTCTACTGCATACTTATGTATTTTATATTTATTATGTATTATTTTGTTTTTAGTTTATTACATAGTATATTGTTATGTGCACTAATAAACTTTATTCTCTTAGTTGCAGATGTCAACTGGAGGCAGGTACGATCACCCTCCCCACTTAGGGAGGGGGGAGGTGGAGCAGAACACTATCTGACGAAGAAGAATGTCGGAGAGGCTGCCTGAAATCAACACCCGCTCCCACACCCAACCCCGCCTTTACCTCGGCCACCACACCTGTCACCGCAATATCCCCCACCTCTCCCCCCCAACACCCCACCCCTATCACCGCAATATCCCACACCTCTTCCGCCAACCCTGCCACCACCCTCGCCCATAATCCCACCCCTACTCTTACCACTGCCTCGACCCCCATTCCCACCGCCACTGTTACACCCACCCCCAGCCCGATCCATACCCTCACCCCTACCCCCACCTCTAACTCCACCCTATTTGCTGCAAGGTTGAGTACATCATAGGCCCACGCTACCTCATCGGGCGAGAGTCGACAAGCGGCGGCCTATCGCATCGAGTCAATCAGTAATACACATTTTTAAGATGTTGTCAATGTTATTTTATCTTCTTAATTGAATATAAAACTAACAATTTGTTATTTTGAGGTCTAACCTCGATTAAGACTATCCATGCCATTCAGGATATCATTTGGAGCAAGTACGACTCACCATACTTTTCATGGAAGGAGATCAAGACGGGCATTCGAGATCTTTGGTTTCAGGAGTTTGTGGTATGTATCATTCACAAATATCTTAAGTTTTTTTTTACTTATTTATAAAACAAACATAATCTCTGTAGTTTTGCATAAACAATTCTCCTGGCACCCTGAGCAAGAGGTGCACATCCGATGTAACTTTGAGTTCAATGGCAGCAATCGCCTCTAGGACATATTTGAAGAAATTCGAAAATCATGATAGCATCCTCTGTAGCTCAGAGAGGTTAACTTTGCCACGCTGCTTAGGGCCTTGAATTCCTCAAATTACCAGAAGAAGAGGGAGTAGACGAAGCAAATTAGGCAGTCATACTATGGAGGCGGAGTCCTCCATGCACATTGGTGGGGCGCCACATATAGAATACAAGTGGAGGCTAGTAAAAATTTATTCATTCTTTAAAGGTTTCTAAAGTTTAAATATGTATTCTAACTATTTAGTTATATGGGTAAACTGTGGAAATTTGACGAGAGTCATCTACCGCTGATGTACATGAGAGCACTGATGCACAAAAAATATGTTGGATTTTTCATATACATTTTGTACTCATTTTTGGTGATATTATACTTTAAAAGGAATGTATTATTCATGTTTTGTTGCAGGTATGATGATTTTAGGTATTTGGAGCAAAAATAAGTGAAAAGGAACAAATTTGGAGTGAAAAGATGAAAAATTTTGAAATTTGTCTTTAAGCGTCGACAGCACCAGAATGGGCGCCAACGGTGCCCAAATCCAGTGAGCACCAGAATTAAAAATGCTCTGGGTGCTTACGACACCCAGAAAATGTGTTGAATATCGGTGGAAGCCAAGTTCAATGTATTTTGACGACTTTTAGAGGGTTTCTTGAGGCATCTCTCAGAAAATTCGTCCCTATGCTATTTCAAAGAGAATTTGGCGCCAGAAAAAGTGTGTGTGAGTGCGTGAGAAGTGCGGTGGAAGTAAGGTGTGAGTGTGGTGTAAGAAGAGTGTATGTGAGTGCATGAGAAGTGTGGTGAAATTAAGGTCTGAGTGTGGTGTAAGAGGAGTGTGTGTCAAAGTGTGTAGAAGTGAGTTTTGTAGAGAGTTTAGAGTCTAGGGTTTGATGTGAAAAGTGTTGTTTTGTGAGGGATTCTTCTCTAATTGTTGTAGGAGGAGAAGGAAAGTGAGAGATTTCTTCTTCCTTATTGTTCTAAGAGGGAATTGTGTGTCGTTGTGAAGAAGGAAAGAGATTCAAAGAAACTTTAAGGATTTGCTTGGGGAAGAAATTGAGATAAGTTGTATTTACTTCTTATTTTTTGTATGACTTTGCTTTTATATATAAAATTCTTATTTTGTCTTATCTTCCTCATGAATTCTGAGTAGATTTCTTTGTCTTTCTCCTTACAACGAGATATGGTGAAGTGATGATTTAGATTGGATGTGTTATGTGAATGTTAAGAAATTGTGATGATTTTTCACTTCGTACTTCATTTACTTTTTGATATGGTCAATTGAATTGTTAAAATATGTTGTGAAACATACGATCCTAAAGGACAATGTGTTGTACAACAAAAGTTAAGATTACATTCAATGTCCATGAAATGTGTGATGTAGTTCATGGGTGTTGGGTGTAATAAATAGGAAAATATGGTTTATTGAGCGTAGAATTGGAGATTTTAGGGTGACACACTAAAATCCCCAATTTGGTCCTGGTGTTTGGAAACTAAAGCGAGAGTTAGCCTTCAAGCAAAGGGAAGTGGGAGCTCTGGAGTGAGAGCTAATATTCTCCTAGCCTAACCACAGATTTAGGGACTAAATCTAGAATTAGTGAATGTTCTTTATAGCACTCGGAAGAGGGTAAAGAATAGGTATGCTCCTATTTGGCACAATACAAAATTTTCACTAATCTTTATCATTCACTCATCATAACATCATTGTAAGGGGGAGGACACTTTCTCTAAATTTGAATCTTTCAATACAAAACTTAGTTTATTGGTAGTTAACTTTATTTCAAAGTTTAGAAAGTACTTTAGAGATCTTAGAATCTTTAGCATCATTAAACTTTAACAAGTTTAGTATTTACTATACGTGCATTGTAATTTGAATATTGGATTTATGTGCTACGCTTTAAAGATTTGCTTCCTCCCTGTGGGATCGATACCTAGGACTCCTCTAAATCCCTGTATTACTTGAGCGATACGTATATTTGTGTATAGATTGGCTGCTTTCTTATTAGACTAATTATACTTTGTGACTGAACTAAAAATACTTATTAAATACTTGTTTAAGACAGCCACGATCACAAACTCGAAGGAAATGGTCTGACCAGTCTTGGATCGGTGACAGATCCCGTGTGACCCAGGTAACTCACGAGCTAAACTAGTTTTATGTTAATACATATTAGCTCCAACTAAATGTCAATTTGTTATTTTATTTTTTTTGTAGGAGAGATTCCAGCAGCTAAATTAGAGTTGATCTAGGAATTGAGAGATATTACGATCCACAAGTGTGATCCTTTTGAGTATTGCTTTTATAGGGAGGCTTGTGAAGGGAAGAAGAAGGGTCGAGTCTATGAGCTTAGGTCGTAGGGGTTTGCCTATGATGCTCCACTAGTGTAGCTGGAACTTCTACCTCTACCGCACAGGAAGAGGAGATCTCCAGACATATTGCCACATTCTCTGCCGAGATGGAAGCCCACTTCACTCAGATAAGGTCAGAGCTAAGGCCAACTTGGAGGCCAAGTTGAAGGTTGAGTTAGATTTTGCATCGGGAGGACTCTGAAATCCTGGAGGTCGTCTTCCTTGAAAGATTCAAGGGAGAACCATTGGTCATAAAACAAACATAAATTGATAAAAAAATAGTAATTAATTACAGTTTTGTATGGGCGTGAGGTCTCAGAGAACTAAGTGCACGATCCCCACTGAACCTATCACAACAAGAAAACACAGATCTTAAAAAACAAGAGGTTCTTAGTTGCCTTTAGCTCACTTAATACCAAGCTCTCGTGTGTCACAAATGCATATCACAAAAAAAGGTCATCCAGGAGTACCTCATAAATCCTAACATTGAAAAGAAGAGAGGAACTTGGTTTCCTTTATCGAGATTTCACATGTGACACCAACCAACAATGACTAACAAACTATCTGAGAGAAACCACAAGGCCGAACGTCTCATCCTGGACCTCATAAACATAAAAAAATAAAAAGCAATCTAAAAATGATAAAAAAATAATTACAAACAACATAAAACTTACAATATCTAAAATATTAATAAGCAATGAAACGTAAAATTAATATGGACTTTATAAATAGATAAAAACATAATCAATTACAACTTTGTGCAGACATGAGGTCTCAGAGAACTAAGCACACCAACCTCATCTAACCTGTCATAACAAGAAGACAACAAACCTTATAAAACAGGGGGTTCTTGGTTGTCTTTAGCTCACTTAATACTAAGCTTGTGTGTGTCACACATACATATCACCAAAAAAAGGTCATCCATAAGTATCCAAGCATCGAAAAGAACAGATGAGCTTGGTTGCCTTTATCAGGATTTCACATGTTACACCAACCAACAGCGACTAAACATGTCCTCTACCTCAAAAACCCCAGTATCAAAAATAAATGACGAACTTGGTTGCATTTATCAGTATTTCACATGTGACACCAACCAACAGTGACTAATAGACCATCCAGAAGAACCCATAAGGTTGAAGGTCCCATCAAAGGCCTCACAAACCCAAAAAAAAGAATGAAAAGCAATCAAAAAAAGAGAAAAATTAATTACAAACAAAACAAAGCTTACAATAACTAAAATATCAATAATACAAGTGAATAAAATAAACATAAAATTTATAACAAAAAATAAGAGTCATCCAATCAAAATCCAACAATGGCATCTGTAACCCGCTCTCTCAAATCAGTTATTTTTGTAGCACATTTGCCATTATGGGTGTAACCTTCTTGTGATTCCACTTCTAGTTATGGTATAGATTATCCTACGTGATATTCAAAAGATTTTGGTGGGACCTGTAAGTGGTCATCATCAGCCATGCTAAAGTTTACATTAGCTTGAGAATGATGTCAACTTTAGTTGTGGAGCGTCATCGTAACCACAACAATCTGCACCTTTTTTGAAATGGATATGTCGATATATCACGTAGTATGAACCCATTTCTTCTTCCACACTCCAAAAGTTCTTTCAATTACACCTATAAGGAGGAGTGCCTTTTGTTAAACATCTCATTCCTGCCACAAGCAAAACCGCAAGATCTTTCAAAATCAGGTATGTGTCGCCCGATGAAGGTGTTGTGGGGGATTTTGAAGTTTGAGACTTTTGAAAATTATGAAATATAGTTTTATAAAATAAGGATTTTGATTTATTTTAATATATATATATGCGGATTTATGAAAATAAAATTTTAAATTCGAAAAATGAGAATGGACGAATCTCATTCATTTAGCAGTTTGAATGAACGAGCATCATATCGCAAATAACACATCTATCCCGAAGAATAGACACCCAACTTGACGATATCGCTCGATCAAATAAACTACAGAATTCATGACATTCGTTTTGGTCTGCGAACCTTTATGTAGACCGACAAATTCCCCTACTTAATACAAAAAGAATTAAATAGAGTTTATATTACCTGGGTTCTTAAAGCTCCCTATAGAGGAGGGACCCTATAGTCAATTACGCCTCAAATGACCGAAGTCACCTGAGAGAACTCTCGATTTAGATCAGGGGTATATATCTTCATGAATTCAAAGGGTAGGGTCTTCAAAGAAGTGGGGTGATAGGAAATCCAATAGGTGAGTGGATAGAGGTTGGAACGGTCTTTATAGGAATCCAAAGGAAAGAAAGGTAGGGGATGTCACAGATCTCGAGGAGAACATCGATGACTTCCCAGACTATCCTATTGTTGGGCTTTAAATTTTGGAAATGAAGTTGTTTAAATTTCAATCCTGCCAATGAACTATAGGAATTACATTTACATAATCACCTGATTATGCGAATAACCTGGAAGGTAGGAGGATTTACGTCGTACCGGCGACGACCTCGGAATCCTAAAGCGAATTAGGGCTTATATTGCACAACATAGTTGTGCAAAGGCCTAAAAGAACAGGTGAGGATTTATGTCACACTAGGAGAAATACCTCGAAATCCTACGGGTTTGTTATTTAAATTAAGGAAGGGTTTTGCTGATGTAGACCCGTTTCATTGTTGTAGTTTGTCCTCCTTATGCTGCATCCTCGTCGTGCTGCCCTTGAAGTTTTTCTTCAAGCTCCAAACTTCTTCTTGTAACAATTGGAGGTTTAGGGCTTATGTTTTGTGATTACATGCATAGTTATTGTTGGGTTTCAGGGCCTGTCGCGGGGTACCTCCTAAACCTGGTGTCCTACTGGCTTCTATCCTAAAGTCCCCTGCAAGTCTCTAAAAAGCGATCTAATGATAATGAAATAAAACATGCTACGAAGTGTAATCAACAGTAAGCAGTAATAATCACATGTGTATATACAGTAAATAGGAGCAATCGCAAGCATGTATACTTACTATAAACAGGTAAACATGAAAGACTAAACTGAGCAGGTATATGTTTTATGAAAAAGTAAAACAAGTAGTGTAGCAAAAGAAGAAATCGTACTGTGAAGGTATCGTAATCGTTGGCTACACACAATGCATCGCCACCTGCTATATATTTTTTATTGCTTTCTGCAAAGGGATTAGAGCTTACAAGAAAACAAGAAAATGCGTCTGGGTGAAGGTCTAAACTCGTGGTGTGTGCTGGAGTGTGTGCAGGAAAGGTGAGGTATAAAATCCGGCGGTGAACCCAAAAGAAAAACGAAAGAAAGAAAAGCCCAAAAGAAAGACGAAAGAAAACAAAGAAAATCGAGAAAGAAAGCAAAGAAATCCCGTGGGAAACCTCGAAGAAAATCACGCACAAACACAAAAATCGTAACAAAAACAACAAAAAACTAAAAAGGTCACAGACGTTCCGCTAAACTCACAGAAAACTGTAAGAAAACCATGGGACATCTGAAAAAGACCGTAAGCATGATGGCGGGGAGGACTCAAAGCTGTGTTGTATACCCCGACCTCAAGTACTAACTACCAAATCGTCATCCTACGGAGTGCAGTTCTAACTCGATCCAGATAGTCAACCGTGGGCCTTTGTAAAATTTTCATTCATTTTATTTGGATTGCATGCAAGTAAAAAAAAGGTGTATGGGTAAAGAGGCTATTTTGTAGTGGAGTAGTTTTGTATTTTAAAATGTATATTTGTATTTATAAAACGACAAAGCTGTGTTGTATACCCCGACCTCAAGTACTAACTACCAAATCGTCATCCTACGGAGTGCAGTTCTAACTCGATCCAGATAGTCAACCGTGGGCCTTTGTAAAATTTTCATTCATTTTATTTGGATTGCATGCAAGTAAAAAAAAGGTGTATGGGTAAAGAGGCTATTTTGTAGTGGGGTAGTTTGTATTTTAAAATGTATATTTGTATTTATAAAACGACACAATCCACAAGTTGACTATCATAATCGACTTAGGACTGCTAGCAACCTAAGAATGACAACGGCAGACACCCCGAGGGCGGGCGAATAGTGTCATGAATTCCTTCCTCTACCTCTCCAGGGTCTCTGAGTCAGGAGGCACTATTCTAGGATTATCTAGTAACATTCCCTACTGCAATATCATCATTGTCCTCAACCCTAACCACCCTACTTACAGCCTTGCTTGATGGCCCCACATATAGCAAATGACTATACGTGCACGCTTATGCGTCCTACATAAGCGTGTAATTTAGACCAAGAAGCAAGAAGAAAACAAAGGACGGGGGGACAAGGAAGAGGAGGAGGAGGAAACAACCCGCCTAAAACGACGACATAAAAGTGGCGGATTGATCCTCAAAACCGAACAAAACAGACGGTCTGACAGTCCATGGATCAACCAAAGTATCATTTCCTATGATTCAACAAATGAACCATTCCAAAAATTATCCTTTCCTGAATTATACTTTAAGCAAACTGAAACAATGAAGGGACTGACCCAACACAAGTAGCAAAATACCAATAAAAAAAACTTTCCAACACAAGGCTCAACTACAACCCAAATAAGTGCCAAAAATAATTCGAAAGTAGCCATGAAAAGCAACCCGAAAGAACACAAGCTGCTACAATTTCATACTTTCCCCAAAAGGAAACAATAGTTTAACCTTCCTATAAGTGGTATTTTCATTTTTTAAAACAGTAGGCTCAAAGCCAACACGACTTCATCCAAACAAGTGCCACAAAGCTTTAGTCGAAGCCCGCCCAAGACGGGGCAAAACTACAATTCAAAAAACTACCCAAAATGGGGCCAAACCCTGACTCATCAAAGCATCAAACTATGGGTATCAGCCGTGCACTGGAAATGTAAACACAATAGGAATTGCATTGTATGTATGTAGCTCTCCTACAATCGCAGTGGAGAAAATGCCCAAAGACAGGTCAAACCGCAGCCAATTCGGACCAAAATACGCATTTTTAAAGCCCCCAAACTACATTAAATTAATCCCAAAAGACTCATCTTTAAAGCCCTAAAAACTGCGGTCATCTAAGTAACAAAATGGCTTTAAAAAGCAACAAGATAAGCTCCGTAAGTGTAGCTCAAATGCCACCAATTATGTATAAGAAATTAAGTGGTATGTGTGTGAACATGAGATTTTTGGTGTTATAAGTATAAACAGATGTGCATTGGGTGTTAGATATGAAAACATAGAAGAATTGGGTGGCATGAATGTAATGCCCCAATTCAAAATAAATTTGTAAGTTTTCTCCTCTCAATTAATTTTGCATTTCAAACCTCTCTAACATCCTCCATATTTTCCAGAAAATATATTTTTAATTTGAACAACTAACTCATATGTTCCAACGCCTCATTTGTGTAACCATTCTCATCTTTAACATTAAACTCATTTAGTTCTTGAAGTGACCTTAATTTCTCAATTCCAGGTACATTAGAAATATGCATTCAGGGGCAATTCAAAGTTACGTAGATTAGAAAGATTAATCACATCGCCCGGCAAGAAATTATCAGGGTAAGATCCCCACTCTATCATGCTTCAAAGACATATTTAAGAGAGTATAATATATGGTGATTAAGAGAGATTAAGCATTTAACATACACTTGCTGCAGTTTTCCCCACTTATTGCAAATAAAAATTAAAACAATCTCACAATCCTTGAATAAGGAAGCAACCTTACACTTCCATGTATTTAAAAAAATCTGGGATTCAAACTCCAGCGAAATAAAACTAGGGGAAATTTACATGCAAACCATGCAATTATTAAGTTTTAACATATATACCATCCAAATTTGTAAGGATTTAGAGGAAGGCGGCTGAAATTTGTGTGTTAGAAATGTAAATTCATATGAATCAAATATTTCATGTATAAAAGCCCAGAAATTTAGTGTATGGATGTAGATATTAAATTTAGGTGTTTAATATGTAAATACACAAGAATTGACTAATATGTATGTAAATCTTCCCAGGAAATATTGCATACAGGTATAATTCATCACCTCTTCAAGAATAAAGCAAGAAATCAAATTATTTCATTAATTTTTTTAATTCAACATGGTTAAGGAATGAAGCTCATATATGCTACCCAAAATAATTGAACCCAGGAAGATTGAAAGAGTCTACCTCCAAATGCTTGAAGAAAGAAGTTCTCGGGCTGGAGAGGATCAAATGACAAGGTCTCAACAAAAATCAGCAGCATCTCCCCCTTAGAAATTTCGGCCAACCCCTTCCTCCTCCCCTTAAAGAGTTTTTTATAGCAAGAGGAGAGGAGAAATGCTTAGCTCTACCTTACCTGGACGGTGAGCCGAGCCAAGAGAAGCGACAAGAGCCGCGTGGGGGAGGATGACGACAGAGGGGAAAGCCTTTTACCAGGAGACAGAAGCACGTGAGAGTACGAGGAAGGGGAGACCTCGAGCCAGAGGATCGCAGTGCCAGAGATTTCGATCGGCTCGGGCGTTACGACAAGAAGGAAGATTGGCGACGGAGAAGTGTTCGACCAGGGTAGTGAGACGTCCGAGGGAGAGGAAGGCTCGGCGAGGGTCTCACCTGGGTCGCGACCGAGAGGAGATGGGATCGCGGAGGTGAGGGTTCATGATCGAGTCGAATGGAGGAAGGATTGGGAGGAAGAGGTGTGAGCGGCGTGTTCGGGTTTAGGTATTTAGGGTTTTAAATAAAAGGAAATCCTATTTTATTAATTTATTTTATTAAACATACCGAATTTCATGTCGTTTGCTCGTGCTCGGAACCCCGGCAAAGTATATGTCCTTCCTAAGCAAATTTGACGTTCCGGACGCACCGGCGCAGTCCGCTTCACAATCTGAGGTCGTTCGAGCAACCTCGTTGTCAGTCGAGCCAAAAGCGTGTCAAATTTGACCCTTCCCAAAATTTTGACGTTGATGTCGATCGTCTTGGCATTCTGACTTCAGCTTTGATCCGTTGAGGGGTACTTGAAGGCGTCAAGCTCGTAAATCGAGGAATTTGTGCGCGGTGGTGCAAAAACGTGCACGAGATTGTCTTAATGTCTAATGATCCTATGGGGACTCCATTTGAATTCATGATGTCAATTCCAACCTGCTATAAGCTAGAGGTACGGAATCTCGTGCGGGACTCCAAGAGAGTAACGAAGTGGCTTCGAACAGTCTAAAACGAGGTGGGCCCCACTGCTAGGAATCTAAGATCGTCGGGGGAGCTCCTAAGGCTAGAACCCTAAATTCTAGGAGGAAAACTAAACCTCGATAAAAGTGAGGTCAACAGTATGTGATACTTTGTATCTGAAAATAGCTTCAGATATCCCATCTGTAAATGATATCCAGCATCGACCAAATAATATTTACCTGTAAAAATATAATAATTAGTAATAAAATAAAAATAACTAAATGTGGTTGATATCTTTACGAATCTGAAGGTGGGTGCGGGAAGCTGTGTCTTCGGTTTCTTGTCGCAAAAGAAAAAATATGATTATTATATGCACTATCTTCCCAACCAGCCATCACAAAAGTAAAGCATTATGTGGGTGGTCTACACCGTCCAATGTATACAACCTTCTCAGTATCAGATACTCATGCACCATGTAAATTCCGTCAATCGAACCAATATAGTTCTATCTGATAAATAAAGTCATGATAGTCACGCAAGACATTTTTACTTATGAATGAAATATGCTAAAAAAAATATTTTATAAAATGGCATATACTATGGTTCATTTGCAATATTTGTTGGACTCATCTCGAATGTTGAATCCTCTGGCTTAATAAACTTTGCAAACAAACTAACAAGAGCTTTCATACCCACTGAGAAATATATGATAATTGTCTCTGATGAATGATGGAATCACTTTATCGCTCCTCTCATTAATTCATTTTGTGATAAAATGTAGAGGGTTGTTGCTAACAATTCTCTTGATGTCATTCTTGAGGAGCCTTGGAGTCCATGATTGCTATGTAGTTCATTGTGCAGATCTATAAATATAATTTTTGTCATAAGGATAATATTGCTGAATCTTGTGAGGTATTCTTGTAGTAGCTCCCCAACCCATTTATCACCAATATATGTGGATGACATACAGGGAGTTCGATCAACATATGAATTGTATCGTACAACAAAACTACTACCGTCGTAATCTTTCTTCTTAAGCTCTCTCGCTGTGAATCCATGCTAAAGAAGTGCTCTGTTCAAGTAATAAGTGTGCATCAAACAACATTGAAAGAGCATCCAAAATCTGAATACAGAGTATAATGAGCAGAAATAAATATAAAGCAGCATATAGTTTATTTGTGCTTGAAAGAAAAACATCCAAATCAAATAACCCATGAAAAAAAAAAAAAAATCAAGGCCACTAAATAATAACTCCACAAAATCATTTGTCCATAAAAAACGTAAATAGTAGACCCGAAGTTCGGGGAGCATCTTCATGAATATCTGTCTGCGGGTCGAGTCCTCCAATAACTTCATGGAGTTTAGATAGAATGACTTATCTGATCTAATTTAAGAATATGTATTTAAAACTTGAAGAAAGTCGTCTATGGAGGTGTCATGTGAAGTACTAGCCTGAATTGTGCACACTTCCATCACTTTTGTTATTTGCTTATGACGAAAGAAAATCCTTTTTTTTTCTTTTCTCCACTTTAGGTAGCTTTGACAGGCATGTCGACTCAAGCTCCTTCTGGTTTATGCTAGGGCCTTCACCATACCCACTTACCTGCTCGGTCTCCAAGTCCTCTGGTATGCTTGCAAACCCATGATCACTTGTTGTGAACACATGTGTGTCCGTCGCAACAACCCCACTGAACATAGAGTCCAACTTCTCCTCCATGTCTGGCTCAATGCCACTGAATTTAATTTCTTGGCAGCTAGCACTGCCTGCAACATACATGCAAGTTTATTACTTAAAAAAACTTAGAGGGATAAAGAATGAAAAAATAAGCCCTTAGGGGATTGGTTATTACCTCCAATTTCTCAGTCCACATTCCCTACAACATCAATAGTTCATTTGATTGGATTCTAACCCAAGCCAATGGATCCCCATTTTAGTTCCTTCCATAATTTCCAGTCCCTTTTCAACTGATCCCACTTGTTCTTAAATTATAACCTATCGTAGTCCATTACTATAATTTCTTTAAACTTCATAATTTTTTGCGACCCATCTTTGTTAAAGTAGGTGGTGAGTCCGTTTCCAAGCTCGACCTCCTTAAGACAGAGGTTGCAAAATATGATTGTGACTTCTGTATCCCAAATGGCTGATGAACTGACGTCTTTAGTCTTAACCATTACGTTACTAAACAAAGAAAATAGAAAACATTACCCAACCCCAACACTTTATTCCAAATGCTCTAATCCAAATGAAATTACAAAGAGACAATAGCCACCACCACCATCACTCACATACATACACATCGACACAACGACAACAACAATACAACAAACCCCCACAGTCACACGTACAATCATAGCTCCAACTGCCATCACAGCCACCACCCATCCCAACACAGCCATCACAAAATTAATGTGCATGAAACATTTACCACTACATAACAAATGTGCAATCAATATATAACACATTAAAACATTTACTAGCACAACCAATACTCACCACCCAACCCCCATCACAGCCACCACGCAACCCCCATCACAGCCACCACCCAACCCCCATCACAACCACCACCCACCCTTAGCACAGGCAACACCCAACTCCCATTACAGCCGCCGCCCATCCCCAACACAGCCAACACAAAATTAATGTACAGGAATCATTTACCACCATATAACAAATGTGCAATCAATATACAACACCATAAAACTAATGTGCTTAAATCATAAGAGAGAGAGAGAGAGAGAGAGAGAGAGAGAGAGAGAGAGAGAGAGAGAGAGGGAATGAGATGGGAAGTGTTGCATGGCAATTACAAAATACCGCATCCCATATTTTTCATTTGGGGCAATTACATATGGGTCACCCGAAGCATTGTTATCTACAACTGAAGCATCCTTTTTCATCCAATTTTCATATCCTCATACTCAACAAATCAAACACAACATATTCACGTGTTTCATAGGAATTACCAAAAAACCGCATCTCATATTGAAATGTATTCCTGTAAATTTACCTATGTATATATATATTTTTTATATAGGTGAGTAGCTAGAGAACAATGCCGTGTAAATCAGTCACCCTAGTTCATTTATTTTTCAAGCAGGGCACCCGAGAGAGCCACAAATCGTGGATCAGAGAAAAACGTAAACTAAAGAGCCATATGAATACATAACAGCGAAAAATTTGCATAATGAAATCTCAAACCAACAAATTGCAAATCAGAGAGTCGAAAATCGCATAAGCAAGCCAATCCATCGATAACTACTGCACGTACTTACAAAGCACAATAACGAGGGATTAGAGGGAGGCAGAAGAGTGGTATGGCAACGCCGAGAGAGACGGGGGAGAGGGAGGGCAGCGCGTAAGAGAGAGATGGCCGAGAGAGACGGGCGAGAGGGAGAGATCGGGAGTTAGGGCAGATGAGAAGTGAGAGAAGCAGTCGAGAGCAACAGTGTCAAAATAGAGAAATGGAACAGTGGCTGAGTTTAATATAAAAGACTTAGAGCTTATTACGATAAATCTCCCACAACACATTTGAAAAATGTGCCCTGAATCATATTTTCAAAATACAATGCACATATTAAACTGCATCAGATTCGCCCTGAATCATCTAGTATAGGGCCCGTTTAGGACTGCTTATTTGGTGTGCTCGCATTTTGAAAATGCACATGTTCTCTTTTAGTAAACTACGTTTTGGCGGCGATATGCGTTTTCGTAACATTGTACATACTGTAAATGTGGTGGGAGGCTTTTCTAACTGTGTGGTATGACTTATATATATACATATATATATATATATATACACATATATATATATATATATATATACATATATATATATATATATATATATAATATACAGCTGACCCAAATTCGA